>CM029012.1:238516381-238876380 GCA_016801055.1 Panax notoginseng
CACGATCAAACAAATATTCTCCGACAACAATGAATATTTTATAACCACTTGCTTATTTTGCAAAATTTGCACATTTCACCCATAACCAAAGCATTATAACAAATTAACACCTTATTATTCAAAATAATAAATAGAGGAAATTTGATTTTATTTATAAAAAGTTGGGGTCTTATAGGTACATTCAATAATTATTTTAGAAATTAAAATTTTTAAAAAATGCTCAAGAAAATCTTTGTACATGGGAGGCCATGCATCTAAGTTATAATAGATATCATATGACTTGAGAATTATCCTTGGTTGTCCCAATAGACCCCAAAGAAAAATGAGAAGATTACTATCATGTTCTTTCCAATGGTGAGTCTTCTCTTACCATATAATTATCTCTATTGTCTCCAATTGAGAATTATATTTCAACCAAACTCTAAGATTATATAGGTAGTGCTCGTAGATATACTCAGCAAGTGGATGTGCACAATCTTGTCTTATGATAACACGAAGTCGTATGTCATTAGACATCTTGTATGATAGTGGCAAAATACCCTTTCAAAGTTGGGTTCACCTCACCCTATTCAGTTCACCAAAAATGACGTATAAAATATGACACACTTATCTAAAATTCTCAATAAAATTAGTTCCATACTATTTTAGGAGAAACCTCAACAGCTATAGACCACCGTTCTATTCACTTGTTACCCCTGCTCGTCCCAGCTACACTCTTCTTACTTGAAAGGAATTGTGAAGCAAAAGGGTGAGCACAAATAGCCCAGTAAAGAATATCATGACTAAAAATAATTAAATTATCAATAGCATTCGTCAGTAATAAATCAGAGATTTAGAACATATGGTAGATTATAAAACTTTTCAACCATAGTTGCAGCGGAACGAACAATCTATTAGAAGAGTCAAATAGACCATAAAGTCTATTATCTTCTCCATGTTAAAAGTCCACCAATAATGTTTTAGCCCTGTAACATCAATCAACAGTTTCTGTCCACAATCATGTGAATAACTCATAATCATAATTGAGGTTCTAAATTCCTCTTCGCATCTAAGACGAAGATAATTTTCATCACCTGCCTTTACCTGAAATATCAAAGATCATGGTTATACCAAATCACATTTCATGTCATAATCATACTAATAAATTCATCTTTGCACTACGGACCAAAGATATTCATCAACAGTTCATCTTTGCACTACAGGCCAAAGATATTCAACAACATGTCATCTTTGCACTACGGGCCAAAGATATTCAACAACAGGTCATCTTTGCACTACAGGCCAAAGATATTAATATCTCAAAGAAATATATAATCATTTCAGAATTTATATAAATAATAATTATAACCATGTTGATCAATTCACCTTTGCACTTAAGCTAAAGATATTCAATTTTAAATTTAATGGTCATATCATACCAGTCAATAATTCATCTTTGCACTACTGGCCAAAGAGAATCCATAGTCACTATCATACCAATAATCTACCCATCTTTACACTCAAGCCAAAGAGAAATTTCATCACTAGGATTATAAAAATGTTATATATGATAATAAAAATAATATAATCAAAATATGGATTTAATTTCAAGAGTAAGATTCATAAATCAACAATAATTTGGTTAGAAAAAGAAACCAATTTTTGTCATAAATAGTACCCTGTGAATAGTAACTCGTGAATAGTAACCCGTGAATAGTACCCCATATTCATAAATAGTATCGTATACGTAAATAGTGATGTATACGTAAATAGTGGCATATACGTGAATAGTACCGTATACGTGAATAGTACCGTATACGTGAATAGTAATCCCGACACAAAAAGATAAAAATTTCATAAGGAAAATCATACTTCGTGAATAGTACCGTATTCGTAAATAGTGTCGTATACGTGAATAGTGTCGTATACGTGAATAGTAACCTCGACATGAAAATGTAAAATTTTCATAATAAAATTCATACCAATGTTTCAGCATAATGATATTAAACGAAATAACATCATTTACGAAGAAAATAACATCCTTTATCTCAAAAGAACAATACTTTTGACTGGAATATCGAATATAATATTGAAGGAAACTTGCACTGAATAGAAACTCTCAAAGTATCTAAATACTTACAAAAATACGCTCGATATTATAGAGAGAAAACTTCTGATTCTGGTGTGATTTTCAATTCTAACTAAGCACCCTATTTATAAGAAAATGCCAGAACTCCAAATCAGACTAAAATTTAATAAAATAATATTTTAATAAAAAAATTTCACGCACACCACTTGACCAAACTCAGCACACCATAAGTAGGGCCCACTAAATTCAAAAAATTTCACAACAACCAAAAGTGGGGCGCACCCATATTTTTAATAAAAATATTTATTTCTAAAACTTCAATAATTCATAATAAATAGCCCTTTTATTATAAAAATACGAATTATATGTTCATCCCATTAAAAATTTAATTCTCTACAACTTTGTAGAAGAAAGTTTTTCTAAATTTCAAACAAAAATGGCCGAAATTCACATACGGATGATTTTTAATACCTCCATTCTGACAAAATACTATTAAAACACCTCAGCATTAATTCCTTCATTTATATCCACATAAAATAAATATTTTCTTATCATATAAATTAGTAATTAATTATTCACAAATAATATTACAGAATCACAATAATGACAACTAGGTCATTCCCAGGAAAGAGGGAGCTTTTCGATAAAGATTTCTCCTTACTAGCGCTTAATTAGGTGACCAAACCCTTTTTTTAGACAGAACTTCCTTAGACATTGCCAATAATGCTATCTAATAATTTTTATTCAAATAATATAAATTATTGATCTGATAATAGAAAATACTGTGCAGTGACAATTATTGAAACAATAATAATATAAAATATCAACGTAACAATTATTGAATAAATAAAATAAAATATTGAACAGTAGTTACTGTAATAATTATTGAGTAGTGCCTTCTTACGTAAGAATCAATAATTCAAAAATGCTATGCAATACAATGTTCTACTGTGCAACTACGCGTATTACTGTACTTTAACCACCAGGTATTTCAAGAGTATTAACGGTAACAACCACGCCGTTATTTATAACAAACTCAAACTTATTGTTTTCTTCATCCGACAGTTTTCTGTTATAGGGCTCACAAATGGCTGCGTCATCGTACGAATATTCTCCGACAGCAAGAATATTCCGCGACCAAACGAATATTCTCTGACAACAATGAATATTTTATAACCACTTACTTATTTAAAATATTTGTGCATTTTACTTATAACTAACCACATTAATCAAATCAACCCCTTAATATTTCAAAATAATGAATAGAGAAAAATTAATTTTATTCATAAAAAATTGGGGTCTTACAACTAATCCAGAAGTACTATTCACGGGATACTATTTATTTGGGTACTATTCACTCGGGGTACTATTCATGACAAGAATTGATTTTTTTTCTATCCAAATTATTTTTGATACAATATTATTCTTAAATTTTACTCCACAAAACAGTTATCATATTGACAATTTGGACATTCTTGAACTCTGGATAAATTGAATTATAAAATTTTAAAATTTAATCTTGCTTTCACTTAATTGAATTCCTATATCATTGTCATTATCCTCTTGTTTATATTGTGATGAAAGCCATCTTTGGCTCGTAGTGCATAGATGAACTATTGATTGGTATGATTATGACAAGAAATTATGTATTGGTACAATCAGGACATGTAATGTTACAAATGATATGGTGAAAGTCATATTTGGCCCGTAGTGCATAGATGGACTGTTGATTGGTATGATTATGACCATGAATTATGTATCGGTATAATCATGACCTGTAATGTTACAAATGACGTGGTAAAAGTTTGCATTTTCCCATAGTGCATTGATGGACAGTTGTTGGCATGCTCATGACCATTGGTGATAATAACGGATATCCTTGGCCCGTAGTGCGTGAATAATTCGTGGATGTGATACTAACGAATATCCTTGGCCCGTAGTGCATGGATAATTCGATGATGTAAATTATTTATTGAGTTGTGTTACAACGATACAATATTGATGATGAACTTTTAAATCATAAAAGATAGTAGATATCATGCTCTACTTGACTCTTTTAATGGATTATTTGTTCCGCTGCAGTTAAACATGTTGTTTATTGTATTCTATCAGTTTAATACTGTTGAAGGCTAACAATAATTTATTCTGCATTATCTTAGTCATAATATTCTTTAATGGGCTAGTTGAGCTCACCCTTTGCTTTCATTGCTCTTTTCAGGAAATGAGAATATAGTTGGGACTAGTCGGGGAATAGAGTGATGGTCCAAGCTGGTGGCTATAGTAGTCCTCACTATTCTATGAAATAGTGTGTAATAAATGTAATGATGACTTCATTTGAGTTTGGATATTATCTACGAGACAATATTCGTGTTAAAACTTTCAGCTTACGTTTGTCGTATTGTATGAATGAAGGTTGTATTTAAATTCTATACCATGTATTTGACGACTCAGAATGGATTATGTATGCCTATTTTGGGGGTGTCACAGTTGGTATCAAAGTTTAGGGATATGGTCCCTGGCTGAGATGTGAGGCTAGAACTAGGAGGGGAGATACGAGTAAATCATTCGCTAGTATGACCTACCTAAGTTTATTTGTTATTTAATTGGTCGGTCAGAATATAAAGATAATATGTGGCATGTTAATTAACCCTTATTTTGTGGCAGTATTTGAAAATGACATCTTGAAATCATGAGATGAACTCATATAGAGTTTTAAGTGATGAATCGAGGAGATTCATTTAAAGAATAAATATTGGAGTATAATATTTTGTTATAACAAAGATTTTTATTGGGGAGTACTACTTAAGTTATTAAACTTGATTGTAGGATGTCAGGCGAAGAAGAAATTAGAGATATCCATGTGATGAGTGAAGAATTAATAGTTGCACCCGAGCTAGTCGCAGAGGTAGCAGCTGAGAGTGAGAAAGAAGAGGAACCTATGATGCCCCCAAATTCGGACCGCCACTTGGTCACTCGAATTTGGTTTGTCACGTGCTCATAGTAATACAATAATAACTAAAATCACACATTCACAGTGGAATATCTAATTTAGAATAATATACAATGATTTATTATAGTTATTCCCCCAAGTCTCGCAACCTACAGTACTTAATAGATAACATAATAATATCGAATAAAGACTTATTACATAATCCTACTTAAGATTAAACACAGTCTGCGAACAGTCTTAATACAACATAATAGTCTTAAACATAAAGGAACAAGCTAGTCGGTAGCCTTGCCCTTGCCCTTGTCTTTCCCAGAGACATTTCCCTGTTTCGCCTAAACTGAAAGGTTTTAAATAAGCAAGAATGAGCACAAATTGCCCAGCAAGTAATATACAACAAGGGTAAAGAATTTTTATAACACGAGTTTGAAATATCGAGGTATCATCTCTAAGATAGTTCAGAGTTTTCAAATAATATCATGAATAATGAATATCAACAATTCTTGAATCCAATCCTTGGAATATGAAATGATAATTCAATATAAATCAACAAATATATATGAATTCAAAGGCTATCAACGTATCCAATTGGATAAACAATTTATATTGAGCAGTCACTAAGGACTATTGAACATCTACTAGAATTACCAATATTAAACTGATAACCTAAAAGATTCAAGTATGATAGATGATCGGTCTAGAATACTCTAAGTTATGCATAACTACACAGTAATATTCACGCGTGTGTTGGAGCTTCCAACAATAAACACTCCCCTTACCATAAGGGTTGTTCAACTCAATTTTCAAGATTTTCGCACTAGTCAATTGGTTTGGATAGTTTTATAAACATGCATATAGTCTAGCCAAATCAAATGGCATAGACACTTTCACAATATTCATGAACAATACCAAGTTCAACATGAATAATAGTTTTCTCAAGAGTTTAACATACTAGCTCAATTGCCTACGATATCCGTTGAATAAAGTAATGCAAGGGTTTAGGATACTTGCCTCAAGCATAGTTTACCAATGTAAAGCTTAATATCAATCCAATGCAATATGATATCCTATTCATGTATAATCACATTAGTTATACAAGTTCAACATGTACACCTATTATCTTAACTTACTCTCATACAAAAGTGTAATTTATCAAGGCTAACATATATTGCTAGTCTTCTAGTCGCATAAATCTTATACGTATGTCATCACATGAAGATTAGTTTCTAACACACTATGTCATAGTTGAAATCGTAATTTGACTTTAAAGTTGTAAACACTTATTCATCATGGGATCCTATCAATAACATGCTTATTAACAGATGAACACTATAGTGGACATGTATTACAGATTAGAGTAACAACATAGGCATTCATGAAATCACAGAATAACTACAAAAATCTGATCCTACTACAGGGTGGCGCGACCGCGCTAGATTTGAACTAAGGAGTGGCGCGGCCGCGCTGCTCCTTGTTCAAACGATAAGATGGCTGCTCCTGCAGGAGGTCAGTGCACACTCGACTTGTATGTACATAAATAATCATGCAAAACACATATGTTAGTATGTGGATAACCAAGTTTGACCTCATATTATAACATTAACATTGGTCACCCTCTATTCTCATTTAATCAAGACTTTAAGCATTCAATTCACAATTTTCGTACGTTTAATCGTTAAACACATGCTATGTGGTTCATAGGTCTCTACTACACATGCTTGCATTTTGCTAAATCAAGTATCTCAAGTTACGACGTCCTACTTCATTTATGCTTACTCTCGACCATACTTAACTAATTTCATAATGCATATAACTCACTAGGCATTCATACTAATCACATTTATAGGCATGACACACCTAATCATGATGTCTCACATACACAAGTTAAACCACATAAGCATGCTCACAAATCTTAACTCAAAGCGTATATAGAGTTTATCAAGTTTGTTTCTAAAACTTTAAGTCTTCATTAGTAAAATTCATTTAAGCATGCAAGATACGTCTATATTGTCTAATTCATGCTTTCATATGAAAGATCAGAATTTGAAGGCATAATGTTCATCATCCTTTATTTTTCAAAACTTCAAGTTTTTTCCTTTAGGAACTCCTTTAAAATTAAGCTAGCAAAACCTATTATACACGAAGCAAACTTATGCCTTATGTTAGACTTGTTCACATATATGTCTAGGTTATCTACCCATGTTCACAAAATCAAAAAGTATATTACTCCATGTTCACACATTCTATTTTTCTGAATCTTTAAATTTTCTTTGAATGTTCATATTAAAACAAACTAACATGGCTTCTATATACCTAGCAAATCTCAATCCACACGTTAAGGTTGTTTATAGACATATTCTAACCAAAGTAACATGCTCAGAATGGGACATGATTCCAAAAATTAGTACACATGACTGGCAGCAGGCGCGGCCACGCGACCATGTATTATAGAAGTGTCGCGGCCGCGCCACTTAGATCAGAACGAAAAATAAGGACTCTGTTTCTGCAGAGTTCCAACATAACCAAAATCAAACCTGTACCCAGATCATCTACACTGCTCCTAAACATGTATACAAGCTCAGATAACATAATGACATGCTATTCTACATCAATTAACAGAGATTGCATGAGAATTTCAAGAATTTGACAACTTAAGCTCAAGTACACAAAAGTAGAATTTATACCTCCTTAAGCTTGAATTGAACTCCTCGCACACTGAGTATGCTTCTATAATTGCTCAGCTACTTGAAACGCTCAACTTAGAATTATCAGACAAATTTCTAGCAACACATACTGAGAATTAAGTCTGCTATTTATAGAAGAAGTTTGGACTAGAAAATCTTATTATACTGAGGTTGAATTCATGGTGTAATGGAAGGAAACAAAGGTTACTAGAGAGTTGTTTAACAACTCAATACCATCCACCTTGCTAGCCATGATCACCTATGCTTAACCACTTGAAAGTTACGTAAATAGAGTGCAAGTTACTATTCATTATACTATTGTATCACTCAATTTGGGACAAGAGCAAAATCTCAGCAACAAGCTTAGCTCAATCCAATTCAGTTACTTTGTAATCCAAAAATGGGTTTTAATGTCCAAGTGTTACTATAATAGGAAATTTGGGAGTAATTATACACTCACATCATATAATCCATATGCATTTTATTTCAATGTATACCCACATACAAATTGTCACATACACATTTCATGATATATTTATAACATATAGTTCTAATATGTTCAATCACATTGCTGCATGCCATATAGTTTATGAAATCTTAATATATGGTAGCTATATATAGTATAGTCACATAAGTATCGCACCACACTATATGTAAGACCCCAATTTTTTCATAAATAAAATTGAATTTTCTCTAATTATTATTTTGAATAATAAGGTGATAATTTGATATAATGCTTTGGTTATGGGTGAAATGTGCAAATTTTACAAAATAAGCAAGTGGTTATAAAATATTCATTATTGTCGGTGAATATTCGTTTGGTCGTGGAATATTCTTGCTGTCGGGAAATATTCATACGACGGTGCAACCATTTGTGGGCCCCATAACAAAAAACGGTCAGATGAAGAAAATGAAAAGTTTGAATTTTTACAAATAACGGCGTAGTTACTACCGTTAACACTGTTGGAATACCTGGTGGTTAAAGTACAGTAATACGCGTGGTTGCACAGTAGCACACGGTATTGCACAGTATTGTTGGATTATTGATTCTTACGTAAGAAGACACTACTCAATAATTATTACAGTAATTACTGTTCAATATTTTATTTTATTGATTCAATAATTGCTACGTTGATATTTTATATTATTGTTGTTTCAATAATTGTCACTGCACAATATTTCCCATTATCAGATTAATAATTTATATTATTTGAATAATATTATTAGATAACATTATTGACAATGTCTAAGGAAGTTCTGTCTAAGGAGAGGTTTGGTTACCTAATTGCGAGTCAGCAAGTAGAAATCCTTATCGGAAAGCCCCTCTTTCCTAGGAACGACCTAGTTGTCATAATTGTGATTCTGTAATATTATTTATGAATAATTAATTATTAATTTATATGATATGAAAATATTTATTTTATGTGGATATAAATGAAAGAATTAATGCTGAGATATTTTATCAGTATTTTGTCAGAATGAATGTATTAAAAATCATCCGTATGTGAATTTTGGATATTTTTTGATTGAAATTTAAAAAAACTTTCTTCTACAAAGTTGTAGAGAATTAAATTTCCTATAGAATAGACACGAGACTCGAATTTTTCTAATAAAGGACTATTTATTATGAATTACTGAAGTTGTTGATTATTGTTTAAATTTAAAATATTTTAAAAATTTTCTAAAATGGGTGGGCCTCACTTTTGGTTGGTGAGAAATGTGCTGAAATTTTATTTCAAAAGTGGTGGACGTGAATAGTAGCAGGTAAAGCCATCAGGTAGCAGGTTAGTCTGTTTTGGCGTTCTAGCATGTTTCTATAAATAGGGTGCTTAGTTATAATTGAAAATCACACCAAAATCATAAGCTTTCTCTCTCTATATTATCGAGCGTATTTTTGTGAGTATTTAGATACTTTGAGAATTGCTATTTAATACAAGTTTCCTTCAGCCTTATACCTGATATTTCAGCCGGAAGTACTGTTCTTTTGAGGTAAGGGATGTTATTTTCTTCATAAATAATGTTATTCTTTCAATATCATTATACAGAAATATTGGTATGAATTTTATTATGAAATTTCTACCTTTAAGTGTCGGGGTTACTATTCACGTATACGGTACTATTCACGTATACAGTACTATTCACGTATACGACACTATTCACAAAAAAATAAAATTTTCTTTCTTTGTCCAAGTTGTCTATTGTGGTTACTATCTTTGATTGTATCCATATTTTGATCTTTATTTTTGAATTCTGCTCCACAATTGATTATTATAAAGTATTTTTGAACTTTGATAAACTGTAGTACGAATTCCTAATATTTGTCCTTTTGTCTCACTGGATTCATTTTCTTTAAGATATTTTTCATCATCCTCAGTCCTAAATGATGATATTACTGAATATCTTTGGCCTGTAGTGCAAAGATGAATGATTAACAAATGAATATATTTGGCCCGTAGTGCAAAGATGAACAGGTGTTGAGATGAACATGACTAACTGGTGATACAAATGAATATCTTTGGCCTGCAGTGCAAAGATGAATATTTGATTCAAGATGTATATTGATTGATGTTACAGGGATAAAATATTGATGATGGACTTTTAAATCTTAGAAGATAGTAGAATTTATTCTCTACTTGACTCTTCTAATGGATTGTTATTTTCGCTGCAGTTGTTGATCTAAAACTTGTTGTCTATTATATTATATCAGATTTTTCCCTGTTGAAGACTAATGATAATTTGTTGTATATTATCTTAGTCATAATATTCTTTACTGGGCTAGTTGAGCTCACCCTTTTCCTTTTTGTTCCATTTTTCTCAGGAGGCGAGAATATAACGGGAACTAGTCGGGGTGTGGAGTGATATTTCCAGTCAGTTGTGTTAGCAGTCCTCACTATTTTATAAAATAGTGTGACAGTAATTGTAATGAGGACTCCTTTTGAGTTTGAATACTGTCTATTAGACAATATTTGTATTTAAACTCACACTATATGTGTTGTCGTATTTTACACGATAATTGTATTAATGAAGTTGTATTTGTTTCTGTACCATGTATTTGGCGACTCAGAATGGGTGATGTATACCTATTTTAGGGGCATCACAGTTGGTATCAGAGCTTAGAGATATGGTCTCTGGCGGAGATCAGAGAATAGAACTAGAAGGGGAGAGACGAGTAAATCCTTCACTAGTGTGTCCTACCTAAGATTATTTGTTGGTCTGTCATAATACAGGGGTATTATGTGGTATGTCAATTTCATTAATTAACCCTTATTTTATGGCAGTATTTGAGAATTGCAGCTGAGAATGTTAACAATGGAGTGAATGACACCGTGGAGACACCTTTAATCACCAACTAGGGGAACGTGCAACATGCAGGTAATATTCATCCTATAAACAACACTACCAAACAAACGATGAATGATGGAATGTTTAGAAGCTTTTTGCAGTTCATGCAAAATCAGATGAGGGAGACTCGTATACAAAATACTGGTGGAAATGATAGCAACGCATGGCTTGTCACAGTCAAGCAGTTCAAAGAGAGTTAGGACCACCAGAATTTGTGGGAAAGCCGGATCCGATCAAGGCGGAAACGTGAGTTAAATAAATTATCAAGATATTTGATGTCTTGGGATGCACGGAGGAACAGAAGGTTCCATTCGCCACCTTTATGTTTCGTGGTGAGGTAGACTACTGGTGGGAGTCTGTGAAGCGTACCCAGCCAGCCGCTGATAAGTGGGTTTTATACCTACTTATTGAATACCAATTTACGCAAACTATGCCCATCTCAAGTACATTTTAGTGTGTTTTTAGTTGTATTTCATGTTATTTTGCATTGCATAAACTTAAAACTCTTTTTGGTGAAAAAGTGTAGGAAACGGCCTAATTTGGTGGAATTAGAAGGCACGAGGCGAATGGACGCATGAAGCGAGGCACAAGCTGGGATATGTGTGGCATAAGGATCAAGTGGAGCAGAAGACTAAGCGTAGATGGACAAAGGAAGGAGCAGCGGAACAGATTAGTGCTGTGAATAGTAACTCGTGAATAGTAACTCGTGAATAGTAACTCATGAATAGTAACCTGTGAATAGTATTCCGTATTCGTAAATAGTACCCTATACGTGAATAGTGTCGTATACTTGAATAGTAACCCATGAATAGTACTCATACAAGGAAAATACAAAAGACAACGATATTCCATGACGAGTACAAAAGAAATGATATCTCATACAAGTATAATAGAATATACGAAACTGCAAATAGATTTTCACCCGCCATGCGGTAATCCACGTAGACAGATCATTTTCACAATTTAATAAAGAATGAATACGAAGGGTCATTCACCATGCATGTGGTAGTCCGCGTAGACAGGTTATTCCAACAGAATAATAAAGAATAGAATAACAAAAGAATTTCACCATGCATGCGGTGGTCCGCGCAGACAGATTATTCCAACAGAATAATAAAGAATAGAATAACAAAAGAATAAAATAATTTCACCATGTATGCGGTAGTCCGCGTAGATAGGTTATTCCAATAGAATAATAAATAATAGAATAACAACTCTTACGAGTATTGAAAGAAAATAACTCTATTCATGAATACGAAAGAAATAATACCCCTTACGAGTATTGAACGAAAATAATATTCCTTACGAATACGAAAAATAATATCGTAAGCGAATAATAAATAAAACCCCTTACGAATATAACAAATAATATCCCTTACAAATATTGAACGAAGATAATATTTCTTACGAATACGAAAAATAATATCGTAAGTGAATATGAAATAAATAGCACCCCTTACCTTAATAAAAATTTGGAAACTGCATTAGTGTAATAGCAGAATACTCTTCTTCATTATCTCTATAGTTTCTCTCTCAAGAGTTTCAATGAATTCGTAAGAAATAATGAAGGGATGAGCTTCTATTTATAGGAAAAAGGACTGAATAGTAACTAATTCATGAACGACCTAGATTAATTTACTTTTAAACGGACGGTCTATATTGATTTACTATTAAAACTTAAAGCAACGGTCCATACTGATTTACTATTAAAACTTTAAACCAGCGATCCATATTGATTTACTATTATAACTTTCCACCAGCGGTCCATATTGATTTACTATTATATCTTCAACCAACGATCCATATTAATTTACTATTATAACTTCAACCAACGGTATGAAAAATTAGCACATTTCCTCATGGAATAATAAGTCAAACTTATAACAAAAACCTCATAACAAACCCCTCTATTTATATCAAAAATTGAATAAATAATTACCACAAATCATTTATCTTTAACCAACACATTTTTAATCTATTAACAATTATTCATCATTAATCTTATAACTCACAATATTTAACAAACAGATCATTCCCAGGAAAGATGGGGCTTTCCGATAAGAATCTCTCCCTATTGGAGCACAATTAGGTGACCAAACCTCTCCTCGACAAAACTTTCTAGACATCATCAATATTGCAAATAATAATATGAATAACTTTGTCGTCTCAATTATTGATTAAATAATATAAAATATTATGCAGATGATACTGTGACAATAATTAAATCAAATAATGTGAGATACTCTGCAACAATTATTGTAGTAATAATTGAGTATAACTGAGTGACTTCTCATGTAAGCATCAATAATTAATACCGTGTGCTACTATGCAACCACTCGTATTACTGTACTTTTACCACCGGGTATTTCTACAGTTTAACGGTATAAACTTTCGTCGTTATTTTTTTTATATATAAGAAGTTATTTCTATCGTTTTCTAACTTCGATAATTATTCTATTGTGGGGTCCACCAATAATGGTGTCATCGTACAAATATTCTCCGACAAAAAGAATATTTCCCGACCAAATAAATATTTCCCGACACAACGAATATTTTATAACAACTTGTTTACTTTGCAAAATTTTCAAATATCATCTTTAACTTTAAACTTTTATCAATTTAACTATTTACCAAAATAGAAAATTGAATACTTTTATTTCATAAAATTCAGGGTCTTACAATCTCCCCTCCTTATGAAATTTTGTCCCCAAAATTTACGTACCTGCTATTTCGAAGAATTGAGAATATATTGCTTTCATTTTAGATTTCATCTTCCCTGTCATCCTAAATTCTCTATTGCTCATCTTCTGTATTTCAGATATCATTCTAGAATACAGCTTCAAAATAAGGGTTAATTGACATATCACGATTTGTAAATTTATCAAGTAAGAAATTTCAGCTTAGGTAAGTCACATACTAGCGAAGTATATTACTCGTCTCTCCCCTCCTAGTTCTAGACTTAGATCTCTGCCAACAACCATATCCCTAAGATCTGATACCATTTGTGACGCCCCCAAAATAGGTCCACACGACCCATTATGAGTCGCCAGATATCGCACTACAGAAATCAAATACAAACTTCATTTATACAACTGTTGAACTGTCGTGCAGAGTGCGACAACACATATGATGTGAGTTTTAATACAAATATATGGGAGGCCATGCATCTGAGTTATGATAGATATCATATGACTCGAGAATTATCCTTGGTTGACCCAATAGACCCCCCAAAAAAAGAAGATTACTATCATGTTCTTTCCAATGGTGAGTCTTCTCTTGCGATATAAATATCTCCATGGTCTTCAATTAAGAATTATATTTCAACCAAACTCTAAGATTATATAGGTAGTACTCATAGATATAATCAGCAAGTGGATGTGTATAACCTTGTCTTATGATAACACGAAATCGTAGGTCATTAGACATCTTGTATGATAGTGGCAAAACACCCTTCCAAAGTTGGGTTTACCTCACCCTATTCGGTTCACCAAAATCAACGGTTAAATGACGTATAAAAATACGATACATTTATCTAAAATTCTCAATAAAATTATTTCCATACTGTTTTAGGGAAACCTCTAAAGCTATCGACCAACGTTCTATTCCCTTGTTACCCCCGCTCGACCCAGCTAAACTCTTATTACCTGAAAGGAATTATGAAACAAAAGGGTGAGCACAACTAGCCAAGTAAAGAATATCACGACTAAAGATAATTTAATTATAAATAGCCTTCATCAGTAATGAATCAGAGATTTAGAACACATGATAGATGATAAAACTTTTCAACCATAGTTGCAGCGGAACATGCATTCCATTAGAAGAGTCAAATAGACCATAAAGTCTATTATCTTCTCTATGTTAAAAGTCCACCAACAATGTTTTAACCCTGTAACATCAATCAACAGTTCATGTCCGCAATCATGTGAATAACTCATAATCATAATTTTAATTCTACATTCCTCTTCTCATCCAGGACGAAGATAATTTTCATCATCTGTCTTTACCTGAAACATCAAAGATCGTGGTTATACCAAATCACAGTTCATATTCATAATCATACTAATAAATTCATCTTTGTATTACGGGCCAAAGATATTCATCAACAGTTCATCTTTGCACTACAGGCCAAAGATATTCAACAACAGGAAATCATTGCACTACGGGCCAAAGATATTCATCAAAAATTCATCTTTGCACTACAGGCCAAAGATATTCAACAACAGGTCATCTTTGTACTACGGGTCAAAGATATTATTATCTCAACAAAATATATAATCATTTCAGAATTTATATAAATAATAATTATAACCATGTTAATCAATTCACCTTTGCACTTAAGCTAAAGATTTTCAGTTATAAATTTAATGGTCATGATCTTACCAGTCAACAATTCATCTTTGCACTACTGACCAAAGAGAAACCATAGTCACGATTATACCAGTAATCTACCCATCTTTACACTCAAGTGAAAGAGAAATTTCAACACCAGGGTTATAAAAATGTTATATATGATAATAAAAACAATATAATCAAAATATGGATTTAATTTCAAGAGTAAGATTAATAAATCAACGATAATTTGGTTAGAAAAAGAAATCAATTTTATCATGAATAGTACCCCGTGAATAGTAACTCGTGAATAGTAACTCGTGAATAGTAACCTGTGAATAGTGCTCTATATTAGTAAATAGTACCGTATACGTGAAAAGTACCGTATACGTGAATAGTAACCTGTGAATAGTACTCATACAAGAAAAATATAAAAGACAACGATATTCCATGACGAGTACAAAAGAAATGATATCTCATACAAGTATAATAGAATATACGAAACTGTAAATGGATTTTCATTCGTCATGCGGTAATCCACGTAGACAGATCATTTCCACAATTTAATAAAGAATGAATACGAAGGGTCATTGACCATGCATGCGGTGGTCCGCGTACACAGGTTATTCCAACAGAATAATAAAGAATGGAATAACAGAAGAATTTCACCATGCATGCAGTGGTCCGCGTAGACAGGTTATTCCAACAGAATAATAAAGAATGGAATAACAAAAGAATTTTACTATGCATGCGGTAGTCCGCGTAGACAGGTTATTCCAACAGGAAAATAAAGAATGAAATAACAACCCTTATGAATATTGAAAGAAAATAACTCTCTTCATGAATACGAAAGAAATAATACCCCTTACGAGTATTGAACGAAGATAATATTCCTTACGAATAGGAAGAATAATATCGTAAGCGAATAATAAATAACACCCCTTAAGAATAAAATAAATAATATCCCTTACGAATATTGAACGAAGTTAATATTTCTTACGAATACGAAAAATAATATCGCAAGTGAATATGAAATAAATAACACCCCTTACGAATACAATAAATAATATCCCTTACGAATATTGAACGAAGATAATATTTCTTACGAATACGAAAAATAATATAGTAAGTGAATACAAAATAAATAACACCCCTTATCTTAATAAAAATTTAGAGACTGCATTAGTGTAATAGCAGAATACTCTTCTTCTTTCTCTCTATAGTTTCTCTCTCTAGAATTTTAGTGAATTCGTAAGAAATAATGAAGGAATGTGCTTCTATTTATAGGAAAAAAGATTGAATAGCAACTAATTCATGAACGGCCCAGATTAATTTACTTTTAAACGGACGGTCTATATTGATTTGCTATTAAAACTTAGAGCAACGGTCCATACTGATTTACTATTAAAACTTTAAACCAGCGATCCATATTGATTTACTATTATAACTTTCCACCAGCGGTCCATATTGATTTACTATTATATCTTCAACCAATGATTCATATTGATTTACTATTATAACTTCAACCAACGGTTTAAAAAATTAACACATCTCCTCAAGGAATAATAAGTCAAACTTATAACAAACACCTCATAACAAACCCCTCTATTTATATCAAAAATTGAATAAATAATTAACACAAATCATTTATCTTTAATCAACACATTTTTAATCTATTAACAATTATTCATCATTAATCTTATAACTCACAATATTTAACAACCAGATCATTCCCAGGAAAGAGGGGGCTTTCCGATAAGGATTTCTCCCTATTGGTGCGCAATTAGGTGACCAAACCTCTCCTCGACAGAACTTTCTAGAAATCGTTAATATTATAAATAATAATATGAATAACTTTATCATCTCAATTATTGATTAAATAATATAAAATATTATGCAGATGATATTGTGATAATAATTGAATCAAATAACGTGAGATACTATGCAGCAATTACTGTAGCAATAATTGAGTATAACTGAGTGACTTCTCACGTAAGTATCATTAATCAATACCGTGTGCTACTATACAATCACGTGTATTACTGTACTTTTACCACCGAGTATTTCAACAGTTTAACGGTATAAACTTTCGTCTTTTTATTATAAGAAGTTATTTTTGTCGTTTTCTAACTTCGACAGTTATTCCGTTGTGGGGTCCACCAATGATGGTATCGTCGTACAAATATTCTACGATAAAAAGAATATTCTCTGACCAAATGAATATTTATCGACACAACGAATATTTTATAACAACTTGTTTACTTTGAAAATTTTTCAAATATCATCCTTAACTTTAAACTTTTATCGATTTAACTATTTACCAAAATAGAAAATTGAATACTTTTATTTCATAAAAATCAGGGTCTTACAATCTCCCTTCTTTATGAAATTTCGTCCCCGAAATTTACGTACCTGGTATTTTGAAGAATTGAGAATACCTTGCTTTCATTTCAAATTTCATCTTCCCTGTCATCCTGATCAAATTCTTGCATAAACACGTAGAGTATATGATTTGTGAGCTAACGGATTTTGAACGAGCCAATTCAGACTTATAACGAAGAAGTTACGAGCCCGGGAATCTCACATAAAAAGTTTATTTGTCAAATTTTTCTGGTGCTGAGGACTGGCGCCACAGCGCCAGTCAAGGCAAAATAAGTGGTGCCGCAGCGCCAAGAATGGCTGTGAGCTGCTGAAGTCTCGGGCCATAGTGTGGCCGAATGAACTAAGCATGGCGCCGCAACGCCAAGGCCGGGTTTCAGTTAATACGGTGGTACCTGCACAAGAGTCAACACCTCCAGATGCAATGAGGGCATTGTATCTGGCAGTGCTTGACAAGAATGTGCAACTGCGTACAGTTGTGCAGAACCAAAATAAAGAGATTAATGCTCTTTATAAAGCGAAGGAGTCTGCAGAAGCAGGTTTTGAGTCAGAGTACGATGAAAAGGTGCTTATGACAAATAAGGCTAGGGATTTGAAGAAGGAGGCTGATGAGCTTCGTAAAGAACTGGGGGAGAAGGACCAGAAGATAGCACGGATGTCTTACATCCATGAGAGTGCTCATAAGGATTTCAAGCTGAAAGTTGCTTGTTATTCCATTGAGTCGGGACAGACTTTGCATACTATTAGTCTGGATATTATGTCGATTCTTGCGAATGAAAAACACGAGGACGCTGTTATGCATTATTAGAAGTCTAGAATTATAAATATGTGTATAGTGACGTAAAACCCTCTTTTGTATAAAAGGGTAGTCTTTTTGTAAATCCCAACTTTTGTGAAATTCAATCGCGGGATAGAAATGTAATAGCTTTTGGGCTATGGAAAGCAAATTGTAAATAGTTTCAAACTATGAAGAAGCATATGAATATAATGAAGTTTTCATTTAATATGCTTTGTTATGGTATGAGTTGTTATGTGACGAATAATAATGAAGTAAGTAAATAGATAATAATGAAATTTTATTTATTTAATCAGAAAATGTTGCCAAGAAGAAGACAGCGGAATCACATAGTGATAACCAAGGGGGTCAGGATAACCCTATGCAAGAGTTCGTTAATTTATTAACGGCTGCATTTAACCAAACCGGGAGTAGAGTACCCGCGGGACCTAGGGTATCCAGAACGAGTACCTTTAAAGAATTTAAAAGCGTAGGTTCGCCGGAGTTCAAAGGAACGACGGACCCATTAGAGGCCCATACATGGGTGAAAGAAATAGAGAAGGCGTTTGTTATTGCAAACGTAGCTGAGGCGCAAAAGACTTCTTTTGTGACTTACATGATGAAAAGGGAAGCCAACTTTTGGTGGGAGGCTCACCAGGGTAGGGCTAGAACAGATGCGGTAATGTGGAAACAATTCAAGAAGGTTTTCTTCGAGAATTATTTCCCTACAAGCATGCAAAAGAGGATGGAGATTAAGTTCCTAGAACTTAAGCAAGGAGACATGACGGTTCCCCAATACGCTACCAAATTTAATGAATTAGCAAGGTTTGCTCCACACCAAGTGGATACTGAGGAGATGAAGGCTCGTAAGTTTGAGCAGGGCCAGAAACCCTGGCTCTATAGTAGGATTTCTGTGTTCCAGAGTGCTTCCTATGGGCCCATTCTGGAGAAAGCGATTATAGAAGAGGGTGGTATTAAGGCGTTGACCCAATACCACAAAGAGAGAAAAAACAAGAGCAAGGGAGAGGGAGGAACCAAAGCAGAGAGTGCCAGTGGTAGTAGCATTATGCCAAAAAGAAAGAATTTTAACTCCGAGAATACTGCAGTAGGACAAGGGGATCCTAAACGTAGGATGGAAGCATGTAAGACATGTGGAAAGACTCATCTAGGAGTCTGTCTAAAGGAGAAATTGGTTTGTTATAACTGTGGATAGGAGGGTTGTGACGACCCCAAAATAGGTCCATTCCACCCAACCCATTCTGAGTCGTCAAATACATGGTACCGAAAATAACTACAACTTTATTACAACAATTGTCGTGCAAAATACAACAACACATATGCTGTGAGTTTGGATACAAATATATACCAAATGTGACATTGGACACCATCATGTATCAGCACCTCACAAAGGTACCTTACATAAAGGTACAGTCAAAAACTGTTTTAGAAACTAGAATATTTGGGAAGTGCTCAAGGAAACCTTCGTACATGGGACGCCATACTTCTAGGTTATGATAGATATCATATGGCCACAGAATTATCCTTGGTTGACCCAATAAACCCCAAAGAAAAACGAGAAGATTACTATCATATTCTTCCCAATGGTGAGTCTTCTCTTGACTTATCATTATCTCCACTGTCTCTAATTGAGAATTATACTTCAAACAAACACCAAGATTATATAGGTAGTGCTCGTAGATATACTCAGCAAGTGGATGAGCACAACCTTGTCTTATGATGACACAAGATTGTATGTCATTAGACATCTTGTATGATAGTGACGAAACACCCTTCCAACGTTGGTTTCGCCTCAACCTATTTTCTTTACCAAATATAACTACTAAATGATGACCACCGTTCTATTCCCTTGTTACCCCCGCTCGACCCAGCTACACTCTTATTACCTGAAAGGAATTATGAAACAAAAGGGTGAGCACAACCAGCCCAGTAAAGAATATCATGACTAAAGATAAATAAATTATCAATAGTCTTCATCAGTAATAAATCAGAGATTTAGAACATATGGTAGATGATAAAAATTTCAACCATAGTTGCAGCGGAACGAGTAATCCATTAGAAGAGTCAAATAGACTATAAAGTCTATTATCTTCTCCATGTTAAAAATCTACCAACAATATTTTATCCCTGTAACATCAATCAACAATTCTGGTCCACAATCATATGAATAACTCATAATCATAACTGTAGTTCTAAATTCCTCTTCTCATCCAGGACGAAGATTTTTTTCATCACCTATCTTTACCTGAAATATCAAAGATCATGGTTACACCAAATCACATTTCCTGTTCATAATCATACTAATAACTTCATCTTTGCACCACGGCCAAAGATATTTATTTGTATCACCAGTTGGTCATGTTCATCTCAACATCTGTTCATCTTTACACTACTGGCCAAAGATATTCAACAACATGTCATCTTTGCATTACGGGCCAAAGATATTCATCAACAATTCATCTTTGTACTACAGGCCAAAGATATTCATCAATAATTCATATTTGCACTACAGGCCAAAGATATTCATCAATAATTTATCTTTGCGCTACAGGCCAAAGATATTCATCAACAGTTCATATTTACACTACAGGCCAAAAATATTCATATCTCAAAGAAATATATAATCATTTCAGAATTTATATAAACAATAATTATAACCATGTTAATCAATTCATCTTTACACTTAAGCTAAAGATATTCAATTATAAATTCAATGGTCATGATCATACCAGTTAACAATTCATCTTTGCACTACAGGCCAAAGACATTTTTCAGTCACGATCATACCAATAATTTACCCATCTTTACACTCAAGTAAAAGAGAAATTCAACATCAGAGTTATAAAAATGTTATATATGATAATAAAAATAATATAATCAACATATAGATTTAATCTCAAGAGTAATATTCATAACTCAACTATAATTTGGTCAGAAAAAGAAACCAATTTTGTCATGAATAGTAACTCGTGAATAGTAACCCATGAATAGTAACTCGTGAATAGTAACTCGTGAATAGTAACTCCTGAATAGTAACTCGTGAATAGTAACCCCGACTCAAAAAGGTAGAAATTCTACAATAAAATACATACCAATATTTCGGTATAATGATATTGAAAGAATAATATTTCTTAAGCTTATAAACAATTTATTTTAATTGTTTATACTTTACTAAATAATACATTTAATCATCCTAAAATGCCAAACTCATAAGATTTCATCACCAATAACCAAAAACCCTCATCAAAAATCTGCATATACCTCATATAGGATTCTCAAGTCATAAAATCCTATTTTCTAATTTTCTTACTTCACAAAACATATTTAATTCATTTACTCACAACTAGACTATTTTCTTGAAAAAATACCAAATCAGTTCTAAAAATATTTCTTTTCTGGAATTTAGCATAATATAGTCCCATAGTGAACATATATTTTTTTTAGAATTTTTAAAAGTCATTTACTATTTTTCATATGGCCAAAACAGCCGAATATTTAGACATTTATCAAAAATTGTACTTTTTTCCAAAAATTCTGAAATTCACAGAGTGTACTCCTATCATATACATGTACTCCCAATAAAAATTTCATCAATTTTGGAGTTAACCACAAGAAGTTATAAGCGGTTACTTTTAAAATAGTCTTTTCTTATAAAATTCATAACTCTTAATCTATACATCCAAAAATCACCATTTTTGGACACAATCAAGCAAACTCATCAAAATATCATTTCAAATTTTTCCAGAATTTTTGAAGGTCAGAAAAATTACGAAACTTAAAAACATAACAACCTTAAAATCCCTTACTATCCCTTACCTCAAAAGAGCAGTACTTCTGATCGGTATAAGACTGAAGAAAACTTGCACTGATGAATAGAAACTCACAAAGTATCTAAATACTCACAAAATACACTCAATAATCTAGAGAGAGAAAGAGAGAAAACTTGTTTCTGGTGTGATTTTCAATTCTAACTTAGCTCTCTATTTATAGGAAAATGTTAGCACGCCGAAGCAAACTTAACCTGCAACCTGATGGCTTTACCTGCTACTATTCCCACCCACCACATTTGAATAAAAATCTCAGCATATTTCTTTACCAACCAAGAGTGGGCCCCACCAATTCTAGAATTTTCCACCAAAATGATTAACTCCGAAAATTTAACAATTTCTGAACCAGTCATCTCGTAAAATTCATAACAAATTATACGTTCATTTTTAACGGTTCAAAATTTGTGGACATATACTCAACTTATATATGTATAACATATCCAAATATTACCACGATCCAACGGTCGGATTAAAAATTATAACCCTCGCAAAATATCTCAAAAACCCTAATTTGATTTTCAATACCTCCGTTCCGACAAAAATACAGATAAAACACATCAACATTAACTCCTTCATTTTTAACCACAAAAATATATCACTCATTTATATCCACATAAAATAAATATTTCCTTATCATATGAATCAATAATTAATTATTCACAGATAATATTACAGAATCACATTTATGACAACCAGGCCGTTCCCAGGAAAGAGGGGGCTTTCCAATAAGGATTTATCCTTATTGGCGCGCAATTAGGTGACCAAACCTCTCCTTAGACAGAACTTTCTAGACATTGTCAATAATGTTATCTAATAATATTATTCAAATAATATGAATTATTGATCTGATAATGGGAAATACTATGCAGTGATAATTATTGAACAACAATAATATAAAATTTCAACGTAGCAATTATTGAATCAATAAAATAAAATATTGAACAGTAATTACTGTAACAATTATTGAGTAGTGCCTTCTTACGTAAGAATCAATAATTTCAAAAATACTGTGCAATACCGTGTGCTACTGTGTAATAACGCGTATTACTGTATTTTAACCACCGGGTATTTTAATAGTATTAACGGTAACAACTACGCCGTTATTTGTAAAAACTCAAATTCATCATTTTCTTCATCTGACAGTTATTCGTTATGGGGCCCACAAATTGCTGCGCCGTCGTACGAATATTCCCCGACAGAAAGAATATTCTACGACCAAACGAATATTCCCCGACAACAATGATTATTTTATAACCACTTGCTTATTTTGAAGAAAAAAATTCACATTTCACCCATAACTTTAAACTTTTATCAATTTAACCATTTACTGAATAGTAATTATAAGAAAATTTGAATACTTTTATTTCATAAAATTCGGGGTCTTACAATCTCCCCTCCTTATGAAATTTCGTCCCCGAAATTTACGTACCTGGTATTTCGAAGAGTTGAGAATACCTTGCTTCCATTTCAGATTCTATCTCTCAGATCATCATGATTTCTCCATTGCTCATCTCCCATGATAACTTCATTTGGGTTCCTCATTTGTTGGGAAGTCATGACAACCGCCATCCCTCGAACTACTCGACTTTGACTTGTCTGGAGCAGCATTTGGCATCATCATTACCGTTAGAATATACTTTACTATAGGACACATTCCTCCCTCAACTGCCTCTTCGTACTCCTCATTCATGATGTGAATCATCAATCTTCGATCCATATCGGATTTAGGTTGACCGCTATGTACAGGGTAATTCAAAACTCGATGTTGGGTTCTCCCAATTACTTTCCAAAAAGAGAAATTCATATCATCTATTTTAGCCTTCTTAGATCGAACATCTCTTTCCACAATATCCACGTGTCGTGCGGCTTTTGCCCATGCATCACTTATTCTCACTCGTTCAGTTTTTTCTTCTTTCAGCTCAGATTCCATTTTTATCATCTTATACTCTGCCAAAGAATGCTTCTGTTCAAGCATCACATATCGGGTAACACAAGCTTGAATTGTTGCATCCTTTTGTTCCACGACCACCTGTCGTTCTTCTGCCTGCTCTTCTAACTCATGAATACGATTTTGAAATTCTACATTTTGATCATATAATACCTCTAATAAACTCTCCTCAGGTACTTCTTCTTCCTCTTCTTCCTCAGTCTCAGCTGTTACCTCTGCGACTATCTCGGGTGCAACTATCAATTCTTCACTCACCACATGGATATCTCTAATTCCTTCTTCGTCTGACATCACATTATCACGGTTAATGATTAGAGGTATCCCCACAGTCTCATTCACTCCATTGTTAGCATTCTCAGCTGTCATTCTCAAATACTGTCATAAAACAAGGGTTAATTAAACAAATTAACATAGCACATAATATCCCGATATTATGACTGACCAACAAATAAGCTTAGGTAGGACACACTAGCGAAGGATTTACTCATCTCTTCCCTCCTAGTTGTATTCTCCGATCTCCGCCAGAGATCATATCCCTAAGCTCTGATACCACCTGTGACGACCCCAAAATAGGTCCATTCCACCCAACCCATTTTGAGTCGTCAAATACATGGTACAGAAAATAACTACAACTTTATTATAACAATTATCGTGCAAAATACAACAACACATATGTTGTGAGTTTGGATATAAATATATACCAAATGTGATATTGGACACCATCATTTATCAGCACCTCACAAAGGTACCTTGCATAAACGTACAGTCAAAAACTGTTTTAGAAACTAGAATATTTGGGAAGTGCTCAAGGAAACCTTCGTACATGGGACGCCATGCTTCTAGGTTATGATAGATATCATATGGCCACAGAATTATCCTTGGTTGACCCAATAAACCCCAAAGAAAAACGAGAAGATTACTATCATATTCTTCCCAATGGTGAGTCTTCTCTTGACTTATCATTATCTCCACTGTCTCTAATTGAGAATTATACTTCAAACAAACACCAAGATTATATAGGTAGTGCTCGTAGATATACTCAGCAAGTGGATGAGCACAACCTTGTCTTATGATGACACGAGGTTGTATGTCATTAGACATCTTGTATGATAGTGACGAAACACCCTTTCAACGTTGGTTTCGCCTCACCCTATTTTCTTCACCAAATATAACTACTAAATGATGACCACCGTTCTATTCCCTTGTTACCCCCGCTCGACCCAGCTACACTCTTATTACCTAAAAGGAATTGTGAAACAAAAGGGTGAGCACAACTAGCCCAGTAAAGAATATCATGACTAAAGATAAATAAATTATCAATAGTCTTCATCAGTAATAAATCAGAGATTTAGAACATATGGTAGATGATAAAAATTTCAACTATAGTTGTAGCGGAACGAGCAATCCATTAGAAGAGTCAAATAGACTATAAAGTCTATTATCTTCTCCATGTTAAAAATCCACCAACAATATTTTATCCCTATAACATCAATCAACAATTCTGGTCCACAATCATATGAATAACTCATAATCATAACTGTAGTTCTAAATTCCTCTTCTCATCCAGGACGAAGATTTTTTTCATCACCTATCTTTACCTGAAATATCAAAGATCATGGTTACACCAAATCACATTTCCTGTTCATAATCATACTAATAACTTCATCTTTGCACCACGGCCAAAGATATTTATTTGTATCACCAGTTGGTCATGTTCATCTCAACATCTGTTCATCTTTACACTACTGGCCAAAGATATTCAACAACATGTCATCTTTGCATTACGGGCCAAAGATATTCATCAACAATTCATCTTTGTACTATAGGCCAAAGATATTCATCAATAATTCAACTTTGCACTACAGGCCAAAGATACTCATCAATAATTTATCTTTGCGCTACAGGCCAAATATATTCATATCTCAAAGAAATATATAATCATTTCAGAATTTATATAAACAATAATTATAACTATATTAATCAATTCATCTTTACACTTAAGCTAAAGATATTCAATTATAAATTCAATGGTCATGATCATACCAGTTAACAATTCATCTTTGCACTACAGGCCAAAGACATTTTTCAGTCACGATCATACCAATAATTTACCCATCTTTACACTCAAGTGAAAAAAAATAATTCAACATCAGGGTTATAAAAATGTTATATATGATAATAAAAATAATATAATCAACATATAGATTTAATCTCAAGAGTTAACTCAACTATAATTTGGTCAGAAAAAGAAACCAATTTTGTCATGAATAGTAACTCGTGAATAGTAACTCATGAATAGTAACTAGTGAATAGTAACTCGTGAATAGTAATCACGACTCAAAAAGGTAGAAATTTCACAATAAAATACATACCAATATTTCGGTATAATGATATTGAAAGAATAATATTTCTTAAGCTTATAAACAATTTATTTTAATTGTTTATACTTTACTAAATAATGCATTTAATCATCCTAAAATGCCAAACTCATAAGATTTCATCACCAATAACCAAAAACCCTCATAAAAAATCTGCATATACCTCATATAGGATTCTCAAGTCATAAAATCCTATTTTCTAATTTTCTTACTTCACAAAACATATTTAATTCATTTACTCACAACTAGACTATTTTCTTGAAAAAATACCAAATCAGTTCCAAAAATATTTTTTTTCTGGAATTTAGCATAATATAGTCCCATAGTGAACATATATTTTTCTCAGAATTTTTAAAAGTCATTTACTATTTTTCATATGGCCAAAACAGCCGAATATTTAGACATTTATCAAAAATTGTACTTTTTTCCAAAAATTCTGAAATTCACAGAGTGTACTCCTATCATATACATGTACTCCCAATAAAAATTTCATCAATTTTGGAGTTAACCACAAGAAGTTATAAGCGGTTACTTTTAAAATAGTCTTTTCTTATAAAATTCATAACTCTTAATCTATACATCCAAAAATCACCATTTTTGGACACAATCAAGAAAACTCATCAAAATATCATTTTAAATTTTTCCAGAATTTTTGAAGGTCAGAAAAATTACGAAACTTAAAAACATAACAACCCTTAAAATCTCTTACTATCCCTTACCTCAAAAGAGCAGTACTTCTGATCGGTATAAGGCTGAAGAAAACTTGCACTGATGAATAGAAACTCACAAAGTATCTAAATACTCACAAAATACACTCAATAATCTAGAGAGAGAAAGAGAGAAAACTTGTTTCTGGTGTGATTTTCAATTCTAACTTAGCTCTCTATTTATAGGAAAATGTTAGCACGCCGAAGCAGACTTAACCTGTAACCTGATGGCTTTACCTGCTACTATTCCCACCCACCACATTTGAATAAAAATCTCAGCATATTTTCTTTACCAACTAAGAGTGGGTCCCACCAATTCTAGAATTTTCTACCAAAATGATTAACTCCGAAAATTCAACAATTTCTGAACCAGACATCTCATAAAATTCATAACAAATTATACGTTCATTTTTAACGGTTCAAAATTTGTGGACATATACTCAACTTATATATGTATAACATATCCAAATATTACCACGATCCAACGGTCGGATTTAAAATTATAACCCTCGCAAAATATCTCAAAAACCCTAATTTGATTTTCAATACCTCCGTTCCGACAAAAATACAGATAAAACACATCAACATTAACTCCTTCATTTTTAACCACAAAAATATATCCCTCATTTATATCTACATAAAATAAATATTTCCTTATCATATGAATCAATAATTAATTATTCACAGATAATATTACAGAATCACATTTATGACAACCAGGCCGTTCCCAGGAAAGAGGGGGCTTTCCAATAAGGATTTATCCTTATTGGCGCGCAATTAGGTGACCAAACCTCTCCTTAGTCAGAACTTTCTAGACATTGCCAATAATGTTATCTAATAATATTATTCAAATAATATGAATTATTGATCTGATAATGGAAAATACTATGCAGTGACAATTATTGAACAACAATAATATAAAATTTCAACGTAGCAATTATTGAATCAATAAAATAAAATATTGAACAGTAATTACTGTAACAATTATTGAATAGTGCCTTCTTACGTAAGAATCAATAATTTCAAAAATACTGTGCAATACCGTGTGCTACTGTGCAATAACGCGTATTACTGTATTTTAACCACCGGGTATTTCAATAGTATTAACGGTAACAACTACGCCATTATTTGTAAAAACTCAAATTTATCATTTTCTTCATCCGACAGTTATTCGTTATGGGGCCCACAAATAGCTGCGTCGTCGTACGAATATTCCTCGACAGAAAGAATATTCCACGACCAAACGAATATTCCCCGACAACAATGATTATTTTATAACCACTTGCTTATTTTGAAAAAAAAAATTCACATTTCACCCATAACTTTAAACTTTTATCAATTTAACCATTTACTGAATAGTAATTATAAGAAAAATTGAATACTTTTATTTCATAAAATTTGGGGTCTTACAAGGGTCATATATCACCCAATTGTCCTATTCCTAAGAAAAACCATGGCTATTTTGTATGTGGGTCGTTGGACCACATGACAAGAAATTGCCCAAAGAATTGGTCGGAAGAGAGTAAGGGTGTTAGTAGTTGTAAGTTAGCCATTACTGGACCACCATCGTCGGGTAGATCTATGGCCCGTACTTTTAATATGACGGTCCAAGATGCGACTGCATCAGCGGATGTAGTATCATGTATCATTTCAGTCAATACAATGAATGCTTATGTGCAGTTTGATTGGAGTGTTACTTGTTCTTTTATAGCATGTGAATTTGCTAAGTGATTAAGTTCATTTCTGAAAGGAATATAAATACCTTTAAAAGTTAAGGTAGAGAATGAGGAAATAACTCTAGTTGAATATATTCATGGAATTATTTCATGGATAATAGAGGTAAGCAAGTATCGGTAGATAAGTACCGATAAAATTGATAGAATTTGAAGTAATTCTCGGTATGAATGGGTTAATTAACCATAGAGCTTTACTAAATTGTCATAAGAAAAGTGTGAACCTTCGGGTTTCTAAGGAACCCAAGGTAGTATTTTACGGTAATAAATCACCGGAACGCTCTTGTTGTCTAACCATAACGCAAGCTAGAAGGATGTTAAGGAAGAGGATGAATCGTTACGGTTGCGTATCGACTATCGTGAGTGGAGTAAGTTAATAATTAAAAGTAAATACCCATTGCCCAGGATCGATGATCTATTTGATCAGTTGGAATGGGCAAAGAATTTTTCTAAGATAGATTTATGTATGGGATATCGTTGGTTGAAAGTAAGGAAGAATGAGTTACTTAAGATGACGTTCAGAACTCGTTATGGTTATTATGAGTTTTTGGTTATGTCGTTTGGGTTGACTAATGCACTAAAGTTAGACTTTCCATAAGGGGCGTCGAGCAATTCGGTGGTAAGCTGATAGGTTCTCTTGTGAGGTGCTATGTTTGAAAGTACCATTAGCGTCACATAGTGGTCAAATAATATTTGGATGAATATGTCGTAATGATCATTGGTGATATTCTAGTCTATTCTAAGATGCCAGAAGATCACGATGAACATTTGAAGTTAGTGTGGAAAACACTACGGAGGGAGAAGTTGGATACGGAATTCACTAAGTGTGAATTTTAGCTTAAAAGATAGACAGGTTTGTTATTGATAAGTACGTTGGAAATGAGAAATAAGAAAAAAAAAGAGTTTTCAGGAACTAAAAAGGAAGGTTAAGTGAGGCACCTGTATTATCTTTATAAGATGATACGAGGAACTTTGTAATTTATAGTGATGCTTCGCATAGAGGACGAGGTTGCATGCTCATGTAGCATGGCAAGGTCATTGCGTATGCATCACGCCAGTTAAAGGATTATGAAAAGGTCTATCCTACTCATGATCTAGAATTGGCAGCTATAGTTTTTGAAAAAAAAATGAAGATAGCATTTATACGGGGAGAAGTGTGAGGTATACACGGACTATAATAGTCTGAAATATATCTTCACGCAGAAGAAGTTAAATATGAGGTAGAGAAGGTGATTAGAATGGATAAGAGATTACGACTATGATATGTTATATCATTCAGGGAAGGTAAACGTAGAAGCCGACGCATTACGTAGGAAGGGTAGAGAAAAGCTATCAATGTTAACGACTCAGAATGAGTTAATAACGGAGATGGCGAGAACGGAGTTAGAAGTCAAATTACGGAATGAAGCGATAAAAATATTATTCACAATGTAGACTCAATCCACGAAAATAGAACGAGTTAAGGAAGTACAACTAAGTAACGAGGAGTGCAAGAGAATGAAGAAAAGGATGAAGGATGAAGAGAAGATTATGTATCATCTCGTTTTGAAGGAGGAATTTAAGTTCCAAATAATTTCGAGTTAAAAGAAGAACTAATGAGAAGGAGATAGCATAATATGTTAGTACGTGCTTAACTTCCAATTCAGATTATTGATAGGAAGGGACAAGTCATAAGAAATAAGATAATACCTTCGGGGAAGGTGAATAGGAGGAACCACAATGCCAAAGAAGCAATGTGGGTACTCGAAGTTAAAATGAAGGAAAATATTCCTCATTTGTTTATGTAATTGTAGCGAGATTCTGGGGATAGAATTTTTATAAGGGGGGAAGAGTGTAACGCCCCAGAAAATCGAACAATTTGAAAAATAATTTTATTTGATTTAATAATAAATAAAATTATTTTATATGATATTATTATGTGTTAGCAAGATGAATGTCATTCTATAACCTAGATATGTCGGAACGTCATAGTATTTTGGCTACGTGAAGGAATTAAGGTGTTTGAATTTCTAAGACGAAAATAAAAGTTTTCCAATAAATTTTTTGAAAAATACTATTGACGCATTTCTGCTCGGGAATTATTTTTGAATTTTTGAGAAATACGTAACGATAGAATATTGAGGTAAAATGGATTATTCAATAATATTTCAGTTATGGCAAACATAGTTTTTCGCCTGCGGACTTAAAACCTAACGGCTAGGGAAAGTGATTTCCGAGAAAAAAATGAAATGTGTATAATGAATTAAAGCAATGATCTTATAATACGTAGGTATTGTATGAGGTAATGAATACTAGTATGATATGAGGTATTATACGAGTATGTATGAATGATGATATGTCGTATATGAATAAGTATACGAGTTAAAATACGAGATTAATAAATAAATTATACGTTATAAGGCTTTAAGTCAAATGTAATGGACTTGTAGGATTGTGTAGGAAATTGTAACGTCCAATTGGAATTATGATAAAGCCCAAGTGTAGGAATGGTTAAGTCCAATTTGAATTAATGAACAAGCCTAATGTTTGTTTAATGCAAGCCCAAGTATAAGTTAAGTTAATTAAGCTAATTGAATGTAAAGCCCAAAGTAAGAATCCAATGGGTAAACATGAACCATGGGGCAACCCATGGGTGATCCAAAGTGATGAGCAAGTAAACTTAAGGGTTAAGCAAAGGATAAGTCAAGTGGTGGCCAAGTAAAGTGCTTATGCTTTGTGGCTAAGCAATATATAAGCTAGGTGATAAGCAAGTAAACTTGAGGACTAAGTAAATGTGGTGAGCAAGCAAAAGATATAAGTTGTGGAGGCCATGTAAACTTGGTGATCACATAATGAATAGTAAGGAGGTTTAATTAAGGAGGTGGGATTGGTTTAATGTCTAAACTACCCTCACTTTGTGATTTCTATAAATAGAAGGAGTGCTAGCTCATTTGTTGGTTGTTGTATTTCATCCAACATTTCAAGTGCTTATTGGTTAAAGAGAAAAAGTTAGAAAAGTTAGACTTTGTAATTCAAGAAGCAAGAAGAAGAATAAAGCTTAATCAAGTGATCTTCAAGGGTAAGAACCTAAACCATGATTCTCTTTCTCTTCAATTGTTAGAGAAGTGAGTAGTGGTAGAACATGTATGCTAGGAAGTAATATGAATAGATAATCAAAAGACTTAAGCCGTAAATAAGTCATATTGTAAGATAAGCAATAAAGGAAGTTTTGAACTATGAAGATCATGTAGGAACTTAGCATGTATAAGTTATTGAAATATGGATGGTTAGGATGGTAGTATGATGGAATGAATCCATTTGAAACGAAGAACAAATCTTAAGTAACGAAGGTATGGCGGAATTCATAAGATTGGACGATAATCGTCGAATTCGTGAAATTCTCGGAATAAAAGTCAAATTTTGATATTGAGCTCAAAAATGTTGGTTTTCGATGGAGTATAGTCTTATTTGGCATTATAGAGTTGCGGACTCGAAAATGACCGATTTCCGACTTAGAACGAAGAAACGAGCGTTGAACGTTCACAAACGTTTATCATTTTTGTTAAAATGAACTAAAAGGTGAATGTTGAGTTAAAGGATTCGAAAATGGAAAATTGTTGCATGAACACGTAGAGTATGTGATTTATGAGCTAACTGCTTTTGAACGAGCCAATTCAGACTTATAACGAAGAAGTTACGAGCCCGGGAATCTCACATAAAAAGTTTGTCTGTCAAATTTTTCTGGTGTTGAGGACTGGCGCCGCAGCACCAATCAAGGCAAAATAAGTGGCACCGCAGCGCCAAGAATGGCTGTGAGCTACTGAAGTCTCGCGCCACAGCACGGCCGAATGAACTAAGCATGGCGCCGCAGCGCCAAGGCCGGGTTTCAGTTATTGCTGACTCGTGCCGCAGCGCGGCATAGAGAAGAGAAGTTGGCGTCGCAGCACCAATACTAGGGTTTCGTACAATAATGATGGCTTATGAAGTCAAAAGGAAGCTAATTGATTATTAATGAACTAAACCCTAAAATGACATGGTTTAAAATGTTTAAACCTTATGTAATACACTAAAGGTTGAAATAAGGATTAATTGAACGTAAGTTATTAATACTGCAACGAGGAATGATAATAAGCCGTAAGGGCAGATAAATACTTGAAACGAGATTTGTAAATGAAATAAGTACGATTAAGTATACGAAATGAAAGATAGTTAATTGATGATGAATTAATTAACTTAAAGTAGCATCTTCAATGATGACTATAACATTGAGAGTTACAACTAAAAGTTGTTAAATATTACGTGAATGTGAACGGTATGCAATAAGTATACTTAACCAATAACGATCGAGTTTCGATTAATAACGTAAGAACGTTAGCAAGCCATAAGTAAGATTAATAAGTCGAATTGATCTTTATTAATGAAGTAAATTCACTTAAGACATAGAAGAGAAAGAAGTTGGTAAGAATGATGTAAATTATAACGGCAAGCCAGAACCAATATTAACAAATCTAATACATGATTAGATTGAGAAGAAGGGTAAGATTCATTAGGAAGAATGTATGTTCATTCATGACCTAATGTGGTATGTTATGTGGTTATGTGTTGTAGAGACCGTAAAGACTCAAACGAAAAGTAATTTTACTGTAGTAGACGCTGAAGGCAAGTTTTCTTAACGCTTGTCTAACCTTCGTGTTAGCCAGGTTTTCTGTGATTCATGTTATGAGATGCATGAATTGTTTTAAAGAAAAGGTCGATGCCAGTTTTAACTCGGCTAGACTAATCTTCAAAGATTGATTGATTTCTTTACAAGTCTTTCAATATAGAATTGATAACGCTATCCTACGCCAATTGTTTGGTACGGATTTAAAGTAAGCCTGAGTACGAATAAACAAATGTATTTTACATTGATTATTCGATGGGCACACGAGGTTGCCAAAACTTAAACATACATACGTTTAAAGAATGTAGTGTTGATCAACATAGAGTACTATAGGCTGATCACCTAGAAGTGCTCGTAAGAAATATCGGACTTACGATCTTAGTACCGGATTGTCCTTTTCATGAATAAAAGCTAAAGAGAATGTTCATGGTCTGTTGACCTACTCAGAATTTTTAAGTCACTATATGTACTTCGAAATTGTTTTATGAAATGAGAAGTGTTATTCAATGTTTCATAGTACTTCATAACTATTGTTCAGTTATTGAAGAATAATCATATGATTCTCGAAGTGGTATTTATATAATATATTGTTAGACTTGCTGAGCTAGTTATGCTCACTTCTTGCTTGAATCATATGATTGCAGCTAAGGTCGAGCGAACCGAGGGTTCTAGCAAAGATAAAGGCAAGGCGAAGATGAACGATTAGTTTACCTTGTAATAGACTAGTAAGTTGTATGTATCATATTATGATGAACAAAGAATGTAACGGTTTCAGAACCTGGGAACGGGATTTATTATTATCAATGTAATAAGAATGTCGTTGATACACTCATTTTGATGTTGTTTCAATAGATTGAATGTACAGTTATGAGTACCGTGTAGCACCATCTGTCGGGTTGGAAGATACCCAGATTTGGGGGCGTCGCAATAACGTTATCTAATAATATCAATTCAATAATACGAGTTACTGTGTCGTGTCAATTATTAAATCAATAATGTAAAATACTATTCAATTATCACTATAGCAATTATTGAATCAATAATATGAAAGACTGTGTAATTTTTATTATATCAATTATAAGAATCAATAATTAGAGATATTGTGCAATACCGTGTGCCACTGTGTAACCACGCATATTACTGTACTTTTATCACCGGGTATTTCAACAGTTTAACGGTAAAAGTTTTGCCGTTATTTTTTATAAAAAGGTTATTTATGTCGCTTTCTATATCCGATAGTTATTCCGTTATGTGGTCCACCAATGATTGTGCCTTTGTACGGATATTCTCGACAAAGTGAATATCTCCCGACCAAAACGAATATTTCTCGACAAAACGAATATTTTATGACCACTAGCTTACTTTGTAAAATTTACACATTTCACCTATAACTAAAACATTATATCAAATCAACACCTTATTATTCAAAAATAATATTTAAAGAAAACTAAATATTTATTCATAAAAAGTTGGGGTCTTACAGTATATGTCAAAATTTGGAATGTTTAGGATCTTAAATACATTTTTTAATATACAGTTGGTGTTGTTTTTATACAATGTTGAATAAAAATAATAATAATATTTATTACTACCTCTATCTTATTAAAAGATAATTTTAATATATTATTTTTTTTGAGTAATAACATTTGTCATTTTTATTGTAAATAATTATGCTTTAGGGTTACTTATGTTTAGTTTAATATTTGAGAGAAATAATTAATATAATTTTTAATACTTTTTATATGAATAATTAGATTCGTTATGTAATAATAAGTTTATTTTACGTAAATTTTAATATTTGAAAAAAATAATTATATTTGCGTTAATTTGTACTTTTATGCTTATTAAAATTTTATTTTTTTAATTACAAAAATCATATTTGAATTTATATTACGTAAATTTTAATATTTAAGAAATTTAATTAGCAAAAAGTGTATGACTTTATTTTCTTGATAAAATAAATATTTATTTTTTTGAGAAATATGTTATTTATTAATGTATAAATTCATAATTTAATTAATTAGATCAAGTTAAGTAAAAATTATAACATACAAATTTATATTTAGTGGATATATTAAACATTATAACTTGAAGGGTATATTAAATATTATATTAAAAATATTTTTGAATATTAGTTGGTCAACCACACTAGGGATAGTGAATGTTATATATTATAGACTAGAGGAGAACTGATTGTTACTTGAAAAATTAGAGGAATTGTGAGTGTTATTATGGTTATCTATACGTGTAAAGCCCCCAAATCTAGGTACTTGAAACCCGAACTCGGTGCGTTACGATACCATTTCTATGAGCGGAATAATACTAACAATAATAATAATAATATAAAAGTCAAACTTAATTTACATAATTATCAGAGTCTAGCTCCCAAGTACGTAACCTTTAAACATTCATTACAACCCATGATAGATAATATATATATATATATATATATATATATATATATATATATATATATATATATATATATATATCATACTATTACATAAACTACCACAAATCTTATTTTCTTAGCTTTCCTTTTCCTTTGATTCTGCATGAGCTCTTTGGTTCTTCACACTTAGCTGAAAATATTTAAATTAAGCAAGGATGAGCATTTGAGTGCCCAGCAAGTAATAACAATTATATATATAAGCTAAAAGAATTTAAATATTTTCTTTATACTACCATTCTACAACGATTCAATAGTTGTGAAGTAATCTGTATCAATGATAATAATATATCAATTCTATACCATATTTTTGAAACTACGTACTGACTATATTTAGGGTTAAGGTGATATATTATGAACATTGTTTTCATTTTCGAAAAGGTTAAACAGAAATTCAACTGCAAACCGTCATAGCTTACGGGCACGGGGGTGATCAGCCCGTTGTACCCTGCATTGATCAATACTACATTACAAGAACGATGTTATCGTTCACTCTGTCCGCCTTGGGCACATAAAAGTTTTTTCGTGTAGGGATGTTCATACTTAGTCTAGAATCCGAACCAAAATAATTTGATTGGATACAAAAAAAAATTTAAACTTATTCAACGATATTTCTAAATTTGTGTCTAGGTGAATCAAATAGCTTAGACGGCTTATATATATATATATATATATATATATATATATATATATATATATATATATATATATATATCAACATGTGATTAAATACAATGATTATCCAAGTGGGGACACTTGTATAACCATGATTAGAAATTAACGAACAGAATATATATCTGAATTACCACATACTAACATGTTGATAAACAATGATCGGATATAGAATATATCACAATAGGGTTAATAATATAGCATAATAATAATATAATTCTGAAAATTCTTACTCGTGTCCATTGCATAAAGGAAATGCAAAGGTAATATACTTGCCTGAAGCGCTGCTTACAATTTGTAATTTAGATTTATCGCTTATCTCACGACCTATCATTAATAAGATCGTTCATTCGATTAGAATAACATACTATAACACATAACACTGCTTATTGCAGTCAGCACATACCCTAATCATATTGGCACATATGTTTAATAACCATTGAATCACAAATAATCACATATCTAATTAAATTATCTAAGTCCAGATCAAATTCTGAAACATGTCGGTGTACCGACAACTTTATCGGGTAATTATCGAGTCTAAGACTCTTTTCTGTAACTCAATATCCGTACGTATCAGCCATATTATTTTTAAATGACTTATAATAATTTTAAAACATTTATTATGAATTTTCAAACATCAGAATCATTTTTAAATGATTTAAATACTAAATAATTCTATTATCATTAATATCTAATTAATATTAAACTATTAATGAAATCATTTCTAAAATATTAAAGTTATTTATAATAACTCAAAATATTTTTAAAATATTAATATTACCCTTAAATGATTTTTAAAATCATTCTTAAATAATTACTATTAATATTAAAGTATTAATGTTTCATTTATCAAAATATTAAAAGTCATTAAGTATAACTTAAAATATTTTTAATTCATTTATATCCCTTTTAAATGATTTTTAAATTAATAAAACTATTTATAAACTATTTATTTAATATAATTATTAAATAAATTTAATATCATTAATACTCCCTCCATCCCATAATAACTGTCGCTTTAGCTTGATGCACATGGATTAAGAAAGTCATTTAGTGCTATCATTTATTAATTAAAATTGGTGTGAAATTTCATCACTACCCCTTTATGGGAAGTTGAAAACTATTAATACAAGGAAAAAATTTCTTGGGACAATGAGAGAAGGTAGGGGTGATATAGAAAAGTAAATAATTTATTCTCCTAGAAAGTTATAAACGACAAATAAATTGAAAAAAAAAATGCATTCTAAAACGACAGTTATTATGGGATGGAGGTAGTAATAACTTAATAATCACTAATATTTAATTATTAATGAAATTATTCTTTAAATATTAAAAGTTATGTTTTATAACTTAAAATATCTTTAAACACTTTATTTTCATTTAAAATGATTATGATAATATAAAAAATCATTTTTAAACTAAATTATTTAATATAATTATTAAATAAATTTAATATCATTAATAATAATTAATTAATGAAATCTATCTTTAAATATTAAAAGTTATATTTTATAACTTAAAATATTTTTAAATACCTTTTTATAATTTAAAATGATTTTTAATATAATAAAATCATTTTTAATTAATTTATTTAATTTATTTAGTAAATAACTTAATTATCATTAATATTAATTTATTAATGAAATTTATCACAAAATATTAAAAGTTATAAAAATAACTTAAAATATTTTCTTATATCATAATATAATTTTAAATAATTTTTCAAATATTAAAATCATTTTTAAATAATTTATTTAATATTATAATTAAATAAATTAAATACTTTTAATATTCTAAAAATATTAAATATTTATGAAATATATTAAAAATAATTAATAACTAATTTTCAGAATTTAAAATAATTTTTAATAATTTAATTTGTATTTTTAATAATTAAAAACTATTTTTTTATTAATTTCCGGAAAATAATCTACTGTCTGTCGCTAAAGGCCACCTATAGCGACAGAACCGTCGCTATAGGTGTTCTTGGTGTTCTTCAAGCAAAACCCAGAAATCAAGTCAGAGACCGGGCTAGCTACTTTGACCGAGATTAAGTTCGTGTGTGATGTGTTTTTGGACATGTTGTTGATCAGATAATGCAGTACAAGTACAAGACTACACGATCCAACAAACAACATCATCAAACCATGCATAACCAACAAGATCTGGAGCCTTGAACAAGCTGTCAGAGCTGTTCTTCATTTTCTGGGCTACCCAGAAATGAAGAACAGTTCGACTGGCTCGTTTTGGGCTTCCACAACTTGTTGATCTTGTAATGTTTTTTGTGCTTTAAAACCTGCAGTGTATAGCTGACATGTAGGATAAGAGATCTATCACATATACGCACCATAACAACAACTAAATCGCCAGATATTAACCGGTCAACCCATGTCAGAAATCACGATCATACGTTTTCTGGGTTACCCAGAAAACGGAAATCGTGATCTTCTTACATGGTTTGACCGTACAATACAAGAATCCTGTTATTCATTTATACGCTCTGTAAGCTTAAATATACAGCCTAAACAACAAACAACAAACTTGTTACAACAACAGAAACCAAACAACAAAAACATGAAAGATCTAGCCGGTTAAAAATCTTGTCAGATGTTGTTCTTGGCTTTCTGGGCTGCCCAGAAAAGGCCTAGTTAATGCCGGTCAACGTGGTTTGACCACTAATAACTTTCTGCTGGCTTACGATCTGATTTTGATTCCAGTTTCAGATCAAAGATCTTATAGCATACTACCAGATCAAAGCTTAAAAACACAAAATTCGTAACAGATCACAGAGATATAAGGTCTGACATTCGTTGTCAGACACCAAAACAAAAATTTTCTAGATTTTGTAGATCTTCAAATTCGAGCCTCTAGATGTTATGGATCTAACATCTAGCAACCCAGATCATCCTTAGACACTACTAACAACATATTCTAACACTTAAATATAACATCTATCAACAGATTTTTGGACAAAAATTCTAAAGTTTGTTTATACCTTTAAATGAGCAATTCTTGATTCTATGTTTCTATTTGGTTATGATAAACGTGGGGCTTCAATATATGACTGATATACTATAGTTTTTCGTTGGTTTTAGAGAGAGAGGCTCAAGGATAAGAGTTGGGTAAAAATAGCTAACAAATGAATTTCTCTCTCCTTTAATCTATAAATAGACTAACAAGGTACATGAATTGGCTAAGCTAGAGGCTTGTTGCTGTCAATTATGAGCATGTGGAGTTGTTAGGGTTAGTAACCAACTCACCACAATTGTCAAAACCTAATCTAGCATTTAATAATTCAATTAGGGGCACAATGGTCTTTTGATAAATTATTTAATGGCAAAATTAGAACTTGTCAAACCCTTAGGGTTTACCCCTAAGGTTTAGCACAAATTATAGGATTTAGCGATTAGGGTTTGCACAAAAAATAAAATTAAATAACTTTTAGTTTCTAAAATTTTGAAATTTGGGTTTTCTAATTATGATTAATTTTCTAATTACGCTATACAGGAACATTAGGGTTTAATATCATATAATTATCATTAACCTTGCTAAAATAGCAATTAGAATTTACGATTTGTGATAATTAGGGTTACCAATTATAATTAGGTTTTTTTTCTAATTATCAAATTAAAGTTTAAAAAAATTAGGGTTTCTAAAAATAACAATTGTAATTATAGTACTTGTTAATTAATCACATTAACATAATTACAACCAATCTCGAACTCTAATTTAAATTTTAAATTAGGGTTCCTCATCTCCAAAAATTATTTAGGGTTTCTAGATTATAATTAGGGTTTACCTAATTAATCAAATCATTATAAAATACACATCATAAAACATATAACACCGTTATAACAGTCTTAAACTCACAGTTAATTTTCAAATTAGGGTTTCCCCCAGTAAAAATTAGGGTTTAACCAATTAATATTAGGATTTTGAAATTAAACACCATAATTGACCAATCATCATCAATACGTACATACAGTACATATTTATAACACTGAAAATCAAAATATAATTAATATTATATTATTATTCTCATACCTTGACAATAATCCAAAATTAGGGTTTGGATTCCATATCTGATTTATTCTTCCTATTTAACCTTAATAATTAAGGTAAAATAATTAACTTAATAATTCATATAATAAAATAAGTATTATAATTATTCTAAAAATCACTTCATATATTATTTAAATAATATATGATTATATTTTTATGGAAAATAATTAATAAAAACATTTCTACTATAAAATTAATTATTATAAGAATGTACCTTATAATAATCAATAATTCTAAAATAAATTTACTTGTAAATATTTATGCAATAAATATATTTTTATTTACCACATAAATACATATACTCATTATCTTGTACAAATCCTCATCCTTAATATAAAAAAAAATTATACGCAAAATTTCTTATTTATTTATGTAGAAAATATCGGGTTGTTACATTCACCCTCCCTTATAAAGATTCCGTCCCCGGAATCACCGTTTTAAAACCTATACATACACGGCACATATCATACATAATCATTGCAAGTAGATCTCGATCAACTTTGATCGAACTGATCTTTAACTATTCACATAAAGCTTGCCTTTCTGATTAAACGAAAAAATGGTTTCTAGAAGAACTCAAATTCCTTCTCAAACTTTCTTTATAAAATAATTTACTATATATTGGAAAATCAAGCATAATAAAATAAAAGTTATACGAATAATTACCTGGAGTTCTATTGCCAGCTGCCGCCGTATCCTGGACTGTCATATTGAAGACCCTTGCAGTAGATTTTGTCGGCTTGCTAGATGATGTTGGTCCTGTGATTGTCAAAGTTCCGCCGCTTTTCCCCATGTTCCCCCTTTCTGCCTCCGTTCTCCTTTTCAGACAGTCCTTCACCTTATGCTCCTTTGATCCGCACAGAAAACACCCATTAATAGTTCTAGGATTGGGGCAGTTGGGAGAGATATGACCCTCCTGCCCACACTTAAAACATACAAATTTACCTTTCAGGCATTCCCCCAAATGGTTCTTGCCATAGTTCCCACATTGTACTAGCGGCTTCTTCTTTGTACCCTCCTGCTTCACCTGTATACCCCCAAAGTTGTTTCCCTTCCTCTTTTCACTCCTATTTCCACTGTTTGTTTCCACCTTCCCAGATCCCTCAACCTTACCCTTATTCCTTCTTTCTTTGTTGTATTGGCTCATGGCCTCACTCTCCTCCTCAGCAATAATAGCTTTCTCCATGAGTGCTGCAAATGTAGGGATTTGCAACACTGCCACCTTGTTGTAGAGCCAGGGTTTTAATCCCAGCTCAAACCTTCGTACTTTTCTAGCCTCCGTATCAACTTGATGCGGAGCAAACCTAGCCAACCCATTAAACTTAGCGGCGTATTCGGACACCGTCATATTTTCCTATTTTAATTCAAGAAATTTTACTTCCATCCTAGCCTACATACTAGATGAAAAATAGTTTTCGAAAAATAAAGTTTTGAATCTTTCCCAAGCAACTACACCTACACCTGCTCCAGCCCTCGCCTGATTCGCTTCTCACCAAAAATTTGCCTCACCCTTCATCATGTAGGTGGCAAAAGCGGTCTTTTGCCCCTCAGCTACCTTAGCTAATACAAACGCCTTTTCAATTTCTTTAACCCAAGTTTAGGCTTCTACAAGGTTAGTTGTACCTCTAAATTCGGGCGGTCCTACAGCTTTGAAGTCCTTAAAGTTTGCCAAGCGATTCTCCTGCTGGTTCCCTGCGGCTGGCATTCCTTGTTGCATGGCCTGAGCTACCATGTTTGCGAATTGCTGCATTGGATCTGGTTGTGGTTGTCACTCGACGTTGTTGACAGATTCTTCTGCCCTTTGGTTTCTAGTTTGACGTCTTGGCGGCATTATCTGATTAAATAAAATCATAAATTTAACTTACATTCTAAACCTTATCATATAAGTTTAATACTTTAAACTTGTTTCATCACTCAAACATAAATTCATTTTCATTAAGTCGTAGTAATTTACATAACATAGCACATACTGCTATCCCTTTGTGACTACAAAAGTCGGGATTTACAAACTTGATCATTACAAAAGTTGAGAACATAACCTTACACAGACATACTTATCATATATATTACATTAAACACACCTACACAACAAAACCTATACTACCTATTTATTACACCTCTTCCTTGGACAACCTTTCGCTCGATGACCTTCCATCCCACATATAAAACATGCTCCTAGCTTAAAGTCGGGACAATTATGAGAGGTATGCCCCTCATGTCTGCAAATGTAACATATTCTTTTCCCTATCTTCTTATCAGGTTTTCTTAAGTCATGCTCCTCTATCTTTCTTTTCCCCTTCTTGCTCGGAGCTGCACACGAAGTGTTGCTTGTGGCTCCCATCTGATCAATTTGGATTTTAAGCTTATCTTGTTCTTCCATTGTTTCTATTAACGCCTGATGCAACTGACTATTCAACAACTTTTCTATTTCTCACAACCTTTCCAGAGAAGAAATCTTGTTCCTCAGATCCTGCACCTCCGTTGATGCTTGGTCAGCTTCAACTTCAGTGTCCGAATCACTATCTGTCAACTCCACCATCTCCGGATCTTGTACGACATTTTCTACGATAATCACATCGTCTGAGTTGTTTTCATCGTGAGCCTCTATTTCAGCTATTGGCTTCGCTATCAGCTCGGGTGTATGGGTTTGATTCTTCTTCATGCTATATGCATATAACAAGCCTTTTCCCCCAGACATCTACAAACATATAAATTATTCTGATTAGCATAATATATACACACAGCAATTAAGAGTTTTATATAAGCTATCTTTTATTTTGTTTGACGATGAATTTAGTCAATTCATCTCTTGTTAAACTCTATATGAGTTATTTATATTTTCAATGTTTCCCTCTGTTCTAAAGTTATAGCCTAAGGTCTAACCCACCTAAGGTTTTTAACCCTAAGCTCTGATACCAACCTGTAAAGCCCCTAAATCCAAGTACTTGAAACCCGAACTCGGTGCGTTACGATACCATTTCTATGAGCGGAATAATACTAACAATAATAACAATAATATAAAAGTCAAACTTAATTTACATAATTATCAAAGTCTAGCTCCCAAGTACGTAACCTTTAAACATTCATTACAACCCATGATAGATAATATATATATATATATATATATATATATATATATATATATATATATATATATATATATATATATATCATACTATTACATAAACTACCACAAATCTTATTTGCTTAGCTTTTTTTTTCCTTTGATTCTGTATGAGCTCTCTGGTTCTTCACACTTAGCTGAAAATATTTAAATTAAGCAAGGATGAGCATTTGAGTGCCCAGTGAGTAATAACAATTATATATATAAGCTAAAAGAATTTAAATGTTTCTTTATACTACCCTTCTACAACGATTCAATAGTTGTGAAGTAATTTGTATCAATGATAATAATATATCAATTCTATACCATATTTTTGAAACTACGTACTGACTATATTTAGGGTTAAGGTGACATATTATGAACATTGTTTTCATTTTTGAAAAGGTTAAACAGAAATTCATCTGCAAACCGTCATAGCTTACGGGCACGGGGGTGATCAGCCCGTTGTACCCTGCATTGATCAATACTTCATTACAAGAACGATGTTATCGTTCACTCTGTCCGCCTTGGGCGCATAAAAGTTTTCCCGTGTAGGGATGTTCATACTTATTCTAGAATCCAAACGAAAACAATTTGATTGGATACAAAAATTTTTTTAAACTTATTCAACGATATTTCTGAATTTGTGTCTAGCTGGGTCAAATAGCTTAGACGGCTTATATATATATATATATATATATATATATATATATATATATATATATATATATATATATATATATCAACATATGATTAAATACAATGATTATCCAAGTGGGGACACATGTATAACCATGATTAGAAATTAACGAACAAAATATATATCTGAATTGCCACATACTAACATGTTGATAAACAATGATCGGATATAGAATATATCACAATAGGGTTAATAATATAGCATAATAATAATATAATTCTGAAACTTCTTACTCATGTCCATTGCATAAAGGAAATGAAAAGGTAAGATACTTGCCTGAAGCACTGCTTACAATTTGTAATTTAGATTTATCGCTTATCTCACGACCTATCATTAATAAGATCATCCGTTCGATTAGAATAACATACTATAACACATAACACTGCTTATTGCAGTCATCACATACCCTAATCACATTGGCACATATGTTTCATAACCATTGAATCACAAATAATCACATATCTAATTAAATTATCTAAGTCCAGATCAAATTCTGAAACATGTTGGTGTACCGACAATTTTATCGGGTAATTATCGAGTCTAAGACTCTTTTCTGTAACTCAATATCCGTACGTATCAGTCATATTATTTTTAAATGACTTATAATAATTTTAAAATATTTATTATGAATTTTCAAACATCAGAATCATTTTTTAATGATTTAAATACTAAATAATTCTATTATCATTAATATCTAATTAATATTAAACTATTAATAAAATTATTTCCAAAATATTAAAGTTATTTATAATAACTCAAAATATTTTTAAAACATTAATATTACCCTTAAATGATTTTTAAAATATTTAAAATCATTCTTAAATAATTACCATTAATATTAAAGTATTAATGTTTCATTTATCAAAATATTAAAAGTCATTAAGTATAACTTAAAATATTTTTAATTCATTTATATCCCTTTTAAATGATTTTTAAATTAATAAAACCATTTATAAACTATTTATTTAATATAATTATTAAATAAATTTAATATCATTAATAATAACTTAATAATCATTAATATTTAATTATTAATGAAATTATTATTTAAATATTAAAAGTTATTTTTTATAACTTAAAATATCTTTAAACACTTTATTTTCATTTAAAATGATTATGATAATATAAAAAATCATTTTTAAACTAAATTATTTAATATAATTATTAAATAACTTTAATATCATTAATAATAATTAGTTAATAAAATTTATCTTTAAATATTAAAAGTTATATTTTATAGCTTCAAATATTTTTAAATACCTTTTTATTATTTAAAATGATTTTTAATATAATAAAATCATTTTTAATTAATTTATTTAATTCATTTAGTAAATAACTTAATTATCATTAATATTAATTTATTAATGAAATTTATCACAAAATATTAAAAGTCATAAAAATAACTTAAAATATTTTCTTATATCATAATATAATTTTAAATAATTTTTCAAATATTAAAATCATTTTTAAATAATTTATTTAATATTATAATTAAATAAATTAAATACTTTTAATATTCTAAAAATATTAAATATTTATGAAATATATTAAAAATAATTAAAAACTAATTTTTAGAATTTAAAATAATTTTTAATAATTTAATTTGTATTTTTAATAATTAAAAACTATTTTTTTATTAATTTCAGGAAAATAATGTAACGACCCCAAAATAGGTCCATTCCACCCAACCCATTCTGAGTCGTCAAATACATGGTACGGAAAATAACTATAACTTTATTACAACAATTGTCGTGCAAAATACAACAACACATATGCTGTGAGTTTGGATACAAATATATACCAAATGTGACTCATGTTCCAACCGTGGACATCACCTCACAATAACACCTTACATAAAGGTATAGTCAAAAAACTGTTTTAGAAATTAGAATCTTTGGGAAGTGCTCAAGGAAACCTTCGTACATGGGAGGCCACGCATCTAGGTTATGATAGATATCATATGGCCACAGAATTATCCTTGGTTGACCCAATAGACCCCAAAGAAAAACGAGAAGATTACTATCATATTCTTCCCAATGGTGAGTTTTCTCTTGACTTATCATTATCTCCACTGTCTCTAATTGAGAATTATACTTCAAACAAACACCAAGATTATATAGGTAGTGCTCGTAGATATACTCAGCAAGTGGATGAGCACAACCCTGTCTTATGATGACACGAGGTTGTATGTCATTAGACATCTTGTATGATAGTGGCAAAACACCCTTCCAACGTTGGGTTCGCCTCACCCTATTTTCTTCACCAAATATAACTACTAAATGATGACCACCGTTCTATTCCCTTGTTACCCCCGCTCAACCCAGCTACACTCTTATTACCTGAAAGGAATTGTGAAGCAAAAGGGTGAGCACAACTAGCTCAGTAAAGAATATCATGACTAAAGATAATTCAATTATCAATAGCCTTCATCAACAATAAATCAGAGATTTAGAACATATGGTAAATGATCAAAATTTCAACCATAGTTGCAGCGGAACGAGCAATCCATTAGAAGAGTCAAATAGACTATAAAGTCTATTATCTTCTCCATGTTAAAAATCTATCAACAATGTTTTATCCCTGTAACATCAATCAACAATTCTGGTCCACAATCATATAAATAACTCATAATCATAAATGTAGTTCTAAATTCCTCTTCTCATCCAGGACGAAGATAATTTTCATCACCTATCTTTACCTGAAACATCAAAGATCATGGTTACACCAAATCACATTTCCTGTTCATAATCATACGAATAACTTCATCTTTGAACTACGGCCAAAGATATTCATTTGTATCACCAGTTGGTCATGTTCATCTCAACATCTGTTCATCTTTGCACTACTGGCCAAAGATATTCAACAACATGTCATCTTTGCACTACGGGCCAAAGATATTCATCAACAATTCATCTTTGCACTACAGGCCAAAGATATTCCTCAACAGTTCATATTTGCACTACGGCCAAATATATTAATATCTCAAAGAAATATATAATCATTTCAGAATTTATATAAACAATAATTATAACCATGTTGATCAATTCACCTTTGCACTTAAGCTAAAGATATTCACTTATAAATTCAATGGTCATGATCATACCAGTCAATAATTCAACTTTGCACTACTGGCCAAAGAGAACCCATAGTCATGATCATACCAATAATTTACCCATCTTTACACTCAAGCGAAAGAGAATTTCAACATCAAGGTTATAAAAATGTTATATATGATAATAAAAACAATATGATCAACATATAGATTTAATCTCAAGAGTAATATTCATAAATCAACTATAATTTGGTTAGAAAAAGAAACTAATTTTGTCGTGAATAGTAACTCGTGAATAGTAACTGTAAGACCCCGAATTTTATGAAATAAAAGTATTCAATTTTTCTTATAATTACTATTCAGTAAATGGTTAAATTGATAAAAAGTTAAAGTTATGTGTGAAATGTGAATATTTTTCAAAATAAGCAAGTGGTTATAAAATAATCATTGTTGTCGGGAAATATTCGTTTGGTCGTGGAATATTCTTTCTATCGGGGAATATTCGTACGACGGCGCAGCTATTTGTGGGCCCCATAACGAATAAATGTCGGATGAAGAAAACGACAAATTTGAGTTTTTACAAATAACGGCGTAGTTGTTACCGTTAACACTGTTGGAATACCCGTTAGTTAAAATACAGTAATACGCGTTATTGCACAGTAGCACACGGTATTGCATAGTATTTTTGAAATTATTGATTCTTACGTAAGAAGGCACTACTCAATAATTGTTACAGTAATTACTGTTCAATATTTTACTTTATTGATTCAATAATTGCTACGTTAAAATTTTGTATTATTGTTGTTCAATAATTGTTGCTGCACAGTATTTCCCATTATCAGATCAATAATTCATATTATTTGAATAGTATTATTAGATAGGATTATTGGCAATGTTTAGAAAGTTCTGTCTAAGGAGAGGTTTGGTCATCTAATTGCGCGCCAGTAAGGAGAAATCCTTATTGGAAAGCCCCCTCTTTCCTGGGAACGACCTGGTTGTCATAAATGTGATTCTGTAATATTATTTGTGAATAATTAATTATTGATTCATATGGAAAGAAAATATTTATTTTATGTGGATATAAATGAGGGATATATTTTTTTGGTTAAAAAAATGAAGGAGTTAATGTTGAGATTTTTATCCGTATTTTTGTCGGAATGGAGGTATTAAAAATTAGGGTTTTTGAGATATTTTGCGGGGGTTATAATTTTTAATCCGACCGTTGGATCGTGATAATTTTTGGATATGTTATACATATATAAGTTGAGTATATGCCCACAAATTTTGAACCGTTAAAAATGAACGTATGATTTATTATGAATTTTACGAGATGACTGGTTCAGAAATTGTTGAATTTTCGGAGTTTATCATTTTGGTGGAAAATTCTAGAATTGGTAGGCCCCACTTGTGGTTGGTGAAGAAATGTGCTGAATTATATTTCAAATGTGGTGGGTGGGAATAGTAGCAGGTAAAGCCATCAGGTTGCAGGTCAAACCTACCAAAATTTTCCTATAAATAGAGGGCTAAGTTAGAATTGAAAATCACACCAGAAACATAAGGTTTCTCTCTTTCTCTCTCTATATTATGAAGCATATTTTGTGAGTATTTAGATACTTTGAGAGTTGCTATTCAGTGCAAGTTTCCTTCGGCTTTGCATACCGATCAGAAGTACTGCTCTTTTGAGGTAAGGGATAGTAAGGGATTGTAAGGGATATTAAGGGATTTTAAGGGTTGTTATGATTTTCAGTTTCGTAATTTTTCTGACCTTCAAAAATTCTGGAAAAATTTGAAATGATATTTTGATGAGTTTTCTTGATTGTGTCCAAAAATGGTGATTTTTGGATGTATAGATTGAGAGTTATGAATTTTATGAGAAAAGACTATTTTAAAAGTAACCGCTTATAATTCTTTGTGGTTAACTCTAAAATTGATGAAATTTTTATTGGGAGTACATGTATATGATAGAAGTTTACTCTGTAAATTTCAGAATTTTTGGGCAAAAGTACAATTTTTGATAAATGTCTAAATATTCGGCTATTTTGGCCATATGAAAAATAGTAAATGACTTTTAAAAATTCTGAGAAAAATATATGTTCACTATGGGACTATATTATGCTAAATCCCAGAAAAAAAATATTTTTGGAACTGATTTGGTATTTTTCATGAAAATAGTCTAGTTATGAGTAAATGAATTAAATATGTTTTGTGAAGAAAGAAAATTGGAAAATAGGATTTTATGGCTTGAGAATCCTATATGAGATATATGCAAATTTTTTATGAGGGTTTTGGTTATTGATGATGAAATTGTAAGAGTTGGCATTTTATGATGATTAAATGCATTAATTAGTAAAGTGTAAACAATTAAAATAAATTGTTTATAAATTTAAGTAATGTTATTCTTTTAATATCATTATACCGAAATATTGGTATGGATTTTATTGTGAAATTTCTATCTTTTGTGTCAGGGTTACTATTCATGAGTTACTATTCACGATTTACTGTTCATGAGTTACGAATATTACTCTTGAGATTAAACTATATGTTGATCATATTATTTTTATCATCATATATAACATTTTTATAACCCTGATGTTAAAATTCTCTTTCACTGGAGTGTAAAGATGGGTAGATTATTGGTATGATCATGACTAGGGTTCTCTTTGGCCTGTAGTGCAAAGTTGAATTGTGACTGGTATGATCATGACCATTGAATTTATAATTGAATATCTTAAGCTTAAGTGCAAAGGTGAATTGATCAACATGGTTATAATTATTGTTTATATAAATTCTGAAATGATTATATATTTCTTTGAGATATGAATATATTTGGCCTGTAGTGCAAATATGAATTGTTGATGAATATCTTTGGCATGTAGTGCAAAGATGGCCTGTTGATGAATATCTTTGGCCTGTAGTGCAAAGATGAACTGTTGTTGAATATCTTTGGGCCGTAGTGCAAAGATGGTTTGTTGATGAATATCTTTGGCCCGTAGTGCAAAGATGGATTTGTTAGTATGATTATAAACAGGAACTGTGATTTGGTATAACCATGATCTTTGATGTTTCAGGTAAAGACAGGTGATGAAAATATTCTTCGTCCTGGGTGCGAAGAAAAATTTATAGTCACAATTATGATTATGAGTTATTCATATGATTGTAGAAAGGAACTGTTAAGTGATGTTACATGGATAAAACATTGTTGGTGAATTTTTAACATGGAGAAGATAATAGACTTTATAGTCTATTTGACTCTTCTAATGGATTGCTCGTTCCGCTGCAACTATGGTTGAAATTTTTATCATTTCCCATATGTTCTAAATCTCTGATTTATTGTTGATGAAGGCTATTGATAATTGAATTATCTTTAGTCATGATATTCTTTACTGAGCTAGTTGTGCTCACCCTTTTGCTTCACAATTTCTTTCAGGTAATAAGAGTGTAGCTGGGTCGAGCGAGGGTAACGGGGAAATTGAACGATGGTCTCTAGCTGTGGATGTTCTCCCGAAGCAGTATAGAAAAGTTCATTTAGTAGTTTTATTTGGTGAATCCAATAGGGTAAGGTGTATCCAACGTTGGAAGGGTGTTTCGTCACTATCATACAAGATGTCTAATGACATACAACCTCGTGTCATCATAGGACAGGGTTGTGCTCATCCATTTGCTGAGTATATCTATGGGCACTACCTATATAATCTTGGTGTTTGTTTGAAGTATAATTCTGAATTAGAGACAGTGGAGATAATGATAAGTCAAGAGAAGACTCACCATTGGGAAGAATATGATAGTAATCTTCTCGTTTTTCTTTGGGGTCTATTGGGTCAACCAAGGATAATTCTGTGGCCATATGATATCTATCATAACCTAGATGCGTGGCCTCCCATGTACGAGGGTTTCCTTGAGCACTTTCCAAAGATTCTAGTTTCTAAAACAGTTTTTGACTATACCTTTATGTAAGGTGTCATTGTGAGGTGATATCCACGATTGGAACATGAGTCACATTTGGTATATATTTTTATCCAAACTCACAGCATATGTGTTGTTGTATTTTGCACGATAATTATTGTAATAAAGTTATAGTTATTTTCTGTACCATGTATTTGGCGACTCAGAATAGGTTGGATGGAATGGACCTATTTTGGGGTCGTCACAGGTGGTATCAGAGCTTAGGGATATGATCTCTGGCGGAGATCGGGGAATATAACTAGGAGGGGAGAGATGAGTAAATCCTTCGCTAGTGTGTCCTACCTAAGATTATTTGTTGGTCAGTCATAATATCGGGATATTATGTGATATGTTAATTTGTTAAATTAACCCTTGTTTAAAAGCTGTATTCTAGAATGATATCTGAAATACAGGAGATGAGCAATGGAGAAATTATAATGACAGGGAAGATGGAATTTGAAATGAAAGGAAGGTATTCTCAACTCTTTGAAATACCAGGTACGTAAATTTCGGGGACGAAATTTCATAAGGAGGGGAGATTGTAAGACCCCAAATTTTATGAAATAAAAGTATTCAATTTTTCTTATAATTACTATTCAGTAAATGGTTAAATTGATAAAAAGTTAAAGTTATGTGTGAAATGTGAATATTTTTCAAAATAAGCAAGTGGTTATAAAATAATCATTGTTGTCGGGAAATATTCGTTTGGTCGTGGAATATTCTTTCTGTCGGGGAATATTCGTACGACGGCGCAGCTATTTGTGGGCCCCATAACGAATAAATGTCGGATGAAGAAAACGACAAATTTGAGTTTTTACAAATAACGGCGTAGTTGTTACCGTTAACACTGTTGGAATACCCGTTGGTTAAAATACAGTAATACGCGTTATTGCACAGTAGCACACGGTATTGCATAGTATTTTTGAAATTATTGATTCTTACGTAAGAAGGCACTACTCAATAATTGTTACAGTAATTACTGTTCAATATTTTACATTATTGATTCACTAATTGCTACGTTAAAATTTTGTATTATTGTTGTTCAATAATTGTTGCTGCACAGTATTTCCCATTATCAGATCAATAATTCATATTATTTGAATAGTATTATTAGATAGCATTATTGGCAATGTCTAGAAAGTTCTGTCTAAGGAGAGGTTTGGTCATCTAATTGCGCGCCAGTAAGGAGAAATCCTTATTGGAAAGCCCCCTCTTTCCTGGGAACGACCTGGTTGTCATAAATGTGATTCTGTAATATTATTTGTGAATAATTAATTATTGATTCATATGGTAAGAAAATATTTATTTTATGTGGATATAAATGAGGGATATATTTGGTTAAAAAAATGAAGGAGTTAATGTTGAGATTTTTATCCGTATTTTTGTCGGAATGGAGGTATTAAAAATTAGGGTTTTTGAGATATTTTGCGGGGGTTATAATTTTTAATCCGACCGTTGGATCGTGGCAATTTTTGGATATGTTATACATATAAAGTTGAGTATATGCCCACAAATTTTGAACCGTTAAAAATGAACGTATGATTTATTATGAATTTTACGAGATGACTGGTTCAGAAATTGTTGAATTTTCGGAGTTTATCATTTTGGTAGAAAATTCTAGAATTGGTAGGCCCCACTTGTGGTTGGTGAAGAAATGTGCTGAATTATATTTCAAATGTGGTGGGTGGGAATAGTAGCAGGTAAAGCCATCAGGTTGCAGGTCAAACCTACCAAATTTTCCTATAAATAGAGGGCTAAGTTAGAATTGAAAATCACACCAGAAGCATAAGCTTTCTCTCTTTCTCTCTCTATATTATGAAGCATATTTTGTGAGTATTTAGATACTTTGAGAGTTGCTATTCAGTGCAAGTTTCCTTTGGCTTTGCATACCGATCAGAAGTACTGCTCTTTTGAGGTAAGGGATTGTAAGGGATATTAAGGGATTTTAAGGGTTGTTATGATTTTCAGTTTCGTAATTTTTCTGACCTTCAAAAATTCTGGAAAAATTGAAATGATATTTTGATGAGTTTTCTTGATTGTGTCCAAAAACGGTGATTTTTGGATGTATAGATTGAGAGTTATGAATTTTATGAGAAAAGACTATTTTAAAAGTAACCGCTTATAATTCTTTGTGGTTAACTCCAAAATTGATGAAATATTTATTGGGAGTACATGTATATGATAGAAGTATACTCTGTAAATTTCAAAATTTTTGGGCAAAAGTACAATTTTTGATAAATGTCAAAATATTCGGCTATTTTGGCCATATGAAAAATAGTAAATGACTTTTAAAAATTCTGAGAAAAATATATGTTCACTATGGGACTATATTATGCTAAATCCCAAAAAAGAAATATTTTTGGAACTGATTTGGTATTTTTCATGAAAATAGTCTAGTTATGAGTAAATGAATTAAATATGTTTTGTGAAGAAAGAAAATTGGAAAATAGGATTTTATGGCTTGAGAATCCTATATGAGATATATGCAAATTTTTTATGAGGGTTTTGGTTATTGATGATGAAATTGTAAGAGTTGGCATTTTATGATGGTTAAATGCATTAATTAGTAAAGTGTAAACAATTAAAATAAATTGTTTATAAATTTAAGTAATGTTATTCTTTCAATATCATTATACCGAAATATTGGTATGGATTTTATTGTGAAATTTCTATCTTTTGTGTCAGGGTTACTATTCATGAGTTACTATTCACGATTTACTATTCATGAGTTACGAATATTACTCTTGAGATTAAACTATATGTTGATCATATTATTTTTATCATCATATATAACATTTTTATAACCCTGATGTTAAAATTCTCTTTCACTGGAGTGTAAAGATGGGTAGATTATTGGTATGATCATGACTAGGGTTCTCTTTGGCCTGTAGTGCAAAGTTGAATTGTGACTGGTATGATCATGACCATTGAATTTATAATTGAATATCTTAAGCTTAAGTGCAAAGGTGAATTGATCAACATGGTTATAATTATTGTTTATATAAATTCTGAAATGATTATATATTTCTTTGAGATATGAATATATTTGGCCTGTAGTGCAAATATGAATTGTTGATGAATATCTTTGGCATGTAGTGCAAAGATGGCCTGTTGATGAATATCTTTGGCCTGTAGTGCAAAGATGAACTGTTGTTAAATATCTTTGGCCCGTAGTGCAAAGATGGTTTGTTGATGAATATCTTTGGCCCGTAGTGCAAAGATAGATTTGTTAGTATGATTATAAACAGGAACTGTGATTTGGTATATCCATGATCTTTGATGTTTCAGGTAAAGACAGGTGATGAAAATATTCTTCGTCCTGGGTGCGAAGAAAAATTTATAGTCACAATTATGATTATGAGTTATTCATATGATTGTGGAAAGGAACTGTTAAGTGATGTTACATGGATAAAACATTGTTGGTGAATTTTTAACATGGAGAAGATAATAGACTTTATAGTCTATTTGACTCTTCTAATGGATTGCTCGTTCCGCTACAACTATGGTTGAAATTTTTATCATTTACCATATGTTCTAAATCTCTGATTTATTGTTGATGAAGGCTATTGATAATTGAATTATCTTTAGTCATGATATTCTTTAATGAGCTAGTTGTGCTCACCCTTTTGCTTCACAATTCCATTCAGGTAATAAGAGTGTAGCTGGGTCGAGCGAGGGTAACGGGGAAATAGAACGATGGTCTCCAGCTGTGGATGTTCTCCCGAAGCAGTATAGAAAAGTTCATTTAGTAGTTTTATTTGGCGAATCCAATAGGGTAAGGTGTATCCAACGTTGGAAGGGTGTTTCGTCACTATCATACAAGATGTCTAATGACATACAACCTCGTGTCATCATAGGACAGGGTTGTGCTCATCCATTTGCTGAGTATATCTATGGGCACTACCTATATAATCTTGGTGTTTGTTTGAAGTATAATTCTCAATTAGAGACAGTGGAGATAATGATAAGTCAAGAGAAGACTCACCATTGGGAAGAATATGATAGTAATCTTCTCGTTTTTCTTTGGGGTCTATTGGGTCAACCAAGGATAATTCTGTGGCCATATGATATCTATCATAACCTAGATGCGTGGCCTCCCATGTACGAGGGTTTCCTTGAGCACTTTCCAAAGATTCTAGTTTCTAAAACAGTTTTTGACTATACCTTTATGTAAGGTGTCATTGTGAGGTGATGTCCACGATTGGAACATGAGTCACATTTGGTATATATTTGTATCCAAACTCACAGCATATGTGTTGTTGTATTTTGCACGATAATTATTGTAATAAAGTTATAGTTGTTTTCTGTACCATGTATTTGGCGACTCAGAATAGGTTGGATGGAATGGACCTATTTTGGGGTCGTCACAGGTGGTATCAGAGCTTAGGGATATGATCTCTGGCAGAGATCGGGGAATATAACTAGGAGGGGAGAGATGAGTAAATCATTCGCTAGTGTGTCCTACCTAAGCTTATTTGTTGGTCAGTCATAATATCGGGATATTATGTGATATGTTAATTTGTTAAATTAACCCTTGTTTTAAAGCTGTATTTTAGAATGATATCTGAAATACAGGAGATGAGCAATGGAGAAATTATGATGACAGGGAAGATGGAATTTGAAATGAAAGGAAGGTATTCTCAACTCTTTGAAATACCAGGTACGTAAATTTCGGGGACGAAATTTCATAAGGAGGGGAGATTGTAAGACCCCGAATTTTATGAAATAAAAGTATTCAATTTTTCTTATAATTACTATTCAGTAAATGGTTAAATTGATAAAAAGTTAAAGTTATGTGTGAAATGTGAATATTTTTCAAAATAAGCAAGTGGTTATAAAATAATCATTGTTGTCGGGAAATATTCGTTTGGTCGTGGAATATTCTTTCTGTCGGGGAATATTCGTACGACGGCGCAGCTATTTGTGGGCCCCATAACGAATAAATGTCGGATGAAGAAAACGACAAATTTGAGTTTTTACAAATAACGGCGTAGTTGTTACCGTTAACACTGTTGGAATACCCGTTGGTTAAAATACAGTAATACGCGTTATTGCACAGTAGCACACGGTATTGCATAGTATTTTTGAAATTATTGATTCTTACGTAAGAAGGCACTACTCAATAATTGTTACAGTAATTACTGTTCAATATTTTACTTTATTGATTCAATAATTGCTACGTTAAAATTTTGTATTATTGTTGTTCAATAATTGTTGCTGCACAGTATTTTCCATTATCAGATCAATAATTCATATTATTTGAATAGTATTATTAGATAGCATTATTGGCAATGTCTAGAAAGTTCTGTCTAAGGAGAGGTTTGGTCATCTAATTGCGCGCCAGTAAGGAGAAATCCTTATTGGAAAGCCCCCTCTTTCCTGGGAACGACCTGGTTGTCATAAATGTGATTCTGTAATATTATTTGTGAATAATTAATTATTGATTCATATGGTAAGAAAATATTTATTTTATGTGGATATAAATGAGGGATATATTTGGTTAAAAAAATGAAGGAGTTAATGTTGAGATTTTTATCCGTATTTTTGTCGGAATGGAGGTATTAAAAATTAGGGTTTTTGAGATATTTTGCGGGGGTTATAATTTTTAATCCGACCGTTGGATCGTGGCAATTTTTGGATATGTTATACATATATAAGTTGAGTATATGCCCACAAATTTTGAACCGTTAAAAATGAACGTATGATTTATTATGAATTTTACGAGATGACTGGTTCAGAAATTGTTGAATTTTCGGAGTTTATCATTTTGGTGGAAAATTCTAGAATTGGTAGGCCCCACTTGTGGTTGGTGAAGAAATGTGCTGAATTATATTTCAAATGTGGTGGGTGGGAATAGTAGCAGGTAAAGCCATCAGGTTGCAGGTCAAACCTACCAAATTTTCCTATAAATAGAGGGCTAAGTTAGAATTGAAAATCACACCAGAAGCATAAGCTTTCTCTCTTTCTCTCTCTATATTATGAAGCATATTTTGTGAGTATTTAGATACTTTGAGAGTTGCTATTCAGTGCAAGTTTCCTTTGGCTTTGCATACCGATCAGAAGTACTGCTCTTTTGAGGTAAGGGATTGTAAGGGATATTAAGGGATTTTAAGGGTTGTTATGATTTTCAGTTTCGTAATTTTTCTGACCTTCAAAAATTCTGGAAAAATTTGAAATGATATTTTGATGAGTTTTCTTGATTGTGTCCAAAAACGGTGATTTTTGGATGTATAGATTGAGAGTTATGAATTTTATGAGAAAAGACTATTTTAAAAGTAACCGCTTATAATTCTTTGTGGTTAACTCCAAAATTGATGAAATATTTATTGGGAGTACATGTATATGATAGAAGTATACTCTGTAAATTTCAGAATTTTTGGGCAAAAGTACAATTTTTGATAAATGTCTAAATATTCGGCTATTTTGGCCATATGAAAAATAGTAAATGACTTTTAAAAATTCTGAGAAAAATATATGTTCACTATGGGACTATATTATGCTAAATCCCAGAAAAAAAATATTTTTGGAACTGATTTGGTATTTTCATGAAAATAGTCTAGTTATGAGTAAATGAATTAAATATGTTTTGTGAAGAAAAAAAATTGGAAAATAGGATTTTATAGCTTGAGAATCCTATATGAGATATATGCAAATTTTTTTATGAGGGTTTTAGTTATTGATGATGAAATTGTAAGAGTTGGCATTTTATGATGATTAAATGCATTAATTAGTAAAGTGTAAACAATTAAAATAAATTGTTTATAAATTTAAGTAATGTTATTCTTTCAATATCATTATACCGAAATATTGGTATTGATTTTATTGTGGAATTTCTATCTTTTGTGTCAGGGTTACTATTCATGAGTTACTATTCACGATTTACTATTCATGAGTTACGAATATTACTCTTGAGATTAAACTATATGTTGATCATATTATTTTTATCATCATATATAATATTTTTATAACCCTGATGTTAAAATTCTCTTTCACTGGAGTGTAAAGATGGGTAGATTATTGGTATGATCATGACTAGGGTTCTCTTTGGCCTGTAGTGCAAAGTTGAATTGTGACTGGTATGATCATGACCATTGAATTTATAATTGAATATCTTAAGCTTAAGTGCAAAGGTGAATTGATCAACATGGTTATAATTATTGTTTATATAAATTCTGAAATGATTATATATTTCTTTGAGATATGAATATATTTGGCCTGTAGTGCAAATATGAATTGTTGATGAATATCTTTGGCATGTAGTGCAAAGATGGCCTGTTGATGAATATCTTTGGCCTGTAGTGCAAAGATGAACTGTTGTTAAATATCTTTGGCCCGTAGTGCAAAGATGGTTTGTTGATGAATATCTTTGGCCCGTAGTGCAAAGATGGATTTGTTAGTATGATTATAAACAGGAACTGTGATTTGGTATATCCATGATCTTTGATGTTTCAGGTAAAGACAGGTGATGAAAATATTCTTCGTCCTGGGTGCGAAGAAAAATTTATAGTCACAATTATGATTATGAGTTATTCATATGATTGTGGAAAGGAACTGTTAAGTGATGTTACATGGATAAAACATTGTTGATGAATTTTTAACATGGAGAAGATAATAGACTTTATAGTCTATTTGACTCTTCTAATGGATTGCTCGTTCCGCTGCAACTATGGTTGAAATTTTTATCATTTACCATATGTTCTAAATCTCTGATTTATTGTTGATGAAGGCTATTGATAATTGAATTATCTTTAGTCATGATATTCTTTACTGAGCTAGTTTTGCTCACCCTTTTGCTTCACAATTCCTTTCAGGTAATAAGAGTGTAGGTGGGTCGAGCGAGGGTAACGGGGAAATAGAACGATGGTCTCCAGCTTTGGATGTTCTCCCGAAGCAGTATAGAAAAGTTCATTTAGTAGTTTTTATTTGGTGAATCCAATAGGGTAAGGTGTATCCAACGTTGGAAGGGTGTTTCGTCACTATCATACAAGATGTCTAATGACATACAACCTCGTGTCATCATAGGACAGGGTTGTGCTCATCCATTTGCTGAGTATATCTATGGGCACTACCTATATAATCTTGGTATTTGTTTGAAGTATAATTCTCAATTAGAGACAGTGGAGATAATGATAAGTAAAGAGAAGACTCACCATTGGGAAGAATATGATAGTAATCTTCTCGTTTTTCTTTGGGGTCTATTGGGTCAACCAAGGATAATTCTGTGGCCATATGATATCTATCATAACCTAGATGCGTGGCCTCCCATGTACGAGGGTTTCCCTGAGCACTTTCCAAAGATTCTAGTTTCTAAAACAGTTTTTGACTATACCTTTATGTAAGGTGTCATTGTGAGGTGATGTCCACGATTGGAACATGAGTCACATTTGGTATATATTTGTATCCAAACTCACAGCATATGTGTTGTTGTATTTTGCACGATAATTATTGTCATAAAATTATAGTTGTTTTCTGTACCATGTATTTGGCGACTCAGAATAGGTTGGATGGAATGGACCTATTTTGGGGTCGTCACATGTGGTATCAGAGCTTAGGGATATGATCTCTGGCGGAGATCGGGGAATATAACTAGGAGGGGAGAGATGAGTAAATCCTTCGCTAGTGTGTCCTACCTAAGCTTATTTGTTGGTCAGTCATAATATCGGGATATTATGTGATATGTTAATTTGTTAAATTAACCCTTATTTTAAAGCTGTATTCTAGAATGATATCTGAAATACAGGAGATGAGCAATGGAGAAATTATGATGACAGGGAAGATGGAATTTGAAATGAAAGGAAGGTATTCTCAACTCTTTGAAATACCAGGTACGTAAATTTCGGGGACGAAATTTCATAAGGAGGGGAGATTGTAAGACCCCGAATTTTATGAAATAAAAGTATTCAATTTTTCTTATAATTACTATTCAGTAAATGGTTAAATTGATAAAAAGTTAAAGTTATGTGTGAAATGTGAATATTTTTAAAATAAGCAAGTGGTTATAAAATAATCATTGTTGTCGGGAAATATTCGTTTGGTCGTGGAATATTCTTTCTGTCGGGGAATATTCGTACGACGGCGCAGCTATTTGTGGGCCCCATAACGAATAAATGTCGGATGAAGAAAACGACAAATTTGAGTTTTTACAAAAAACGGCGTAGTTGTTACCGTTAACACTGTTGGAATACCGTTGGTTAAAATACAGTAATACGCGTTATTGCACAGTAGCACACGGTATTGCATAGTATTTTTGAAATTATTGATTCTTACGTAAGAAGGCACTACTCAATAATTGTTACAGTAATTACTGTTCAATATTTTACTTTATTGATTCAATAATTGCTACGTTAAAATTTTGTATTATTGTTGTTCAATAATTGTTGCTGCACAGTATTTCCCATTATCAGATCAATAATTCATATTATTTGAATAGTATTATTAGATAGCATTATTGGCAATGTCTAGAAAGTTCTGTCTAAGGAGAGGTTTGGTCATCTAATTGCGCGCCAGTAAGGAGAAATCCTTATTGGAAAGCCCCCCCTCTTTCCTGGGAACGACTTGGTTGTCATAAATGTGATTCTGTAATATTATTTGTGAATAATTAATTATTGATTCATATGGTAAGAAAATATTTATTTTATGTGGATATAAATGAGGGATATATTTTTTTGGTTAAAAAAATGATGGAGTTAATGTTGAGATTTTTATCCGTATTTTTGTCGGAATGGAGGTATTAAAAATTAGGGTTTTTGAGATATTTTGCGGGGGTTATAATTTTTAATCCGACCGTTGGATCGTGGCAATTTTTGGATATGTTATACATATATAAGTTGAGTATATACCCACAAATTTTGAACCGTTAAAAATGAACGTATGATTTATTATGAATTTTACGAGATGACTGGTTCAGAAATTGTTGAATTTTCGGAGTTTATCATTTTGGTGGAAAATTCTAGAATTGGTAGGCCCCACTTGTGGTTGGTGAAGAAATGTGCTGAATTATATTTCAAATGTGGTGGGTGGGAATAGTAGCAGGTAAAGCCATCAGGTTGCAGGTCAAACCTACCAAATTTTCCTATAAATAGAGGGCTAAGTTAGAATTGAAAATCACACCAGAAGCATAAGCTTTCTCTCTTTCTCTCTCTATATTATGAAGCATATTTTGTGAGTATTTAGATACTTTGAGAGTTGCTATTCAGTGCAAGTTTCCTTCGGCTTTGCATACTGATCAGAAGTACTGCTCTTTTGAGGTAAGGGATAGTAAGGGATTGTAAGGGATATTAAGGGATTTTAAGGGTTGTTATAATTTTAAGTTTCGTAATTTTTCTGACCTTCAAAAATTCTGGAAAAATTTGAAATGATATTTTGATGAGTTTTCTTGATTGTGTCCAAAAATGGTGATTTTTGGATGTATAGATTGAGAGTTATGAATTTTATGAGAAAAGACTATTTTAAAAGTAACCGCTTATAATTCTTTGTGGTTAACTCCAAAATTGATGAAATTTTTATTGGGAGTACATGTATATGATAGAAGTATACTCTGTAAATTTCAAAATTTTTGGGCAAAAGTACAATTTTTGATAAATGTCTAAATATTCGGCTATTTTGGCCATATGAAAAATAGTAAATGACTTTTAAAAATTCTGAGAAAAATATATGTTCACTATGGGACTATATTATGCTAAATTCCAGAAAAGAAATAGTTTTGGAACTGATTTGGTATTTTTCATGAAAATAGTCTAGTTATGAGTAAATGAATTAAATATGTTTTGTGAAGAAAAAAAATTGGAAAATAGGATTTTATGGCTTGAGAATCCTATATGAGATATATGCAAATTTTTTATGAGGGTTTTGGTTATTGATGATGAAATTGTAAGAGTTGGCATTTTATGATGATTAAATGCATTAATTAGTAAAGTGTAAACAATTAAAATAAATTGTTTATAAATTTAAGTAATGTTATTCTTTCAATATCATTATACCGAAATATTGGTATGGATTTTATTGTGGAATTTCTATCTTTTGTGTCAGGGTTACTATTAATGAGTTACTACTATCACGATTTACTATTCATGAGTTACGAATATTACTCTTGAGATTAAACTATATGTTGATCTTATTATTTTTATCATCATATATAACATTTTTATAACCCTGATGTTAAAATTCTCTTTCACTGGAGTGTAAAGATGGGTAGATTATTGGTATGATCATGACTAGGGTTCTCTTTGGCCTGTAGTGCAAAGTTGAATTGTGACTGGTATGATCATGACCATTGAATTTATAATTGAATATCTTAAGCTTAAGTGCAAAGGTGAATTGATCAACATGGTTATAATTATTGTTTATATAAATTCTGAAATGATTATATATTTCTTTGAGATATGAATATATTTGGCCTGTAGTGCAAATATGAATTGTTGATGAATATCTTTGGCATGTAGTGCAAAGATGGCCTGTTGATGAATATCTTTGGCCTGTAGTGCAAAGATGAACTGTTGTTAAATATCTTTGGCCCGTAGTGCAAAGATGGTTTGTTGATGAATATCTTTGGCCCGTAGTGCAAAGATGGATTTGTTAGTATGATTATAAACAGGAACTGTGATTTGGTATATCCATGATCTTTGATGTTTCAGGTAAAGACAGGTGATGAAAATATTCTTCGTCCTGGGTGCGAAGAAAAATTTATAGTCACAATTATGATTATGAGTTATTCATATGATTGTGGAAAGGAACTGTTAAGTGATGTTACATGGATAATACATTGTTGGTGAATTTTTAACATGGAGAAGATAATAGACTTTATAGTCTATTTGACTCTTCTAATGGATTGCTCGTTCCGCTGCAACTATGGTTGAAATTTTTATCATTTACCATATGTTCTAAATCTCTGATTTATTGTTGATGAAGGCTATTGATAATTGAATTATCTTTAGTCATGATATTCTTTACTGAGCTAGTTTTGCTCACCCTTTTGCTTCACAATTCCTTTCAGGTAATAAGAGTGTAGGTGGGTCGAGCGAGGGTAACGGGGAAATAGAACGATGGTCTCCAGCTTTGGATGTTCTCCCGAAGCAGTATAGAAAAGTTCATTTAGTAGTTTTATTTGGTGAATCCAATAGGGTAAGGTGTATCCAACGTTGGAAGGGTGTTTCGTCACTATCATACAAGATGTCTAATGACATACAACCTCGTGTCATCATAGGACAGGGTTGTGCTCATCCATTTGCTGAGTATATCTATGGGCACTACCTATATAATCTTGGTGTTTGTTTGAAGTATAATTCTCAATTAGAGACAGTGGAGATAATGATAAGTAAAGAGAAGACTCACCATTGGGAAGAATATGATAGTAATCTTCTCGTTTTTCTTTGGGGTCTATTGGGTCAACCAAGGATAATTCTGTGGCCATATGATATCTATCATAACCTAGATGCGTGGCCTCCCATGTACGAGGGTTTCCTTGAGCACTTTCCAAAGATTCTAGTTTCTAAAACAGTTTTTGACTATACCTTTATGTAAGGTGTCATTGTGAGGTGATGTCCACGATTGGAACATGAGTCACATTTGGTATATATTTGTATCCAAACTCACAGCATATATGTTGTTGTATTTTGCACGATAATTATTGTAATAAAGTTATAGTTATTTTCAGTACCATGTATTTGGCGACTCAGAATAGGTTGGATGGAATGGACCTATTTTGGGGTCGTCACAGGTGGTATCAGAGCTTAGGGATATGATCTCTGGCGGAGATCGGGGAATATAACTAGGAGGGGAGAGATGAGTAAATCCTTCGCTAGTGTGTTCTACCTAAGCTTATTTGTTGGTCAGTCATAATATCGGGATATTATGTGATATGTTAATTTGTTAAATTAACCCTTATTTTAAAGCTGTATTCTAGAATGATATCTGAAATACAGGAGATGAGCAATGGAGAAATTATGATGACAGGGAAGATGGAATTTGAAATGAAAGGAAGGTATTCTCAACTCTTTGAAATACCAGGTACGTAAATTTCGGGAACGAAATTTCATAAGGAGGGAGATTGTAAGACCCCGAATTTTATGAAATAAAAGTATTCAATTTTTTCTAAATTACTATTCAGTAAATGGTTAAATTGATAAAAAGTTTAAAGTTATGTGTGAAATGTGAATATTTTTCAAAATAAGCAAGTGGTTATAAAATAATCATTGTTGTCGGGAAATATTCGTTTGGTCGTGGAATATTCTTTCGGTCGGGGAATATTCGTACGACGGCGCAGCTATTTGTGGGCCCCATAACGAATAAATGTCGGATGAAGAAAACTCAAATTTGAGTTTTTACAAATAACGGCGTAGTTGTTACCGTTAACACTGTTGGAATACCCTTGGTTTTAAAATACAGTAATACGCGTTATTGCACAGTAGCACACGGTATTCTATAGTATTTTTGAAATTATTGATTCTTACGTAAGAAGGCACTACTCAATAATTGTTACAGTAATTACTGTTTAATATTTTACTTTATTGATTCAATAATTGCTACGTTAAAATTTTGTATTATTGTGTTCAATAATTGTTGCTGCACAGTATTTTCCATTATCAGATCAATAATTCATATTATTTGAATAGTATTATTAGATAGCATTATTGGCAATGTCTAGAAAGTTCTGTCTAATGAGAGGTTTGGTCATCTAATTGCGCGCCTGTAGGGAGAAATCCTTATTGGAAAGCCCCTCTTTTCCTGGGAACGACCTGGTTGTCATAAATGTGATTCTGTAATATTATTTGTGAATAATTAATTATTGATTCATATGGTAAGAAAATATTTATTTTATGTGGATATAAATGAGGGATATATTTTTTTGGTTAAAAAAAATGAAGGAGTTAATGTTGAGATTTTATCCGTATTTTTGTCGGAATGGAGGTATTAAAAATTAGGGTTTTGAGATATTTTGTGGGGGTTATAATTTTTAATCCGACCGTTGGATCGTGGTAATTCTTGGATATGTTATACATATATAAGTTGACTATATGCCCACAAATTTTGAACCGTTAAAAATGAACGTATGATTTATTATGAATTTTACGAGATGACTGGTTCAGAAATTGTTGAATTTTCGGAGTTTATCATTTTGGTGGAAAATTCTAGAATTGGTAGGCCCCACTTGTGGTTGGTGAAGAAATGTGCTGAATTATATTTCAAATGTGGTGGGTGGGAATAGTTGCAGGTAAAGCCATCAGGTTGCAGGTTAAACCTACCAAAATTTTCCTATAAATAGAGGGCTAAGTTAGAATTGAAAATCACACCAGAAACATAAGCTTTCTCTCTTTCTCTCTCTGTATTATGAAGCATATTTTGTGAGTATTTAGATACTTTGAGAGTTGCTATTCAGTGCAAGTTTCCTTCGCTTTGCATACCGATCAGAAGTACTGCTCTTTTGAGGTAAGGGATAGTAAGGGATATTAAGGGATTTTAAAGGTTGTTATGATTTTCAGTTTCGTAATTTTTCTGACCTTCAAAAAATTCTGGAAAAATTTGAAATGATATTTTGATGAGTTTTCTTGATTGTGTCCAAAAACGGTGATTTTTGGATGTATAGATTGAGAGTTATGAATTTTATGAGAAAAGACTATTTTAAAAGTAACCGCTTATAATTCTTTGTGGTTAACTCCAAAATTGATGAAATTTTTATTGGGAGTACATGTATATGATAGAAGTATACTCTGTAAATTTCAGAATTTTTGGGCAAAAGTACAATTTTTGATAAATGTCTAAATATTCGGCTATTTTGGCCATATGAAAAATAGTAAATGACTTTTAAAAATTCTGAGAAAAATATATGTTCACTATGGGACTATATTATGCTAAATTCCAGAAAAGAAATATTTTTGGAACTGATTTGGTATTTTTCATGAAAATAGTCTAGTTATGAGTAAATGAATTAAATATGTTTTGTGAAGAAAGAAAATTGGAAAATAGGATTTTATGGCTTGAGAATCCTATATGAGATATATGCAAATTTTTTATGAGGGTTTTGGTTATTGATGATGAAATTGTAAGAGTTGGCATTTTATGATGATTAAATGCATTAATTAGTAAAGTGTAAACAATTAAAATAAATTGTTTATAAATTTAAGTAATGTTATTCTTTTAATATCATTATACCGAAATATTGGTATGGATTTTATTGTGAAATTTCTATCTTTTGTGTCAGGGTTACTATTCATGAGTTACTATTCACGATTTACTATTCATGAGTTACGAATATTACTCTTGAGATTAAACTATATGTTGATCATATTATTTTTATCATCATATATAACATTTTTATAACCCTGATGTTAAAATTCTCTTTCACTGGAGTGTAAAGATGGGTAGATTATTGGTATGATCATGACTAGGGTTCTCTTTGGCCTGTAGTGCAAAGTTGAATTGTGACTGGTATGATCATGACCATTGAATTTATAATTGAATATCTTTGGCCCGTAGTGCAAAGATGGTTTGTTGATGAATATCTTTGGCCCGTAGTGCAAAGATGGATTTGTTAGTATGATTATAAACAGGAACTGTGATTTGGTATAACCATGATCTTTGATGTTTCAGGTAAAGACAGGTGATGAAAATATTCATCGTCCTGGGTGCGAAGAAAAATTTATAGTCACAATTATGATTATGAGTTATTCATATGATTGTGGAAAGGAACTGTTAAGTGATGTTACATGGATAAAACATTGTTGGTGAATTTTAACATGGAGAAGATAATAGACTTTATAGTCTATTTGACTCTTCTAATGGATTGCTCGTTCGCTGCAACTATGGTTGAAATTTTTATCATTTACCATATGTTCTAAATCTCTGATTTATTGTTGATGAAGGCTATTGATAATTGAATTATCTTTAGTCATGATATTCTTTACTGAGCTAGTTTTGCTCACCCTTTTGCTTCACAATTCCTTTCAGGTAATAAGAGTGTAGCTGGGTCGAGCGAGGGTAACGGGGAAATAGAACGATGGTCTCTAGCTGTGGATGTTCTCCCGAAGCAGTATAGAAAAGTTCATTTAGTAGTTTTATTTGGTGAATCCAATAGGGTAAGGTGTATCCAACGTTGGAAGGGTGTTTCGTCACTATCATACAAGATGTCTAATGACATACAACCTCGTGTCATCATAGGACAGGGTTGTTCTCATCCATTTGCTGAGTATATCTATGGGCACTACCTATATAATCTTGGTGTTTGTTTGAAGTATAATTCTCAATTAGAGACAGTGGAGATAATGATAAGTCAAGAGAAGACTCACCATTGGGAAGAATATGATAGTAATCTTCTCGTTTTTCTTTGGGGTCTATTGGGTCAACCAAGGATAATTCTGTGGCCATATGATATCTATCATAACCTAGATGCGTGGCCTCCCATGTACGAGGGTTTCCTTGAGCACTTTCCAAATATTCTAGTTTCTAAAACAGTTTTTGACTATACCTTTATGTAAGGTGTCATTGTGAGGTGATGTCCACGATTGGAACATGAGTCACATTTGGTATATATTTGTATCCAAACTCACAGCATATGTGTTGTTGTATTTTGCACGATAATTATTGTAATAAAGTTATAGTTGTTTTCTGTACCATGTATTTGGCGACTCAGAATAGGTTGGATGGAATGGACCTATTTTGGGGTTGTCACAGTAACTCATGAATAGTAACTCGTGAATAGTAACTCATGAATAGTAACTCGTGAATAGTAACCCTGACATGAAAAAGGTAGAAATTCCACAATAATATACATACCAATATTTCGGTATAATGATATTGAAAGAATAATATTCTTAAGCTTATAAACAATTTATTTAAATTATTTACACTTTACTAATTAATGCATTTAATCATCATAAAACGCCAACTCTTAAGATTTCATCATCAATAATCAAAACCCTTATCAAAAATCTGCATATACCTCATATATAGGATTCTCAAGCCATAAAATCCTATTTTCTAATTTTCTTACTTCACATAACATATTTAATTCATTTTCTCATAACTAGACTATTTTCATGAAAAATACCAAATCCGTTCCAAAAATATTTCTTTTCTGGAATTTAGCATAATATAGTCCCATAGTGAACATATATTTTTCTCAGAATTTTTAAAAGTCATTTACTATTTTTCATATGGCCAAAATAGCCGAATATATAGACATTTATCAAAAATTGTACTTTTGTCTAAAAATTCTGAAATTTACAGAGTATACTTCTATCATATACATGTACTCCCAATAAAAATTTCATCAATTTTGGAGTTAACCACAAGGAATTATAAGCTGTTACTTCTAAAATAGTCTTTTCTCATAAAATTCATAACTCTCAATCTATATATCCAAAAATCACCATTTTTGGACACAATCAAGAAAACTCATCAAAATATCATTTCAAATTTTTCCAGAATTTTTGAAGATCAGAAAAATTACGAAACTGAAAATCATAACAACCCTTAAAATCCCTTAATATCCCTTACCTCAAAAGAGCAGTACTTCTGACTGGATATCAGATATGATGCTGAAGAAAACTTGCACTAATGAATAGCAACTCACCAAGTATCTAAAAACTCACAAAATATGCTTCATAATATAGAGAGAAAAAGAGAGAAAGCTTATGTTTCTGGTGTGATTTTCAATTCTAACTTAGCCCTCTATTTATAGGAAAATTTTGGTAGGTTTGACCTGCAACCTGACGGCTTTACCTGCTACTATTCCCACCCACCACATTTGAAATATAATTTAGCACATTTTTTTACCAACCACAAGTGGGGCCCACCAATTCTAGAATTTTCCACCAAAATGATAAACTCCGAAAATTCAACAATTTCTGAACCAGTCATCTCGTAAAATTCATAATAAATCATACGTTCATTTTTAACGGTTCAAAATTTGTGGGCATATACTCAACTTATATATGTATAACATATCCAAAAATTACCACGATCCAACGGTCGGATTAAAAATTATAACCCCCGCAAAATATCTCAAAAACCCTGATTTTTAATACTTCCATTCCGACAAAAATACGGATAAAAATCTCAACATTAACTCCTTCATTTTTTAACCACAAAAATATATCCCTCATTTATATCCACATAAAATAAATATTTTCTTATCATATGAATCAATAATTAATTATTCAGAAATAATATTATAGAATCACATTTATGACAACCAGGCCGTTCTCAGGAAAGAGGGGGCTTTCCAATAAGGATTTCTCCTTACTGGCGCGCAATTAGATGACCAAACCTCTCCTTAGACAGAACTTTCTAGACATTGCTAATAATGTTATCTAATAATATTAATCAAATAATATGAATTATTGATCTGATAAAGGAAAATACTGTGCATCAACAATTATTGAACAACAATAATACAAAATTTTAACGTAGCAATTATTGAATCAATAAAATAAAATATTGAACAGTAATTACTGTAACAATTATTGAGTAGTGCCTTCTTACGTAGGAATCAATAATTTCAAAAATACTATGCAATACCGTGTGCTACTGTGCAATAACGCGTATTACTGTATTTTAACCACCGGGTATTCCAACAGTGTTAACGGTAACAACTACGCCGTTATTTGTAAAAACTCAAATTTGTCGTTTTCTTCACCCGACAGTTATTCTGTTATGGGGCCCACAAATGGCTGCGCCGTCGTACGAATATTCCCCGACAGAAAGAATATTCCACGACCAAACGAATATTCCCCGACAACAATGATTATTTTATAACCACTTGCTTATTTTGAAAAAAAAAATCATATTTCACTCATAACTTTAAACTTTTATCAATTTAACCATTTACTGAATAGTAATTATAAGAAAAATTGAATACTTTTATTTCATAAAATTCGGGGTCTTACAATCTCCCCTCCTTATGAAATTTCGTCCCCGAAATTTACGTACCTGGTATTTCGAAGAGTTGAGAATACCTTGCTTCTATTTCAGATTCTATCTCTCAGATCATCATGATTTCTCCATTGCTCATCTCCCATGATAACTTCATTTGGGTTCCTCATTTGTTGGGAAGTCATGACAACCGCCATCCCTCGAACTACTCAGCTTTGACTTGTCTAGAGTAGCATTTGGCGTCATCATTATCGTTGGAATATACCTTTCTATAGGACATATTCCTCCCTCAACTGCCTCTTCGTACTCCTCATTCATGATCTGAATCATCAATCTTCGATCCATATCGGATTCAGGTTGACCGCTATGTACAGGGTAATTCAAAACTCGATGTTGGGTTCTCCCAATTGCTTTCCAAAAAGAGAAATTCATATCATCTATTTTAGCCTTCTTAGATCGAACATCTCTTTCCACAATATCCACGTGTCGTGCGGCTTTTGCCCATGCATCACTTATTCTCACTCGTTCAGTTTTTTCTTCTCTCAGCTCAGATTCTATTTTTATCATCTTATACTCTGTCAAAGAATGCTTCTGTTCAAGCATCACATATCGGGTAACACAAGCTTGAATTGTTGCATCCTTTTGTTCCACGACCGCCTGTCGTTCTTCCGCCTGCTCTTCTAACTCATGAATACGATTTTAAAATTCTACATTTTGATCATATAATACCTCTAATAAACTCTCCTCTGGTACTTCTTCTTCCTCTTCTTCCTCAGTCTCAACTGTTACCTCTGCGACTATCTCGGGTGTAACTATCAATTCTTCACTCACCACATGGATATCTGTAATTCCTTCTTCGTCTGACATCATATTATCACGGTTAGTGATTAGAGGTATCCCCACAGTCTCATTCACTCCATTATTAGCATTCTCAGCTGCCATTCTCAAATACTGCCATAAAACAAGGGTTAATTAACTAAATTAACATATCACATAATATCCCAATATTATGACTGACCAACAAATAAGCTTAGGTAGGACACACTAGCGAAGGATTTACTCATCTCTCCCCTCCTAGTTGTATTCCCCGATCTCCGCCAGAGATCATATCCCTAAGCTCTGATACCACCTGTGACGACCCCAAAATAGGTCCATTCCACCCAACCCATTCTGAGTCGTCAAATACATGGTACAGAAAATAACTATAACTTTATTACAACAATTGTCGTGCAAAATACAACAACACATATGCTGTGAGTTTGGATACAAATATATAACAAATGTGACTCATGTTCCAACCGTGGACATCACCTCACAATAACACCTTACATAAAGGTATAGTCAAAAAACTGTTTTAGAAATTAGAATCTTTGGGAAGTGCTCAAGGAAACCTTCGTACATGGGAGGCCACACATCTAGGTTATGATAGATATCATATGGCCACAGAATTATCCTTGGTTGACCCAATAGACCCCAAAGAAAAACGAGAAGATTACTATCATATTCTTCCCAATGGTGAGTTTTCTCTTAACTTATCATTATCTCCACTGTCTCTAATTGAGAATTATACTTCAAACAAACACCAAGATTATATAGGTAGTGCTCGTAGATATACTCAGCAAGTGGATGAGCACAACCCTGTCTTATGATGACACGAGGTTGTATGTCATTAGACATCTTGTATGATAGTGGCAAAACACCCTTCCAACGTTGGGTTCGCCTCACCCTATTTTCTTCACCAAATATAACTACTAAATGATGACCACCGTTCTATTCCCTTGTTACCCCCGCTCGACCCAGCTACACTCTTATTACCTGAAAAGAATTGTGAAGCAAAAGGGTGAGCACAACTAGCTCAGTAAAGAATATCATGACTAAAGATAATTCAATTATCAATAGCCTTCATCAACAATAAATCAGAGATTTAGAACATATGGTAAATGATCAAAATTTCAACCATAGTTGCAGCGGAACGAGCAATCCATTAGAAGAGTCAAATAGACTATAAAGTCTATTATCTTCTCCATGTTAAAAATCTATCAACAATGTTTTATCCCTATAACATCAATCAATAATTCTGGTCCACAATCATATGAATAACTCATAATCATAACTGTAGTTCTAAATTCCTCTTCTCATCCAGGACGAAGATAATTTTCATCACCTATCTTTACCTGAAACATCAAAGATCATGGTTACACCAAATCACATTTCCTGTTCATAATCATACGAATAACTTCATCTTTGAACTACGACCAAAGATATTCATTTGTATCACCAGTTGGTCATGTTCATCTCAATATCTGTTCATCTTTGCACTACTGGCCAAAGATATTCAACAACATGTCATCTTTGCACTACGGGCCAAAGATATTCATCAACAATTCATCTTTGCACTACAGGCCAAAGATATTCCTCAACAGTTCATATTTGCACTACGGCCAAATATATTAATATCTCAAAGAAATATATAATCATTTCAGAATTTATATAAACAATAATTATAACCATGTTGATCAATTCACCTTTGCACTTAAGCTAAAGATATTCACTTATAAATTCAATGGTCATGATCATACCAGTCAACAATTCAACTTTGCACTACTGGCCAAAGAGACCCCATAGTCATGATCATATCAATAATTTACCCATCTTTACACTCAAGCGAAAGAGAATTTCAACATCAAGGTTATAAAAATGTTATATATGATAATAAAAATAATATGATCAACATATAGATTTAATCTCAAGAGTAATATTCATAAATCAACTATAATTTGGTTAGAAAAAGAAACCAATTTTGTCGTGAATAGTAACTCGTGAATAGTAACTCATGAATAGTAACTCGTGAATAGTAACTCATGAATAGTAACTCGTGAATAGTAACCCTGACATGAAAAAGGTAGAAATTCCACAATAATATACATACCAATATTTCGGTATAATGATATTGAAAGAATAATATTCTTAAGCTTATAAACAATTTATTTAAATTATTTACACTTTACTAATTAATGCATTTAATCATCATAAAACGCCAACTCTTAAGATTTCATCATCAATAACCAAAACCCTCATCAAAAATCTGCATATACCTCATATATAGGATTCTCAAGCCATAAAATCCTATTTTCCAATTTTCTTACTTCACATAACATATTTAATTTATTTTCTCATAACTAGACTATTTTCATGAAAAATACCAAATCCATTCCAAAAATATTTTTTTTCTGGAATTTAGCATAATATAGTCCCATAGTGAACATATATTTTTCTCAGAATTTTTAAAAGTCATTTACTATTTTTCATATGGCCAAAATAGCCGAATATTTAGACATTTATCAAAAATTGTACTTTTGTCTAAAAATTCTGAAATTTACAGAGTATACTTCTATCATATACATGTACTCCCAATAAAAATTTCATCAATTTTGGAGTTAACCACAAGGAATTATAAGCTGTTACTTCTAAAATAGTCTTTTCTCATAAAATTCATAACTCTCAATTTATACATCCAAAAATCACCATTTTTGGACACAATCAAGAAAACTCATCAAAATATCATTTCAAATTTTTTCAGAATTTTTGAAGATCAGAAAAATTACGAAACTGAAAATCATAACAACCCTTAAAATCCCTTAATATCCCTTACCTCAAAAGAGCAGTACTTCTGACTGGATATCAGATATGATGCTGAAGGAAACTTGCACTAATGAATAGCAACTCACCAAGTATCTAAAAACTCACAAAATATGCTTCATAATATAGAGAGAGAAAGAGAGAAAGCTTATGTTTCTGGTGTGATTTTCAATTCTAACTTAGCCCTCTATTTATAAGAAAATTTTGATAGGTTTGACCTGCAACCTGATGGCTTTACCTGCTACTATTCCCACCCACCACATTTGAAATATAATTCAGCATATTTTTTCACCAACCACAAGTGGGGCCCACCAATTCTAGAATTTTCTACCAAAATGATAAACTCCGAAAATTCAACAATTTCTGAACCAGTCATCTCGTAAAATTCATAATAAATCATACGTTCATTTTTAACGGTTCAAAATTTGTGGGCATATACTCAACTTATATATGTATAACATATCCAAAAATTACCACGATCCAACGGTCGGATTAAAAATTATAACCCCCGCAAAATATCTCAAAAACCCTGATTTTTAATACCTCCATTCCGACAAAAATACGGATAAAAATCTCAACATTAACTCCTTCATTTTTTAACCACAAAAATATATCCCTCATTTATATCCACATAAAATAAATATTTTCTTATCATATGAATCAATAATTAATTATTCAGAAATAATATTATAGAATCACATTTATGACAACCAGGCCGTTCCCAGGAAAGAGGGGGCTTTCCAATAAGGATTTCTCCTTACTGGCGCGCAATTAGATGACCAAACCTCTCCTTAGACAGAACTTTCTAGACATTGCCAATAATGTTATCTAATAATATTATTCAAATAATATGAATTATTAATCTGATAAAGGAAAATACTGTGCATCAACAATTATTGAACAACAATAATACAAAATTTCAACGTAGCAATTATTGAATCAATAAAATAAAATATTGAACAGTAATTACTGTAACAATTATTGAGTAGTGCCTTCTTACGTAAGAATCAATAATTTCAAAAATATTATGCAATACCGTGTGCTACTGTGCAATAACGCGTATTACTGTATTTTAACCACCGGGTATTCCAACAGTGTTAACGGTAACAACTACGCCGTTATTTGTAAAAACTCAAATTTATCGTTTTCTTCACCCGACAGTTATTCTGTTATGGGGCCCACAAATGGCTGCGCCGTCGTACGAATATTCCCCGACAGAAAGAATATTCCACGACCAAACGAATATTCCCCGACAACAATGATTATTTTATAACCACTTGCTTATTTTGAAAAAAAAATTATATTTCACTCATAACTTTAAACTTTTATCAATTTAACCATTTACTGAATAGTAATTATAAGAAAAATTGAATACTTTTATTTCATAAAATTCGGGGTCTTACAAATAATCTATTGTCTGTCGCTAAAGGCCACTTATAGCGACAGAACCGACGCTATAGGTGTTCTTGGTGTTCTTCAAGCAAAACCTAGAAATCAAGTCAAAGACCGGGCTAGCTACTTTGACCGAGATTAAGTTCGTGTGTGATGTGTTTCTGGACATGTTGTTGATCAGATAATGCAGTACAAGTACAAGACTACGCGATCCAACAAACAACATCATCAAACCATGCATAACCAACGAGATCTGGAGCCTTGAACAAGCTGTCAGAGCTGTTCTTCATTTTCTGGGCTACCCAAAAATGAAGAATAGTTCGACTGGCTCATTTTGGGCTTCCACAACTTGTTGATCTTGTAATGTTTTTGTGCTTTAAAACCTGCAGTGTGTAGCTAACATGTAGGACAAGAGATCTATCACATATACGAACCATAACAACAACTAAATTGCCAGATATTAACCGGTCAACCCATGTCAGAAATCACGATCATACGTTTTCTAGGTTACCCAGAAAACGGAAATCGTGATCTTCTTACATGGTTTGACCGTACAATACAAGAATCTTGTTATTCATTTATACGCTCTGTAAGCTTGAATATACAGCCTAAACAACAAACAACAAACTTGTTACAACAACAGAAACCAAACAACAAAAACATGAAAGATCTAGCCGGTTAAAAATCTTGTCAGATGCTGTTCTTGGCTTTCTGGGCTGCCCAGAAAAGGCCTAGTCAATGCCGGTCAACGTGGTTTGACCACTAATAACTTTCTACTGGCTTACGATCTGACTTTGATTCCAGTTTCAGATCAAAGATCTTATAGCATACTACCAGATCAAAGCTTAAAAACACAAAATTCGTAACAGATCACAGAGATATAAGGTCTGACATTCGTTATCAGACACCAAAACAAAAATTTTCCAAATTTTGTAGATCTTCAAATCCGAGCCTCTAGATGTTATGGATCTAACATCTACCAACCCAGATCATCCTTAGACACTACTAACAACATATTCTAACACTTAAACATAACATCTATCAACAGATTTTTGGACAAAAATTCTAGAGTTTGTTTATACCTTTAAATAAGCAATTCTTGATTTTATGTTTCTGATTTGGTTATAATAAACGTGGGGCTTCAATATATGACTGATATACTATAGTTTTTTGTTGGTTTTAGAGAGAGAGGCTCAAGGATAAGAGTTGGGTAAAAATGGCTAACAAAAGAATTTCTCTCCTTCAATCTATAAATAGACCAACAAGGTGCATGAATTGGCTAAGCTAGAGGCTTGTTGCTGTCAATTATGAGCATGTGGAGTTGTTAGGGTTAGTAACCAACTCACCACATGTGACGCCCCCAAAATAGGTCCAATCCATCCAACCCATTCTGAGTCGCCAAATACATGGTACAGAAAATAACTACAACTTTATTATTACAATTATCGTGCAAAATACGACAACACATATACTGTGAGTTTAAATACAAATATTGTCATCTAGACAGTATTCATACTCGATTAAGTCCTCATATTATACTTATTGATACACTATTTTACAAAATAGTGAGGACTACTAAAACAACTGTCTTGAACCATCATTCCACACCCCGACTAGTACTCGCTACATTCTCGCCTCTTGAGAAGAAAAATGGAACAAGGAAAAGGGTGAGCTCAACTAGCCCAGTAAAGAATATTATGACTAAGATAATATACAACAAATTATCCTTAGTCTTCAACAGGGAAAAATATAATAGAATACAATAGACAACAAGTTTTAAATCAATATTCGCAGCGAAAAATAATAATTCATAGAAGAGTTACGTAGAGAATGAAATCTACGATTATCTATGAATTTAAAAGTCCATCATCAATATTTTATCTCTGTAACATCAATCAATAATCATCTTTGTATTACAAGCCAAAGATATTCATCAGTTGATCATGTTCATCTCAACACCTGTTCATCTTTGCACTACGGGCCAAAGATATTCATCAGAAATCATTCATCTCAACACATGTTCATCTTTGCACTACGGGCCAAGATATTCATCAGAAATCATTCATCTTTACACTACAGGCCAAAGATATTCAGTTATATCATCATTTAGGACTGAGGATGATGAAAAATATTTTAAAGAAAACGAATCCAGTGAAACAAAAGAGTAAATATTAAGGATTCGTATTTCAATTATTCCATGTCCAAAAATACCTCATAAATAATCACAGTGGAGTAAAGTTCAAGAATGATCAAAACATGAATACAATCAAAGCTAGTATCCAGAATAGATATTTGGACGAAAAAAAAAATTTCATTTTTCGGTGAATAGTAACTCGTGAATAGTAACTCATGAATAGTAACTCCGACATGAAAAGTTCCAAATTTGATAAAAATTTCCAACCAATATTTCGGCATAATGATATTGAAGAAATAATATCATTTTTGAAAAAAATAACATCCCTTACCTCGTAAAAACAGTACTTCTAGTTGAAACATCGGATATAGGTTATGACTTGAACTTGCACCGTATAGCAATACTCAAAGTATTAGAATACTCACAATAATACACTCACTAATATAGAGAGAGAAAGAGGGAGAAGATTTTCAGTTTCTGGTGTGATTTTCAATTCTAACCTAAGCACCCTATTTATAGGAAAATACTTAGAACACCAAAGTAGAAAATCGAATATAATAATATTATATTTATAAAATTGTCAAGCTCACCTTAGAAGATCTGAATTTAGCCCATTCTTATCACATGTTGAGCCCACTAATTTGTAAAAAACATTTTTCTTTAAAATAATAATTAAAACTTCCAAAAATCAATTATTTCGGAACTTCAGAACTTCAATAATTCATAATAAATAGCCCTTTTGTCAGAAAATTCAAATCTTGTGACTTTTTAAATTCAATTCTCTACAACTTTGCAGAAGAAAGTTTTTCTAAATTACAAACAGAAATTGACCGAAATCCACAAACGGACGATTTTACAGTCTATAATAAATTTTCGGTCAAGAATTGTGTCCACCAACACACAAAACATGTGTTAAACATTTAATCCAACAAAAATACTCTTCCTCCTCATTTATTCATATATCCCACATTCATTGTAAAAATATCACCATTAATATATTATTAAAATAATATATTTAAATGAATTATTTTATCAGAAAAAGTTAAAATATTAATTTTCAACAATTGTCACATTAAAAATTTTCTCCATCTATATCCACATAAAATCAATATTTTTCTCATCATATAAATTAATAATTAATTATACATAAATAATATTACAGAATCACAGTACTGGCAACCAGGCCGTTCCCAGGAAAGAGGGGGCTTTCCAATAAGGATCTCTCCTTACTGGCGCGCAATTAGATGACCAAACCTCTCCTTAGACAGAACTTTCTAGACATTGCCAATAATGTTATCTAATAATATTATTCAGATAATATGAATTATTGCTCCGATAATAGAAAATACTGTGTAGTGACAATTATTAAAACAACAGTAATATAAAATATCAACGCAGCAATTATTGAATCAATAAAATAAAATACTGAACAGTAATTACTGTAACAATTATTGAGTAATGCCTTCTTACTTAAAAATCAATAATTGATGCAATACCGTGTGCTACTGTGCAACAACGCGTATTACCGTGCTTTAACTACCGGGTATTCCAACAGTATTAACGATAACAACTACGCCGTTATTTATAAACAACTTATTTTTGTCGTTTTCTTCATCCAATCGCTTTTCGTTATGGGGCCCACAAAAGACTGCGCCGTCGTACGAATATTCTCCGACAGTAAGAATTCCACGACCAAATGAATATTTCTCGACAACAATGAATATTTTATAACCACCTGCTTATTTGAAATATTTACACATTTTACCCATAACTAAACACATTAATCAAATTAACCCTTACTATTTCAAAATAATAAATAAAGGAAATTCAATTTTATTTATAATAAGTTAGGGTCTTACAACCTCCCCTCCTTATGAAATTTCGTCCTCGAAATTGACATACGTACCTGGTGTTTCGAAAAGATGAGGATACCTCGCTTTTATTTCCGTTTCCAACTCCCAGGTCATTTCTTCAATAGCATGGTTCCTCCACAAAACTTTAACTTGTGGTATGACCTTCGTGCGTAGGACATGCTCCTTCCTATCCAAGATCTTGACAGGTACCTCTTCGTACGTTAAGTCTTCGGCTATCTCGTCTGGTTCTAACTCAATAACGTGGTTTGGGTCTTTCACATATTTACGAAGCACATATATATGAAAAACATTATGAACACGAGACATACTTGGAGGTAACGCGAGTCTATAGGCCACATTTCCTACTCGGTCAAGAATCTGAAATGGACCAATAAATCGTGGATTGAGCTTTCCTCTCTTTTCGAATCTTATAACTCCCTTCCATGGAGCAACTCGTAACAATACATGATCCCCAATATCAAATTCCACGTCCTTTCGATGAAGATCCGCATAACTCTTTTGTCGATCATGTGCCGTTTGTATACGTTGTCGAATCGTTTGGATCTTTTCCGTAGTCATACGTACCAACTCGGGTCCCAACAATGTTACTTCTCCCACCTCATCCCAGCATACTGGAGAGCGGCACTTTCGTCCATACAATGCTTCAAATGGAGCCACACCTATACTTGCCTGGTAACTGTTATTGTAGGAGAATTCCACCAATGGTAGGTACTTATCCCAACTCCTTTTGAAATCTAGGACACAAAGTCTTAATAGATCTTCAAGAGTTTGAATAGTCCTCTCTGATTGTCCGTCCGTTTGAGGATGGTAAGCTGAACTAAATCGTAAATCCGTGCCTATAGCTTTTTACAAGCTAACCCAAAATCTTGAAGTGAATCTTGGGTCACGATCCGAAACTATGGATACTGGCATGCCATGCAACCTCACAATCTCATTCACATACATACTAGCAAGACGTTCAAGGGAATAAGTCTCCCGTATCAGTAAGAAATGAGCAGACTTGGTTAATCTATCAATAATAACCCAAATAGCATTTATGTCTTGAGAAACCGTGGGAATACCCGTAACGAAATCCATGGTAATGTGTTTTCACTTCCATTTCAGAATCTCAAGTGGTTGCAATGGACCCTTTGGTACTTGATGCTTCGCCTTTACACGTTGACAAGTTAAACACCTCGAAATAAACTTTACAATCTCTCTCTTCATATCGTTCCACCAAAATGTATGTCAAAGATCACGATACATCTTGGTACTTCTAGGATGAATTGCAAATGGTGTATTGTGTGCCTCCATCATGATCTTGTACTTCAAATCAGAGTCGTTAGGAATACAAATTCTAGAGTGGACTCGAAGTATTCCTTCTTCATCGATTCTCGCTTCCGGAATAGCACCTTCTTGTACTTTCTTCTTCATATGCATCAGCTCCGGGTCTGTGGCTTAAGCAACTTTAACTTTATCGATTAAAGTTGATTCTAAGCATATACTTGACATCATCGCACTCGTTCCTGCATATGATCTTCTACTCAATGCGTCAGCTACCACGTTTGCTTTTCTAGGATGATATTGGATAGTATGATCGAAATCTTTCAACAGCTCGAGCCAACGTCGGTGTCGCATGTTGAATTCTTGGAAGCTCTTCTCGCATTCCTCGGTCCATTCGAAGTTTGTATCTTTTTGAGTCAGCTGAGTTAATGGAGTAGCGATTCGAGAAAAAATCATTTTATGAATCTCCGATAATAACCAGAAAGCTACGTATTTCGATTACTGACTTAGGTTGCTCTCAACTGTGACTCATATCCCAATCTTGGATATAACGTCACAATGGCACCTATCAGTTTACTACCATACGAATATGGCATCCCCTACGGAGAGTCTGGCTTCAATTCATTCCACAAAGGAAGTCACCAGATAGAGGCTCGGGTACAAACTTCTACAGTTAGGTTTTTAACTCCTGAAGTTCAATAGGAGCCATTCGATATGAGATTTTAGAAGTGAGTTTTGTACCAGATTCAAAGATGATACAAAATTCAATATCACACGTAGGCCAAGAAATTTTTCAGGAAATACGTCAGGGATTTACTAACAACAGAAATATCATTCAAATCTGACGTATTTTTGTTCAAGTCTATAACATAGCTAAGAAAGCTTGACATCCGTTTTTCAATAAACGAATGACTTTACGGCTTGATATGAAAGAGTTTGACTTCAATGGTTTGGTTGCTTGAATTTGAATAACAGGTTGCTTAGGAATATGAAAACTAACAACATTACAAAAGTAATCAATTTGGCATGATGAGTAGTTAACCAATCGATCCCTAAAATCACATCAAAAGCAAGTATCTTTAAAGAGATAAGGTCAATAGGTAATGTGATGGTGCCAACTTAGATTAAACAAGATTTATAAACAGTGGATGTAACAAAAGTTTCTCCTAACGGAGTCTCCATAGATAGGTCAAAGTCCAATTCCTCCGGAGTTAAGTTTAAACGTTGAGTATAAGCAGGAGAAATAAATGAATGGGTAGAACCGGTATCTAATAAGGTATAAACTTTGTAAGAATTATAATTAACTAACCCGTGGTAACTTCGTTCGGGTTCCTCGCATTCTGACCAGTCACGAAAAATGCTCTTCCAGGAATCGTTGACTTTGACTTTTCTGGAACAACTTTTTGAGTCACCACCCCCGTTGGACTTGGTTTTGCTACAGTGCAATCTCGAGCGATATGTCCTTCCTTTCCACAATTATAACATACTTTAAACTGTTGTGGGCAGTTTGGGCTGATATGTCCTTCTTTTCCGCACTTATAGCATATGATCGGTGGTCGTTCTCCTCCCTTGGAACCAGTTGCTGCTGGTGCTGACATCTTCGTATTGTCATTGTTGAATCTCTTCTTTTTAAAATCTCCTCCCGACTCGCTTCTTCTATTCTCATGGCCACGATTACCACCAGAGTGGTTGTCGTTCTTGTCTGTATTTTTCTTTCTCCGCTGGTTATCATTGTTCTGATGACTGCTGTCACCGGTATGATACTGGTTGTGGTCCCTCGATTGACCGTACTCGTTATCTCGCTCTAATAATTGAGCCCTGTTGACAACATCTGAATAGAGAGAAAATTTATAAGAAATGAGATATTGACGTATGCCGGGTTTCAAACCTCTCAGAAACATCCGCGTCATACGTTCTTCATTCTCCACCAAATGAGGTGCAAACCTGGACAACTCTGCAAACTTCGTCTCGTACTGAGACACCGTCATGTTATTCTGCTCCAGTCTAATAAACTCTACCTCCTTCATATGACGAATACTTTCAGGAAAGTACTTGTCTTTGAACAGTTTTTGAAATGTCTCCCAAGACATGCTGAGTGTGGCTGGATGGGTACACTTCACAGACTCCCACCAGTAGTCTGCCTCGTCATGGAACATAAAGGTGGCGAATGGAACCTTCTGTTCCTCCGTGCATCCCAAGACATCGAATATCTTGGTAATTTGCTTGACCCACGTTTCCGCCATGATCGGATCCGACTTTCCCTTAAATTCTGGTGGTCCCAACTCTTTGAACTGCTTGGCTGTGACCAGCTGTGCGTTGCCATTGTTTCTTCCTATATTTTAAACAGGAATCTCCTTCGTCTGGTTTTGCATGAACTGCAAAAAGCTTCTAAACATCTCATCGTTCATCGTCTGCTCAGTGGTGTTGTTCACAGGAGGAACATTGCCAGCCTGTTGCACGTTCTCCTCGTTGGTGAGTACAGGTGTCTCCACGGTTTCATTTACTCCACTGTTAACATTCTCAGTCGACATTCTCAAATACTACCATAAAACAAGGGTTAATTTAACAAATTAACATATCACATAATATTCCTATATTATGATCGACCAACAAATAAGCTTAGGTAGGACACAATAGCGAAGGATTTACTCGTCTCACCCCTCCTAGTTCTATTCCCCGATCTCCGCCAGAGATCATATCCCTAAGCTCTGATACCAACTGTGACGCCCCCAAAATAGGTCCAATCCATCCAACCCATTCTGAGTCGCCAAATACATGGTACAGAAAATAACTACAACTTTATTATTACAATTATTGTGCAAAATACGACAACACATATACTGTGAGTTTAAATACAAATATTGTCATCTAGACAGTATTCATACTCAATTAAGTCCTCATTATACTTATTGATACACTATTTTACAAAATAGTGAGGACTACTAAAACAACTGTCTTGAACCATCATTCCACATCCCGACTAGTACTTGCTACATTCTCGCCTCCTTAGAAGAAAAATGGAACAACAAGGAAAAGGGTGAGCTCAACTAACCCAGTAAAGAATATTATGACTAAGATAATATAAAACAAATTATCCTTAGTCTTCAACAGGGAAAAATATAATAGAATACAATAGACAACAAGTTTTAAATCAATATTCGCAGCGGAAAATAATAATTTATAGAAGAGTTACGTAGAGAATGAAATCTACGATTATCTATGAATTTAAAAGTTCATCATCAATATTTTATCCCTGTAACATCAATCAATAATCATCATTGCACTACAAGCCAAATATATTCATCAGTTGGTCATGTTCATCTCAACACCTGTTCATCTTTGCACTACGGGCCAAAGATATTCATCAGAAATCATTCATCTCAACACATGTTCATCTTTGCACTACGGGCCAAGATATTCATCAGAAATCATTCATCTTTGCACTACAGGCCAAAGATATTCAGTTATATCATCATTTAGGACTGAGGATGATGAAAAATATTTTAAAGAAAACGAATCCAGTGAAACAAAAGAGTAAATATTAAGGATTCGTATTTCAACTATTCCATGTCCAAAAATACCTCATAAATAATCACAGTGGAGTAAAGTTCAAAAATGATCAAAACATGGATACAATCAAAGCTAGTATCCAGAATAGATATTTTGACGAAAAGAAGAAAATTTTATTTTTCGGTAAATAGTAACTCGTAAATAGTAACTCATGAATAGTAACCCCGACATGAAAAGTTCTAAATTTGATAAAAATTTCCAACCAATATTTCGGCATAATGATATTGAAGAAATAATATCATTTTTGAAAAAAATAACATCCCTTACCTCGTAAAAACAGTACTTCTAGTTGAAACACCGGATATAGGTTATGACTTGAACTTGCACCGTATAGCAATACTCAAAGTATTAGAATACTCACAAGAATACACTCACTAATATAGAGAGAGAAAGAGAGAAGATTTTAGTTTTTGGTGTGATTTTCAATTCTAACCTAAGCACCCTATTTATAGAAAAATGCTTAGAACACCAAAGCAGAAAATTGAATATAATAATATTATATTTACAAAATTGTCAAGCCCACCTTAGAAGATCTGAATTCAGCCCATTCTTATCACATGTTGAGCCCACTAATTTGCAAAAAATGTTTTTCTTTAAAATAATAATTAAAACTTCCAAAAATCAATTATTTCGGATCTTCAGAACTTCAATAATTCATAATAAATAGCCATTTTGTCAGAAAATTCGAATCTCGCGACTTTTTATAGGAAATTTAATTCTCTATAACTTTTCAGAAGAAAGTTTTTCCAAATTCCAAACAGAAATTGACCGAAATCCACAAACGGACGATTTTACAGTCTATAATAAATTTTCGGTCAAGAATTGTGTCCACCAACACACAAAATATGTGTTAAACATTTAATCCAACAAAAATACTCTTCCTCCTCATTTATTCATATATCCCACATTCATTATAAAAATATCACCATTAATATATTATTAAAATAATATATTTAAATGAATTATTTTATCAGAAAAAGATAAAATATTAATTTTCAACAATTGTCACATTAAAAATTTTCTCCATCTATATCCACATAAAATCAATATTTTTCTCATCATATAAATCAATTATTAATTATACACAAATAATATTACAGAATCACAGTACTGGCAACAAGGCCGTTCCCAAGAAAGAGGGGGCTTTCCAATAAGGATCTCTCCTTACTGGCGCGCAATTAGATGACCAAACCTCTCCTTAGACAGAACTTTCTAGACATTGCCAATAATGTTATCTAATAATATTATTCAGATAATATGAATTATTGCTCCGATAATAGAAAATACTATGTAGTGACAATTATTAAAATAACAGTAATATAAAATATCAACACAGCAATTATTAAATCAATAAAATAAAATACTGAACAGTAATTACTGTAACAATTATTGAGTAATGTCTTCTTACGTAAAAATTAATAATTGGTGCAATACCGTGTGCTACTGTGCAACAACGCGTATTACCGTGCTTTAACCACCGGGTATTCTAACAGTATTAACGGTAACAACTACGCCGTTATTTATAAACAACTTATTTTTGTCATTTTCTTCATCCAATCGCTTTTCGTTATGGGGCCCACAAAAGACTGCGACGTCGTACGAATATTCTCCGACAGTAAGAATATTCCACGACCAAATGAATATTTCCCGACAACAATGAATATTTTATAACCACCTGCTTATTTGAAATATTTACGCATTTTACCCATAACTAACCACATTAATCAAATTAACCCTTACTATTTCAAAATAATAAATAAAGAAAATTTAATTTTATTTATAATAAGTTGGGGTCTTACACCACAATTGTCAAAACCTAGTCTAGCATTTAATAATTCAATTAGGGGCACAATGGTCTTTTGATAAATCATTTAATGGCAAAATTAGAACTTGTCAAACCCTTAGGGTTTAACCCTAAGGTTTAGCACAAATTATAGGATTTAGCAATTAGGGTTTGCACAAAAAATAAAATTAAATAAAAATTAAATAACTTTTAGTTTCTAAAATTTTGAAATTTGGGTTTTCTAATTATGATTAATTTTCTAATTACGCTATACAGGAACATTAGGGTTTAATATCATATAATTATCATTAACCTTGCTAAAATAGCAATTAGAATTTACGATTATTGATAATTAGGGTTACCAATTATAATTAGGTTTTTTTTTTCTAATTATCAAATTAAGGTTTAAAAAAATTAGGGTTTCTAAAATTAACAATTGTAATTATTATACTTGTTAATTAATCACATTAACATAATTACAACCAATCTCGAACTCTAATTTAAATTTCAAATTAGGGTTTCTCATCTCCAAAAATTATTTAGGGTTTCTAGATTATAATTAGGGTTTACCTAATTAATCAAATCATTATAAAATACACATCATAAAACATATAACACCGTTATAAAAGTCTTAAACTCACAATTAATTTTCAAATTAGGGTTTTCCCTAGTAAAAATTAGGGTTTAACCAATTAATATTAGGGTTTTGAAATTAAACACCATAATTGACCAATCATCATCAATACGTACATACAGTACATATTTATAACACTGAAAATTAAAATATAATTAATATTATATTATTATTCTCATACCTTGACAATAATTCAAAATTAGGGTTTGGATTCCATATCTGATTTATTCTTCCTATTTAACCTTAATAATTAAGGTAAAATAATTAACTTAATAATTCATATAATAAAATAAGTATTATAATTATTCTAAAAATCACTTCATATATTATTTAAATAATATATGATTATATTTTTATGGAAAATAATTAATAAAAATATTTCTACTATAAAATTAATTATTATAAGAATGTACCTTATAATAATCAATAATTCTAAAATAAATTTACTTGTAAACATTTATGCAATAAATATATTTTTATTTACCACATAAATACATATACTCATTATCTTGTACAAATCCTCATCCTTAATATATAAAAAAATTATACGCAAAATTTCTTATTTATTTATGTAGAAAATATCGAGTTGTTACAATAGGGATGGTCAATGTATTTTACTCTATTATTATTATTTAAATATGTCGTTTTAAAGTTTATATATGTACTTTGCACGAGTTATCAAATTTGTGAAAATAAATTAGGTATTAATGATATCTTTTGAATTTATTAATTATTTTTGGTTGTCATGGAAGTATATGACTCAAAAATATTAAAAAATAGTTATAAAAAATCTCTCTTTTTATAGTAAGAGGTATTATTATGAATAGCGCCCATGAATAGTACTGTATGGATAGTACCCAGACATGAAAAAAATTCAAAATTTAATACGAAATTTCAGACCAATATTCCAGTGAAATGATATTAGATGAAGCGCAATCCTTAAGAAATTTCTAAACATTTTAGAAATTATAGAAGCAATACTTACCATAGTAAGTTTAAATTTAGGAATATGAGATGAAATAATATCACTTACATGATATGAAGTATGAAATAAAATGATATCCCTTACAAGTATGGAAGGAAATAATATCATTTACAAGTATTGAAAGAAAATAACATCCTTTGAAAAAAAATATCATTTACCTTAATAGGAAATTAGTTCTGACTGGAATAACGGAGATTATGTTGAGAAAATCTTGCACTGCTATCAACACTCAAAATATCCTTATACTCACATGAAATATGCTCAATATTATAGAGATAGATTTTTCTAATTATGGTGTGAGTTTCATTGTTTAACTAAACAGCCTATTTATAGGAAAGTGGTAGCACCACTTTTGACAAATTTTGCATATGGAGGATTTTTGCAGCCTACTTGTTTTGAAAATAAGGTTTTCAAAATCAAGCTTCTCACTTCCACCATTTTTCACATGTTTTACTATTTAAACAATTATAATTTATAAAATTATACTATTATAATATATTATCTTAATGAATATTTTATCATAAAAGATACTTATGGTTCCACAGAAAAATTAAAATGTCAAACTTTCAACAAATATCTCACGCTAAAATTCCCCATTTATATCAAATTAAACAAATATTTACTTATCATATTTATCAACAATTTTTATTTATTCATCAATTATTTATAACTCTTCAATATTTCAATAATTATTCCTAATTAATATTATAGAATCACAATATTGACAACCAAATCGTTCCCTGGAAAGAGGGGGCTTTCTGATAAGGATTTCTCCTTACTGGCGCGCAATTATATAACCTAACTCCTTTCCTCGACATAACTTTCTAGACATTATCAATAACACTATCTAATAATAGTATTTCAATAATATGAGTTACTGTGTCGTGACAATTATTGAATCAATATCAATAATGTAAAATACTATTCAATTATTACTGTAGCAATTATTGTATCAATAATATGAAAGACTGTGCAGTTTTTACTGTATCAATTATTGAGTGACTTCTTACGTAAGAATCAATAATCAGAGATAATGTGCAATACTGTGTGCCACTGTGCAACCACGCATATTACTGTACTTTTATCACCGGGTATTTCAACAGTTTAACGGTAAAAGTTTTGCCGTTATTTTTTATAAAAAGGTTATTTCTGTCACTTTCTATATACGACAGTTATTCCGTTATGTGTTCCACCAATGATTGCGTCATCGTACAGATATTCCCGATAAAAAGAATATCCCCCAACCAAAACGAATATTTCCCGACAAAACGAATATTTTATGACCTCTTGCTTACTTTGCAAAATTTGCACATTTCACCCATAACTAAAGCATTATATCAAATCAACTCCTTATTATTCCAAAATAATATTTAAAGAAAATTAAATCTTTATTCTTAAAAAGTTGGGGCTTACAATGATGACTGATGATTGACTGTGTTTTGATTCTAAGTTTCAATCGAGGCTAAATATACATAATGTGGTGATGAACTTGGCATCGCTGACATAGTTTTTGCATGCTAAGATATGTGGGTCTATTATTGATGTCTATTGTTTCTACGTTGAGCAAATTACGCATAGTGAGATTAGATTGGTTACACTGCATGTTAAATTGACACCTTGCATACTACATTAACTTTAAGTTGAATCTAACCTAAAGTTTTGGGGTATTATGTTCATTATTTGTATGAGGTGGAACTTTTACTGCTTTTGAGATTCTATATGCCACAAATGACTGACATTGATTTGTGTTCCTTCTAGGTTGCATTAATGGCTTCTAAAAGGCAGCGCGGTGAAGGTTCTTCCTCATCTCCTACTAAGCCATTTGATAAAAAGAGATTCGTAAGTGCTAAAGCAAAAGAAAGGTTTAACCGAATGGGGCAACGATCTCTAATTCAAGAAAAAGGGTTGAGGCCTGATCAAACTAAGGATGGCAACATAGTGGTTATGATAGTGGAGAATGACTGGTTTGACTTGACCACACAACCTGATCCGGCTATCATCGCGGTAGTGAAAGAATTTTACGTGAATGCTAAAGAACACTTGTATGAGGTACAAGTTCGGGTGAAGACAGTCTCTTTTGCCAGCACCGACATCAATAAGTATTACAATCTGCCCATTATTGGTGACAACCAGTACACTTCATTTGTGCGTAAAGGGTCGAATTACGAGTAGATTATTCGAGAGTTATGTCAGCCGGGTACTGCTTGGAGAACCCATGAGCGGGGCATCATGACTTTCCCACACTCCACGCTTAGCAAATATGGGAAGGCATGGTATGCCTTTATTTATTCTAAGTTGATGCCATGCACACGTTTCAACGATGTGACGAAGGAGAGGGCCATATTGTTGTATTGTCTGATCAAAGGGAAGCAAATTGATGCGGGCCTTTTCATTCAGAGATATATTCAGTGGGCTTTATAAGGTGGTACAATAGGTGGACTACCTTGTCTTTCTTTTATCTGCGTTTTTGTGCACAAGCAGGGGTCAAATGGAAATCCGACGAACTGCTTCAGCGCCCATGTATGTGCTGGACCATAAAATGATAATGAGGTATAAAGTTTGGAACGAAGGAAAGTCACATCCTCGAGGATTGGGATTTATAATTGCACAGTCGGAGCCTCAGCAAGAGCCTAATCCTATGGCTTCGGGCTCATCCACTGCAGTTCCTCGTCGAGTTGTGTCTGAGGAGGTTCAGCAAGAAGTTAATGATTGGTTGTACAATCTTGAAGCACATAATGTCCGGTTGGCAGCTCGACAAGATACTATATTGGAATATAATGTCAGCTTCAATAATGCTCTGGTTGGAATGTTTTCCCGATCAGTGGCAAAGCCAGAAATCCTTTCCAGTGGGGGTCAAAATTATTATTAAGTTATAAATAATTTGGCATTGGTTCGGGGGCAATGCTTCGAGCCAATTTTTTTTAATACTTTTGTACTTTCGGGTCACACACACACACACACACACACACACACACACACACACACACACACACACACACACACACACACATATATATATATATATATATATATATATATATATATACACTATATTGACTTATAATAGACATAAGTAATTAATTCATTAATTAGTTTTAAAAATAATATAAATTAGATTATTATTTAGTTTAAAATATTATAGAGAGATATACATATATTGAGAGGATATGAGTCATATGCGGTTAAAATTTAATTGATAAAATTATAAATTTTCAATTTGAGACTGTATAGTATAAACTTTATAAAATTTTAGTGGGGTTAATTTATATATAGTACTTAAAAATTTAAAAATTTACCTTACACTATAAAGAAATTTTTTTAATGGGGTCAATTGACCCCGCAATCTTATATGTAGCTTCAACATTGTTCTCGATTGAATTCATCCGTCAACCCCAGCATGTTCCCAAAGGCACCCACCCTGCTTTTCTTTCCCCCATAAGATCAAGAAGAGGAAAGCGATGAGGAGGTCGATCACGACGATAGACCAAATTAGGGAAGTCCTCACTTTTAAATTTCTTTATTTTCGCACGAGGACATTAATCTACTTAAGTTTGGGGGTAGTTTTCATAGTAGGATTGCATGCCATGATAGGTTTTTTTACAGCTAGACTGTGTTTAGTATTTAGTAGTGTGATTATGTGTTAATTTTACATTGTGTTATCTTCGTGTTAGCTTATTTATTAACAATTTGAGCATGATGAAATATAAACCTTGTTGATAGCTGATGATAAAAATGTTGTGAATTAAGTGATAACTTGAATGAATGGGAAAATGACAGATTAGTTTAACTTGTGGATATCGTTAACTTGATTTGTTGAAAAAAAACTCCGAGTTTAATTGCATAAAGTCAATATGTCGATTTAGTTGAAAGTTAATCAAATTGAAAGAATCTAAGGCTTAGGACAGATATAAATCACCCTCTATAATTTAGCTTACTTTGTATTTCAGAAATTATTGATTCGAAAAAATAAATAAAAAAAGGAAAAAGAAATGAAAAAAGAAAAGAAATTTTTTTTGACTAGTTGTCTTTGTGACATCTGGTACTCAAACAAGTAACCCTTAGGAGTGTCTCTACACTCAGTGCCCTAAAACCATCTGGTTTGGGAGACGTTGGTTGAAATTTCGTTACATGGGTAATTTTGAAAAGCCTAATAAAGATTAACATTGCACAAGTCAAAATAGATAAGTATAAATAATCACTTGACTAGTTTAGTTTTGTGGCATTTGCTACTCAGGTTCTTAGATCCGGCGGGGTGTCTTAACACCTAGTACCCTAAAGCCGACTGGTTTGGGAGTTATTGGTCGAAAACTCGATACATGGGCAGCATTGAAAAACCTACAAAAAACTAGACATTGCACCAGTCGAGTAGGGAAAAAATATTTTTGAAATACAGGGTATCTAAGTTATAGAGGAGTAATGAATTTATTATATCTGTAATTATCTGTCCTTGAGCCTTTTGGTTCGTTAGTTTGGTTGATTTATGGCGAGAGTGGCATGTTGATATACAAACACGCACATTGTGGGTTAGAGTTAAATTCAATTGATGATATTTCAAGCTTAGCTAATGTTTTATTTTGAACATTCATTTGAGTTGTGATTAAGGATCTTTGAGGCGCTTAAAGGTTATCAATTGTTGAATCATGCTTGAGTTGATTTTTCATATAATAAGTTAGTTTCATTCATTATGTTTTAGTTGTTTGCATTGTTTGAGGACAAACAATTGTTTAAGTTTGAGGGTATTTGATGGGTGGGTAATACTCATAAATTATGTATTTTTAGAATTAATATTTTACCTATTTTTAAGTATTTTAGGATATTTTACTTGTTTAGTATGTATTTTGTAGGATAATGCAGCTGAAGGGAAAATGGGAATTTTTGACAAGCAAAAGGGTAAAATGGTAATTACATGCACCACACCAGTGTCGAGGCGCTACATCATAGTTAAAACCTAGCGTTGGGGCGTTGAGGGTCAGAAGATGGTGGTCGAATTTTGCAAGGCTGGGATTTAGAAGACCAATTTCTACTCTGAATAGGATTCTGCTAGGGGCTGATGTTGAAGAGACCTAAAGCTATAAATAGGGAGTTAGCTTTTCATAAAAAAAAGATAGAGATTGACAAAGGATGGAGCTTGAAGTTGGAGATTACAGAGAAGCGTCGCGCATAATTCGAATTGGAGAATTGAAGGCTTGAAGACACTAATTGAGTTTTCTTATTCTTCTATCTCAGATTTGTAATTTATTTGCGATGACTTATTTGGGATTTTTTGTTTTAATTTTCATCATGAACTAAATTTACAATTAAGGCAACAATTGAACTTTTTATGCTTATGAATTATCTTTTAAAATTCATTTATTTATTTCAATTGGGTTGTCTATCATATTTTATGCTTATTGTTTACAATTAAGGCAACAATTGAACTTTTTATGCTTATGAATTATCTTTTAAAATTCATTTATTTATTTCAATTGGGTTGTCTATCATATTTTATGCTTATTGTTTAATTGTCTTACCAATGATTACCATGATACACTAGATGAATTCGGGAGATGAAATCTAGAGTTAGATCTGAATGTGATAGCATGTATTCTTAATTATTTGCATGGGGTGAATAATTAGAGTTGTGAATTGAATAGGGATATCTCTTTTCACTACATATAACTATTTGAGTATTGATAGTTAATGAATTTGATTCTTTGTTTTGCATAGGAATATCGCAGAATTAATTGAATTGAATATTTTTGTTTGATCACTTGAAAAAGGCCTTATAAATACCTTGCATTTCTGTTAACAACTCAAGTGGATTTAATAATTGGATAATTGATTTATATTGCATAATTGGGAATATTGTAGTCTTAAGCCTTTATTGTCTGAATCAACTCTTTATGTTAAAATTAGTCTTAGTTACTTTAATTTAGTTTTAATTGATAATCACAAAATTCGGTTGTTTAAATAAAAATGGATTGATATAAAACTAGTAGTTGGAGTTTGTTGAATAGAGATTCTTATGGGTTCGACACTCATTTTTATCATTTTATTACTTGTTGACCATGTATACTTGTACGCATTTATTGATTGTAAAATCTACCAACAATTTTTGAATAGAGAAATAGGGGAATTCAAGCTTTATGAAGGGTATTAGATAAGAAATGGTACTTTCGATAAGAGACTTGAAGTAATATGACAAGAGTAAGACCAGGACATATGTCAGGTGTCGACGCAAGGATTTTTCCTTTCAGATTTTAAGATTACAGATCGCGAATTTTAAGGGTGATTTTGAGAAAACCGACATAAATGTCGACGAGATTTGAAAGTTTGATTTTAATGGGGGGCAATTAGACAGAGTCGTCAGTTGGTAAAGATTTAAATGGATATACTGCCTCATCCGGGTTTTTAGGTTTTAAAAATCGAGATGGTTCATCATATAACTCCATAAAATTAGTCCACAGCCGAGATTCATAGAGTTCGGGGGTTTGCTTAAGCTAAGGGAAAGTTTTACGCACCCCTGACTTTCGTGAAACAGGGTTACCATTTTCCTAATATTTTCCTTAAAAGATTAAATGAAATGCTTTGAGAAACATGAAGTATGTGTTTGTATTCTATGCCTATATGAATTGTGTCGTTGGGGAACATCTAAGGTATCGTCTCCTAGAGGCAATTCGATTTTATAATTTTGAAGTTGAAATCTAGGGTGTCGCCTCTTAGATTTGAGTCGAAAGATGTAAATAACCGAGGGGTCGTCTCTTAAGGTTGTTAAAGTCTTGGTGGGTGCATTATATTGAAAGCAACTTTTGAGCCTCTTTGAACCTATGCACGAATGATTTGTTTAGAAAGAAAAGTTTCGTTTTAGCTTTCATTCGACAAGAAATTTAAGGTGACGTTTTAGGGAAAACATTATTTTCAAACCCTTCGTCAAATAGGAATTGATGCTCTCTATTACTTTCAATTTGAGCGTAGAATTAATCTAATAACCTAGTTGATTCAATTTTAAAAGATCTTTGCAATTTCGTTCGAAAATCATTTTCATATGTCGAAAGATAAAATCAAGCATCGAAAATAAGGTTGGAGCTACCCGTGGGCATGTAAGTCATCTAAATAACTCCAAACATCTCAAAATAACAAAATCCACTATTAAGGGGCCTTAAACCCAATTTTCATGGGGTGTAACCCTCGATATCATTTTAAGGCCCGAATTACATTTATAATTATTGAATCGCAAAATTACAATCATTAACTATGTCCATCGTGAAAATATCCTTCAATTCCAATTAAACGCGATGTTTAAGAGTCTTAAATTCATTCTTAGGCTCACATGATTCATAATCATACTCAACAACGCATCGTGATCTATAAATCAAGTAAAGAGTTTAGGAAAGTACTTCCATAAACCCTAAATCTATAGATTTCACAACAACTCATCAACATCACAATTACATCGTTAACTATATCGTAAGAATCAAATTATATCACCAACTAATATCGAAATCATAATAATCCATTACACATCGACGATATCTATTAAAGGAAATTAGAATCTATGGAATGAAATCCATAGATCTATAAAACAACATATCGAGTTCTATTCGAAAATATATCCTAGATTGGTTACAAGGAGATTCTACTCGTGAGAATTTCTCAGTGGCCAAATTGTAGGATTCCTTTCGCCACTAGACAGTGGCGGAACCAGAACCTTTTTGTAGGGGGGTCAAAATTTTTAAACCAAGCGGTGACGGGCCGGTGGCGACGGGCGGCAGCCGGCAAGAGCAGTGAATGTGAAGTGTGAACTGTGAAGAGAATACGAAGAGAAGAGTACTGAAGAAGAGAATGTGAAGTATGAAACTGTGAAGAGTACTGAAGAAGCCATAAATCAATATTTTTTTAAAAAATGAAACCACATCATTTCATGTAAAAAAAAACTCAGGTGGAGAATGATTGTTCCGATTAATATAAGATTATCTATTAGACAGACAGTGGAATATGATCCACCTCAATCCATTTAATTAGCTTCTGTCTCATCAATTATTGGACTAGCTAGACTATTCTTTTCATATATATATATATATATATATATATATATATATATATATATATATATATATGATATTTTTAATTTGTCATTTTTTTTATTATCATTAATTTAAGAAAATAAAATCAAAATCCTTGTCATGTGCACTAGGACATAATAATTATCTGATAACACAAGATGAGATGATGAGCTAAGAGTCATGTTCCCAGAGTCTAAGAGTCTGCCGGAGAAGAAGGTGAAGACCGGAGACCTGAGGTGAAGCCTGCTGCCCCCCTGCCCACGCCCCCCTCCTAGTTCTGTCCACCGTTTGATCGACGACCGCCTCCCTACCGGCCTCCGGCATTCGGCTACCGGGGACAACTACCCCCACCCGCCCCCCTGGTTCCGCTAGTGCCACTAAATATAAATATAGGATATTTGGGTGACCTAAGTGAACAGGAAACAACTCCCAAGAAAAAATAATCAGTAAAAGAAGTTGAATCAAAGTCAAAATCGATAAATTACTAAAAGGATATCCTCGGTTGATTAGGAGGAGATTCCATCCGTGAGAAATCCTCTCTAACTATCTATAATACCCAAAATAGGATCCAAACACCTCTAAATATGATCTAGAATTCTAAGAGAGCTTGAAATGAAGAAATAAACATAAACAAACAAAACCCAAACACAATAATCGACAAAAATGAGCTAAATTTATATCGAATCACCGTTAAAATGACTTTATAAGTTTCTTAAGAGGAATTTCTATAATGAGAAACCCTCTCTAAAGACCCATGACTCAAAATAGGATCCAAACACCTCTGAAAATGATTTAGGATACTAGGAGAGCCTTAAATGAAGAAACAACCACAAACAAACATAGCCCAAGCACAATAATTGATAAAATAAGTTAGATTTAAGCTAGATCTAGTATAAAGATGGGAAATGGACCTTGGGAGTAGGAGTTTCTTCCTCCTTAAGCTTTGTATGGGTTTCTTGAAAGTATTTTGATGACAAAAACTAGATCTAGATCTAAGTTACGTTAAAGAGATTTTTCTCTTCCTTTCTCGATTTCTCTCCCTAGATAACACATTTTCTCTCTCTAAAATGTCTTCTTCTTCCAAAAAAGAGGCAAAGAAGCCTTTTGTAAGTATCTTATGCCTGCCCGAGGTCCACCTGCGGTAGCCCTAGGGTGGGGCCCACCTACATCGATCTTTGTGTCGCGGCGTTAGTTTTTCATGTTGTGCACTGAAATATTCTCAACTTTCAAATCGGGAAGAGTTAGAAAACATGTCATGCCAATTCGGAAATCTCTTTTCGAGAGATACACAATGGCATGAAGTTTGATCAATTTCGGATTCAGGAAGATGGAGAAAAAAATGGAAAACCCATTCTTTTGTAAACTCGACTTGTCATTCGTCCTCCTTTCTGTACGTAGCTAGTTGCTCAGAGGTCATTGTGGAGACTCCGAATACTCGTTATGAGTCTTGTAATCTTTACTTAGACATCTTTGCCTCGAGGTAAAATGAAACTTTTACCCTCATGTCATTGTTAGAGAAAAGATGTGCAAATTTTGGATATCTACACCATGCACATGACTAATTACTAAGAGGCATCCCTCTTCCATCAATACCATTCTCAATTACCACACCCTAGGTAAAGAACATATGAGAGAAAGAAACTGATTCCAATATGTATTGTCTAAAATATTAATCTAGCCATTGTTTTAAGACATAATAGAGAATAATTTCAAATGTTTCTTAAGAGTAAATTAACTTGATTTATTGGAGTTATTAGGTATCTTTAATTTGTGACAAAATTTCACAAAAGTTAATATCAAAAAATTATGATCAAAATTGAATCTTGCTTTATAATATATAGTATTCCTAACACACTCTATGTTATTAATTATTATTTTTTTGAGAGAATGAGTGAAAAAATATTGGAGAGAAAATAAGAATTAATTAAAGAGCTGGAGAGAGAAAAATAAAGTTTTTTAGTCTAAAAAATAACCACTCATACTTCCAAAAGGTTAAATTAGAAAACTAAAAGGGCTTCACAAAATTGTTAACATCTAATTAACCGCAATTCACCGGCGGAACTAGGGGGGTCTAGGGGGGTCATATAACCTCCCAACCCTGAAATCTGAAGCATGTTAATATTAATTAAATTTGATCTTTGTTATGAGATAGTATTAATTTATTTGCATCTTTATGTCCTTCCAGCTATAATAAATTAACAATATTATTATAAGATAAAATAATGTTAAATAAGTTTGATAATTAATTAATTAATATTGCACTCATTTGTCTTACTAATTTAATCATACCTTGGTATCAATTTTTTATAAATGAGAATAACTTAATTCATTTTCTTGTTTTGAGTGACTCCTCTCAGTTGTCTCCAAGGAAGATAACCAGAATCACAATATAAGGTTTTAAATATATAATATCATAATTTGTAATTTATCCATAAAAGTAGCTAATCAATTGACTAAAACTTCAAAATCTGATTAATAGTCCCATAATTCAGAGAAAATTAATATATATATATATATATATATATATATATATATATATATATATATATTTAAAGTCATTAGACTCACAACTCAAATGTTGATAATGGTTGGAATATGATGTTGTGAAATACTATAATTAGGCAAAATAAATTTGAAAGAAGCATTCTAAGCATCAATAAATAAATTTTTTTTACTAATGTATTTTGCCCCCCTCTAAAAATGTTCTGGTTCCACCACTGCTGCTATTCTTTTACTTCAATTATATTAATACTACTTATACACACACGCTATGAGTGTGACAAAAATAGTTCAATTTTTTTGAATCTGTTAAAATAATAATATGTTACTAATAATTATGCTCTAAGTTTTATTTAAGGGTGGGGAGATACAAATAATTTAGGAGAGAATTTAAAAGAGAGAATAAAAAAATAGAGATAGTGGGAGAAAAGATAGGGATACCAATTGATGGAAAATAATAAAAGAGAAGGGTAAAAAGACTTCAAACTACTAAAGAACCAATTAATTTTCCACATATATATATATATATATATATATATATATATATATATATATATATATACGGGAAGGATCAAGAGCGTAATCCTTAAATAGCATAACGCCTTAAATAGCATAATTTTATCAAAACGACGTAGTTTTGATAAGACGCGGTGACATTTTTGTAAATATGCGGTGGCATGGTATTTATAAAAATACTACCGCGTCCCTCCAAAACTACGTCGTTTTGATAAAATTATGCTATTTAAGAAGTTATGCTATTTAAGGATTATGCTCTTGATCCTTCCCGTGTATATATATATATATATATATATATATATATATATATATATATATATATATATACTGTCGTTCACGCAAATTTTAGCCTATATTATTGTTTGAAACATGTTAAATTAATAAATAATATTAAAAGTGTCAAATTTTTATCTTTAATATAGCTATTTGGGTTTAAGGTTAGGGTGACTTTTAGACTACAAGTAAGCATATAAAGGCTAGAAAAAAATGCATATTTAATTATATATTATTTAAGAGTAATAAATTAAATTTCAGCCCATGAACTAGCATTACCACATTATTGTAAGTGCACTAAGAAATAAGTAACATAGTTCATTTTTCATAATTTGGTGCAAGTATTGGTTTGATTTCTTTTAAGACATTGGTGTTACTAGTAGTTTGTTTATCTTTAAGACGTTGGTATTAGTATCACTGCTATTATATTGTCATCGCCGGTTGCCACCATTGTAGCTCGTATCGCCGCCATTTTATCTTGTATCGCCGCCCTTATGGTTTTGCAAGTATATTTTGACCCCCCTCTCAAAAGTTTTTGGTTCCGCCACTGCTCTTAAGGGACAAATTTTTTTTTCTAAAACGTCTTATATTAAGGGACAAAAATATTAAGTAATTAATATTTACTTGAAATTCTAAAACGTCATATATTAAGGAACAATTTTTTTTTCTAAAACGTCTTATATTAAGGAACGAATAGAGTATCAATTGTCCAAATAAATGACTAAATAATTTTTCTCGTAATCATCATATTGATGTGATAGCGGAAAGTAATGGGGATATGCCTAGATTGTAAGACCCCAACTTTTATAAATAAAGATGAATTTTCTATAAATATCATTTTTGAATATTATGGAGTTAATTTGATATAATGTTATAGTTGTGGGTAATATTTATAAATTTTGCAAAGTAAGCAAGTTGTTATAAAATATTCGTTTGGTCGGAGAATATTCTTTTTGTCGGGGAATATTCGTACGACGGCACAATCATTGGTGGACCCCACAACGGAATTATTGTCGGATGGAGAAAACGACAGAATTATCTTTCTATAAAAATAACGGCGGAAATTTTACCATTGTTACTGTTGAACTACTCGGTAGTAAAAGTACAGTAATACGTGTGGTTGCATAGTAGCACACGGTATTGATTATTAATGTTTATGTGAGAAGTCACTCAGTTTGATTCTATTATTGTCAGTTAATAATATGAATTATTTAGCGATAATGACGTTTTGTTTTATTCGTATTATTAACGTAATAAAACAGAAACATCTTTTTATATAAAACAAAATACTTTATTAAAGTTATTCTATAAATAGAATATATTTTATTTTATTTAAAAGATTTTTCTTTAAATATGGACCGTCAGATTAAAGTAATCAATCTGGACCGTTCATGGATTAGTTACTATGCATTCTATTTTTCTATAAATAGCAGCTCATTCCTTCATTATTTCTTACGAATTCACTGAACTCTAGAGAGAGAAACTATAGAGAGAAACTATAGAGAGAGAGAAGAAGAGTATTCTGCTACTTAACTACTTCCTTACTTCAGCTCTTCTTTAAAACGGTAAGGGATATTATTCTTTTGTATTCAAGAAGAGAATTTCTGTTATTCCATTTCTTTATTATTCTGTTGGAATAACCTGTATATGCGGAATACCCTATACTTGGTGACATTCTTCTATTATTCTGTTGGAACATCCTGTCTGTGTGTTTTACACCGGACCTGGTTCCGTTTTTATTATTATTCTGTTGGAACATCCTGTCTGTGTGTTTTACACCGGACCTGGTTCCGTCTTTATTATTATTCTGTCGGAATATCCTGTCTGTGTGTTTTACACCGGACCTGGTTCCATTATTTATACTGTTCTTTATTATTCTGTCGGAATATCCTGTCTGTGCGTTTACGCCGGACCTGGTTCCATTATTTATTATTCTGTCGGAATATCCTGTCTGTGCGTTTATGCCGGACCTGGTTCCATTATTTATTATTCTGTTGGAATAACCTGTTTGTGCGGTCTATCGCATGCATGGTGATTTTTTTTGTTATTCCATTCTTTATTGTACTTAGTTGGTTAAGTTTTGACTTCTATACTCCATGAAATTTGTGAAATATCCTTGATAATTGCGTTTCATCCAGTATCTATTCATGAAAATATTCTCCTGATCATTCTTGAATTTTACTCCACAAAGTAGTATCATGTTGACAATTTGGACGTTGTTAATTCTTGGATAAATTAATTCTTGAACTTGTTTTATTGAATTCGTATATCATTGTCATCATCCTCATGTTTATATTCTGTTGAAAGTCATCTGTGGCCTGTAGTGCATAGATGGACTTGGTATGATTATGACCAGGGATTATTCGGTGTAATCATGACCGTAATGTTACGAATGATGTGGTAAAAGTCCTCATTGGCCCGTAGTGCATTGATGGACAGTTGTTGGCATGATCATGACCATTAATGAATATACGAATATCCTTGGCCGTAGTGCAGGGGTGATTCGATGATGTGGATTATTTTATGAAGCTGAGTCTCAGCGATCAAAGTGTTGAAAATCTTTTAAATCATAAAGATAGTAGAGTTTATTTTCTACTTGACTCTTTTAATGGATTGCTTATTCCGCTACAGTTAAACTTGATGTCTATTATATTTTATCAGTTTAACATTATTGAAGGCTAATGATAATTTATTCTGCATTATCTTAGTTATAATATTTCTTACTGGGCTAGTTGAGCTCACCCTTTCTTTCACTGTTCTCTTCAGGAAATGAGAACGTAGCTGGGACAAGTCGGGGTACGGAGTGATGGTCCGAATGATAGTATTAGTTAGTAGTCCTCACTATTCTATGTAATGGTGTGTTAATAAATGTAATGAGGACTCTTTTTGAGTATGAATACTCTCTAGAAGATAATATTTATATTCAAACTCACAGTTTATGTTTTGTCGTATTGTACCCGACAGTTGTATTATTAAGTTGTATTTGTATTCTGTACTATGTATCTGACGACCCAAGATGGGTGATGTATACCTAATTTTGGGGGCGTCACAGTTGGTATCAGAGCTTAGGGATATGATCCCTGGCTAAGATGTGAGAATAGAACTAGGAGGGGAGAGACGGGGAATTCCTTCGCTAGTATGACATACCTAAGTTTATTTACATGGTATTTAATTGGTCGGTCATAATATAAGGATAATATATGACATATCAATTAATTTTTATTTTGTGGCAGTATCTGAAAATGGCATCTGAGAATGTTGAGAATAGCAATGGAGCACAGACGACTGATGATTCACCACATATCACTAATCAGGATAATGTGCATCAGGAAGGTGACAATCCTCATGCAAACAACAACACTGACCAAATGATGAATGATCAAATGTTCAGAGGCTTTATGCAATTCATGCAACAACAGGTGAAAGCGGCTCCTGTCCACAACGTAGGTGGAAATACTGGAAACTCTCAGGCGGTCACCGCTAAACAGTTTAAGGAGCTGGGACCACCGGAGTTTAAGGGAGAACCCAAACCACTTGTAGCTGAAACATGGATAAAGCAGATCACCAAGATATTTGATGTCTTGGGTTGCTCCGAGGAGCAAAAGGTTCCCTTTGCCGCCTTTATGTTACGAGGAGAGGCAGATTACTGGTGGGAATCGATAAAGCGTACTCAACCTGCCGCACTAAAGATGTCCTGGGAGAAGTTCCAAGAGCTGTTTAACGACAAATACTTTCCCGAGAGTATTCGTCACATGAAGGAGGTGGAGTTCATCAAATTGGAGCAGAATAATATGACCGTGTCGCAGTACGAGGCAAAATTTGCGGAGTTATCCCGGTTTGCGTCCCACCTGGTGGATAATGTAGAAAGAATGACGCGGATGTTTTTAAGAGGTTTGAAGCCGGAGATACGTCAACATCTTGTTTCTCATAAACTGTGTTTATATTCAGATGTTGTAAATAGGGCTCAGTTGGTGGAGCGCGATAACGAGATAACGCAACCAAAAGAGAGCAGCCGGCAAAATGATAATACCAGTGAGAGCAGTCATCGAAGCGGTGACAACAAGCGTGGAGGGAATCAACATGCCAGAAATGGTAACCACTTCGGTGGTAATCAGGGCCAAAACAATAAGAATGGACATTTTAAGAAGAGGAGATTCAACAATGATGGAAAGATGTCAGCACCAGCACCTGTCGTTAAGGAAGGAGAACGACCACCTATCATATGTTTCAAATGCGGAGGGGAGGGGCACATCAGTCCAAACTGCGCGATGCCGTCCAAAGCATGTTATAATTGTGGAAGAGAAGGTCATTTAGCCCGATTTTGTCGTTTACCGAAGACAAATTCAGCTAGGATGGAGGCACCAAAGGCCGTCCCAGAAAAGTCAAAACCGGTTGTGCAAGTGAGAGCGTTTGTTGTGACCTCCCAGAACGCAAGGAACCCGAATGAGGTCATCACGGGTAAGCTTATCATAAACTCTAACGAAGTCTATACTTTATTTGATACCGGTTCAACCCATTCTTTTATTTCTCCTGCTTGCGCTCATCGATTAAATTTGATTCCAGAGAAATTAGACTTTGACTTAGCAGTTGAAACTCCATTGGGAGAAACCTTCATTACATCCACGGTTTATAAGTCTTGTTTGGTTCAAGTTGGTACCCACACATTACCTGTCGATCTTATTTCATTAAAAATACTTGCATTTGACGTGATTCTAGGGATTGATTGGTTAACTACTCATCATGCAAAAATTGATTGTTTTCGTAAGGTTGTTAGCTTTCATATTCCTAATCGACCTATTATGCGAATTCAAGCAACCAAACCATTAAAATCAATCGCTGTCATCTCAAGCCATAAAGCTATTCGTTTATTGAAAAACGGATGTCAAACTTTCTTAGCTCATGTCACAGATCTAAACAAAAATACGTCAGTTTTGAATGATATTTCTATTGTTAATAAATTCCCTGACGTATTCCCTGAAGAACTTCCTGGCCTACCCCAGAGCGTGAAATTGAATTTTGTATCGACCTTGAACCCGGTACAAAACCCATTTCCAAAGCTCCATATCGAATGGCTCCTATTGAACTTCAGGAGTTAAAGACCCAACTGCAGGAATTGTTAGACATTGGTTTTATTCGTCCTAGTACTTCTCCTTGGGGTGCTCCTGTTCTGTTCGTGAAGAAGAAAGATGGAAGTATGCGACTTTGTATTGATTATCGGGAGTTGAATCATGTCACCATCAAAAACAGGTACCCATTGCCACGTATTGATGACCTGTTTGACCAGTTGCAAGGAGCACAATTCTTTTCAAAGATCGATCTTCGTTCTGGATATCATCAGCTGAAGGTTAGAACTGAGGATATTCCAAAGACGGCTTTTAGAACTCGGTACGGGCATTATGAATTCCTAGTCATGTCCTTTGGATTGACTAATGCTCCTGCTGCCTTCATGGATATGATGAACCGGGTATTCAAGGAATATTTGGATCACTTTGTGGTCGTCTTTATTGATGACATCCTTATTTATTCCAAAAGCCGTGAAGATCATGAGCAACACTTGAGGCTGGTACTCCAAAAGCTTCGTGAATACAAGCTTTATGCCAAGTTGAAGAAATGCGAGTTCTGGCTGGAGGAGGTAGCATTCCTTGGGCACGTAGTATCAAGTCGTGGAATATCAGTTGACCCGGCAAAGATTGAAGCTATACAAAGCTGGGAGCAACCTAAATCAGTGACCGAGGTACGTAGCTTTCTTGGTTTAGCTGGTTATTATCGGAGATTCGTGGAAGGATTTTCTCGAATCGCTACTCCATTAACTCAGCTGACTCGGAAAGATACAAAGTTTGGTTGGAGCGAAGAATGTGAGCAGAGTTTTCAAGAACTCAAGAGGAGACTCATTTCAGCACCTGTTCTAACAATACCATCTGGCTCGGAGGGATTTGTCATCTACAGTGATGCTTCGAGCAAAGGGTTAGGATGTGTTCTCATGCAACATGGAAAAGTCATAGCCTATGCATCAAGACAACTCAAGGAATATGAGAGGAATTATCCTACTCATGATCTAGAGTTGGCAGCTGTTGTCTTTGCACTTAAAATTTGGAGGCATTACTTGTATGGGGAGAAAGTGGAGATCTTTACGGATCATAAAAGCCTCAAATATTTCTTCACTCAAAAGGAACTCAACATGCGACAACGACGTTGGCTTGAACTGTTGAAAGATTATGATCATACCATTCAATACCATCCTGGAAAAGCGAACGTGGTAGCTGACGCATTGAGTAGAAGATCATATGCGGGTACAAGTGCAATATTAACAACGCAAAGGCCCATTTTGCGTGACTTGCAAAGGATGGAGATAGAGTTGAAGACTCCAGGGACCCATGTGATGATGGCGAATATACGAGTAGAACCGAATTTAATCGATAAAGTTAAAGCTGCTCAAGCTACAGACCTGGAGCTGATGCATATGAGGAAGAAAGTGCAAGAAGGTGTTATGCCGGAAGCAAGAATCGATGAGGAAGGAATACTTCGAGTCAACTCCAGACTTTGTGTTCCTAACAACCCTGATTTAAAGTATGAAATCATGATGGAGGCGCACAACACACCGTTTGCAATCCATCCTGGAAGTACCAAAATGTATCATGATCTTCGTCATACATTTTGGTGGAGCAATATGAAGAGAGAGATAGCGTTGTTTATCTCAAGGTGTCTAACTTGTCAACGAGTCAAAGCGGAGCATCAAGTACCAAAAGGTCCATTGCAACCACTTGAAATTCCAGAATGGAAGTGGGAGCACATTACCATGGATTTCGTTACGGTCTTCCCAGGGTTTCTCAAGGTATTGATGCGATTTGGGTCATTGTTGATAGATTGACCAAGTCTGCTCATTTCTTACCGATACGAGAAACTTATACACTTGAACGTCTTGCTCGTATGTACATAAACGAGATTGTAAGACTGCATGGTATGCCAGTATCCATAATTTCTGATCGAGACCCAAGATTCACTTCACGATTTTGGGTTAGTTTACAAAAAGCTATGGGCACGGAGTTACGATTTAGTTCAGCATATCATCCTCAGACGGACGGACAATCAGAGAGGACTATTCAAACTCTTGAAGATCTATTAAGACTCTGTGTCTTTGACTTCAAGGGAAGTTGGGATAAGTTCTTACCATTGGTGGAGTTTTCCTACAACAACAGTTATCAAGCAAGTATTGGCATGGCTCCATTCGAAGCATTGTATGGAAGAAAATGTCGTTCTCCAGTATGCTGGGATGAGGTGGGCGAAGCAACGTTGTTGGGACCGGAGTTGGTACGTATGACTACAGAAAAGATTCAAACGATCCGACAACGTATAAAAACCTCACAAGATCGACAAAAGAGTTATGCTGATCTTCATCGAAAGGACGTGGAATTTGATGTAGGAGATCATGTGTTCTTACGTGTTGCTCCATGGAAAGGAGTTACAAGATTTGGAAAGAGAGGAAAGCTAAATCCTCGATTCATCGGTCCATTTTTAATCCTCGATCGAGTAGGAACTGTGGCTTATAGACTCGCTTTACCGCCAAGTATGTCTCGTGTTCATAACGTTTTTCACATATCAATGTTACGCAAATATGTGGAAGACCCGAACCACATTATTGAGTTAGAACCGGACGAAATAGCGGAGGATTTGACGTATGAAGAAGTTCATGTTCAAATCTTGGATAAGAAGGAACATATTCTACGCTCCAAGGTTATACCTCAAGTCAAAGTTTTGTGGAGAAACCACGATGTTGAGGAAATGACTTGGGAGTTAGAATCAGAAATGAAATCAAGGTATCCTTACCTCTTCGACATACCAGGTACGTACCCTAATTTCGAGGGCGAAATTTCATAAGAAGGGGAGGTTGTAAGACCCCAACTTTTATAAATAAAGATGAATTTTCTATAAATATCATTTTTGAATATTATGGAGTTAATTTGATATAATGTTATAGTTGTGGGTAATATTTATAAATTTTGCAAAGTAAGCAAGTTGTTATAAAATATTCGTTTGGTCGGAGAATATTCTTTTTGTCGGGGAATATTCGTACGACGGCACAATCATTGGTGGACCCCACAACGGAATTATTGTCGGATGGAGAAAACGACAGAATTATCTTTCTATAAAAATAACGGCGGAAATTTTACCATTGTTACTGTTGAACTACTCGGTAGTAAAAGTACAGTAATACGTGTGGTTGCATAGTAGCACACGGTATTGATTATTAATGTTTATGTGAGAAGTCACTCAGTTTGATTCTATTATTGTCAGTTAATAATATGAATTATTTAGCGATAATGACGTTTTGTTTTATTCGTATTATTAACGTAATAAAACAGAAACATATTTTTATATAAAACAAAATACTTTATTAAAGTTATTCTATAAATAGAATATATTTTATTTTATTTAAAAGATTTTTCTTTAAATATGGACCGTCAGATTAAAGTAATCAATCTGGACCGTTCATGGATTAGTTACTATGCATTCTATTTTTCTATAAATAGCAGCTCATTCCTTCATTATTTCTTACGAATTCACTGAACTCTAGAGAGAGAAACTATAGAGAGAAACTATAGAGAGAGAGAAGAAGAGTATTCTGCTACTTAACTACTTCCTTACTTCAGCTCTTCTTTAAAACGGTAAGGGATATTATTCTTTTGTATTCAAGAAGAGAATTTCTGTTATTCCATTTCTTTATTATTCTGTTGGAATAACCTGTATATGCGGAATACCCTATACTTGGTGACATTCTTCTATTATTCTGTTGGAACATCCTGTCTGTGTGTTTTACACCGGACCTGGTTCCGTTTTTATTATTATTCTGTTGGAACATCCTGTCTGTGTGTTTTACACCGGACCTGGTTCCGTCTTTATTATTATTCTGTCGGAATATCCTGTCTGTGTGTTTTACACCGGACCTGGTTCCATTATTTATACTGTTCTTTATTATTCTGTCGGAATATCCTGTCTGTGCGTTTACGCCGGACCTGGTTCCATTATTTATTATTCTGTCGGAATATCCTGTCTGTGCGTTTATGCCGGACCTGGTTCCATTATTTATTATTCTGTTGGAATAACCTGTTTGTGCGGTCTATCGCATGCATGGTGATTTTTTTTGTTATTCCATTCTTTATTGTACTTAGTTGGTTAAGTTTTGACTTCTATACTCCATGAAATTTGTGAAATATCCTTGATAATTGCGTTTCATCCAGTATCTATTCATGAAAATATTCTCCTGATCATTCTTGAATTTTACTCCACAAAGTAGTATCATGTTGACAATTTGGACGTTGTTAATTCTTGGATAAATTAATTCTTGAACTTGTTTTATTGAATTCGTATATCATTGTCATCATCCTCATGTTTATATTCTGTTGAAAGTCATCTGTGGCCTGTAGTGCATAGATGGACTTGGTATGATTATGACCAGGGATTATTCGGTGTAATCATGACCGTAATGTTACGAATGATGTGGTAAAAGTCCTCATTGGCCCGTAGTGCATTGATGGACAGTTGTTGGCATGATCATGACCATTAATGAATATACGAATATCCTTGGCCGTAGTGCAGGGGTGATTCGATGATGTGGATTATTTTATGAAGCTGAGTCTCAGCGATCAAAGTGTTGGAAAATCTTTTAAATCATAAAGATAGTAGAGTTTATTTTCTACTTGACTCTTTTAATGGATTGCTTATTCCGCTACAGTTAAACTTGATGTCTATTATATTTTATCAGTTTAACATTATTGAAGGCTAATGATAATTTATTCTGCATTATCTTAGTCATAATATTTCTTACTGGGCTAGTTGAGCTCACCCTTTCTTTCACTGTTCTCTTCAGGAAATGAGAACGTAGCTGGGACAAGTCGGGGTACGGAGTGATGGTCCGAATGATAGTATTAGTTAGTAGTCCTCACTATTCTATGTAATGGTGTGTTAATAAATGTAATGAGGACTCTTTTTGAGTATGAATACTCTCTAGAAGATAATATTTATATTCAAACTCACAGTTTATGTTTTGTCGTATTGTACCCGACAGTTGTATTATTAAGTTGTATTTGTATTCTGTACTATGTATCTGACGACCCAAGATGGGTGATGTATACCTAATTTTGGGGGCGTCACATAGATGGAGCTAGGTTGACTAGGTTTAATGGTGAACCATGTACCTCTAACAAGGTCAGATTTTAATTAATTTTTTGTTGGAGTTAAATAAAGAAAATTTAAATTAATTATAATAATGTTTATAAGTTACAATACTATCCTCCTAGACCTTATAACTTGAAAATATTTTAAAATAACTTCATTATCATTAATTTTAAATATATCATTTTCAATATAAGGAACCAAATAATCACCATTTATTGCCCATTTGTTACGGAGAATAGTTTTAATTATATTCCTCGCTCAAAATATCCGCCCCCACCCCCACCGTGGCAGTAGCAAAAGAAGAGTAACAGTAATAGCACAATTGTAAGGAACCAGACAATATTCACGTTTTATTTGAATTTCCACTTTAAGAAGAGTAAGATTTTGGTCCTTAGATACAATCTCATTCTACAATGCAGCAAAAGAGTAACAGTAATAGCACAATAAGCTTCAAGCAATGTGGTATGGAAAAGTGGGTCACTTTCAACCACAACTAAGCATACGACAGATTCAAATCAAGATCTTTGCATTTTGAACTATCTGCACTCTTTTGACTTTAATGCAGCTGTAAGTTTACCAGAGACATGGTATAAGAAACGTAAAAACTAAGCATAACTTGTACTCCCTCCATTCCTAAATAAGTGTCATTTAAGATTTTTACATATGGATTAAGAAAGTCATTTAATACTATCATTTAATAATTAAAATATGTATAAAATTTCATCACTATCTATTTATGAGAAGTTGAAAACTATTAATACTAAGGATGAGAATTTCTTGGGACAATGAGAGAAGGTAAGGGTGATATAGGAAAGTAAATAATTTATTCTCCTAAAACGTTATAAACGACAGATAATTTGGAACAAATTTTTTATTCCAAAACGTCACTTATTTAGTAATAGAGGGAGTAACTAATAGATATACCAACTTGTACAAATCATTATTAGTTATTACATAAAAAGTAATTTTATGTCTGCATACAAATTTTCAAACCTGGTTTGCCAAGCACACATGTAAATAAATTGTATAATCATCAAATTCCCTAGAAAATAAAAATAAAATTCAAAATAGAAAAACCCCTCTCAATAAAATACAAATCTAAATTTTCATACTTGAGTGTAATCTGTAATGAATTGCTAAAAATTTCCTTGTCACTTTTTAGTTTTCATTTTTCTATCGCTTTCCTTCCTCTAATCCTCTTACTTTTAGAGTTTAAAACAAAACGAATACTTCAAAGTTAGAGCATTGAGGCAAGAAAAATGACAGGGGATTGGTTACCATATATGATATGAGATACATTTTTGCTTCGTCGTCTTTGCGGTTTTCTATCTAATATCTTAACCGCAAGTCATAATAGAATAAGATCAATCAAACATCACTTACTCACTTAGGTGACTTCTATCAAGAGTATCATGCAATACCCCACTTGAACGTATTTCAAGATATAAAAGTCATTAAAAGCGTAACTTATCTTAATTCTCGCGGTAGATGTGCACTGTCTCATCATAGGAATAGTTAGGAGTAAATATTTTCTCAGTGCTTTACTGAGTACTACATAGTTCGATTTGCCCATTGAACCTAGATCTTGGGATCTCCAGTCAACTAGGTTGGGTTGCCACTATGACGACTCTTAATTAAACAATAGGATTTAAACACATTCTTTTTGATGAACTTTCCACTTGCTCTCTTGTTAAACCTTTCGTAAGCGGATCTGCAATATTATCTTTTGACTTTACATAGTCAATTGAGATAATTTCATTTGAGAGCAATTGTTGTATTATGTCTTCGTCGTATATGGCGTGACCTACCGTTATATAGATTACTCTGTGCTCTTCCAATTGCTGATTGGCTATCACAGTGTATACATATAGCTGGCACAGGTCTTGAACAATTTGAGATATCCTTTAAGAAATTACGAAGCCACTCTGCTTCTTCTCCAGCTCTGTCTAAAGCAATGAATTCTGATTCCATTGTAGACCTTACAATACATGTTTGTTTTGAGGATTTCCAAGATACCGCTGCACCTCCAAGGGTAAAGACATATCTACTTGTGGATTTTGAGTATTTATTATCAGATATTCAATTAGCATCACTATATCCTTCCAATACTGCTAGATATAGTGCAGTCCATAATTTTGAGTATGTTAAATATCCCAAAACTCTCAAAATAGCTTTCCAGTGATCTTTACATGGATTACTCATATATCGACTTAGCTTACTTACCGAATAAACTATATCTGGTCTAGCTAGTACAGCTCATGACATACATTAAGCTGCCTATTATACGAGAATATTCTAGTTGAGATATGCTATCACCTTCATTTTTGGCTAGATGAAGATTTATATCAACTGGGATCTTATTTAGAATTATATTATACTTATTAAAATTTTCAAGTATTTTTTTCATGTAATGAGTTTGAGATAATATAATTCCATCAGATGTTCTGAAAATCTTGATTCATAATATTATATCAGCAACCTCCAAGTCTTTCATATCAAATCTATTTGCCAACATACGTTTGGCAGAGTTGATAACTTCATTGTTGCTACCCATGATTAACATATCATCCACATAAAGACAAACATTGATATATTCCTTTTGAGTGCTTTTGACATAAACACATTTGTCACACTCATTGATTTTAAATCTATTTGATAACATAACATTATTAAATTTCTCATGCCATTGTTTTTGTGCTTATTTCAATCCATACAAGGATTTAACAAGTTTGCATACCTTCCTTGTAAGACCCCGAATTTTATGAAATTAAAGTATTCAATTTTCTTATAATTATTATTTTATTTAGTAAATGGTTAAATTGATAAAGGTTAAAGTTAAGGGTGACATTTGAGAATTTTGTAAAGTAAGCAAGTTGATATAAAATATTCGTTGTGTCGGAAAATATTCGATTGGTCGGGAAATATTCGTTTTAACAGGAAATATTTATACGACGACACAATCATTGGTGGACCCCACAACGGAGGTACTGTCGTAGTTAGAAAATGACTGAAATATTTTTTAAACTGTTGAACTACCCGGTAGTAAAAGAACAGTAATAAGCGTAATTGCATAGTAGCACACGGTATTGATTATTGATGTTTACGTGAGAAGTCACTCAGTTATACTCAATTATTACTACAGTAATTGCTGCAGAGTATCTCAAGTTAATTGATTCAATTATTGTCGCAGTATCATTTGCATAATATTTTATATTATTTAATCAATAATTGAGACGACAAAGTTATTCATATTATTATTTGCAATATTGACGATGTCTAAAAAGTTCTGTCGAGGAGAGGTTTGGTCACCTAATTGCGCGCCAATAGGAAAAAATTATTATCGAAAAGCCCCATCTTTCCTGGGAATGATCTGGTTGTTAAATATTGTGAGTTATAAGATTATGATGAATAATTGTTAATAGATTAAAAATGTGTTGATTAAAGATAAGTGATTTGTGGTAAATATTTATTCAATTTTTGATATAAATAGAGGGGTTTGTTATGAGGTGTTTGTTATAAGTTTGACTTAATATTCCATGAGGAGATATGCTAATTTTTCAGACAGTTGGTTGAAGATATAATAGTAAATCAATATGGACCGCTGGTGGAAAGTTATAATAGTAAATCAATATGGATCGCTGGTTTAAAGTTTTAATAGTAAATCAGTATGGACTGTTGCTTTAAATTTTAATAGTAAATCAATATGGACCGTCCGTTTAAAAGTAAATTAATCTGGGTCGTTCATGAATTAGTTACTATTCAGTCCTTTTCCTATAAATAGAAGCTCATTCCTTCATTATTTCTTACGAATTCACTGAAACTCTAGAGTGAGAAACTATAGAGAGAAAGAAGAGGAGTATTCTGCTACTACCCTACTTCAGTATTCAATCTTCTACTAAGGTAAGGGGTGATATTTATTTCATATTCACTTACGATATTATTTTTCGTATTCGTAAGAAATATTATCTTTGTTCAATATTCGTAAGGGATATTATTTGTTGTATTCGTAAGGGGTATTATTTCTTTCGTATTCATGAAAAGAGTCATTTTCTTTCAATACTCGTAAGGGTTGTTATTCCATTCTTTATTATTCTGTTAGAATAACCTGTCTACGTGGACTACCGCATGCATGGTGAATTATTTTCGTTATTCCATTCTTTATTATTCTGTTGGAATAACCTGTCTACGCGGACTACCGCATGCATGGTGAATTCTTTTCGTTATTCCATTCTTTATTATTCTGTTGAAATAACCTGTCTATGCGGACTACCGCATGCATGGTGAATTCTTTTCATTATTCCATTCTTTATTATTCTGTTGGAATAACTTGTCTACGCGGACTACCGCATGCATGGTGAAATCCTTTTGTTATTCTATTCTTTATTATTTTGTGAGAATAACCTGTCTATACGGACTACCGCATGCCTGGTGAATAACCCTTTGTATTCAATTGTTATTAAATTATGAAAATGATGTGTCTACGCGGACTACCGCATGACGGGTGAAAATCTATTTGCAGTTTTGTATATTTTTTTTTCATATTCTTAAATCTAAACTTACTATGGTAAGTATTGTTTCTATAATTCCTGAAATTAGTGAAATATCCTTGAGTTTTGCGCTTCATCCAGTATCGTTTCATTGGAATATTGATCTGAACTTTCTTATTAAATATCAATATTTTCACCCGGGGTACTATTCATAGGTTACTATTCACTCGAATATTATTCACCCAAAAATTAGGGGTACTTTTTATACCGAGTTACTATTTACATATTACTATTCACTGGATACTATTCACTCGGGCACTATTCACCCGGGGTACTATTCATGACAAAAATTGATTTCTTTTCGGTCCAAATCATTTTTGATACAATATTATTCTTGAATTTTACTCTAAAAAGCAGTATCAAGTTGACAATTTGGACATTATTAAATTTTGGATAAATTAAATTTTAAATCTGTAAAAATTTATCCTTTGCTTTCTTTTAATTGAATTTTTATATTATTGTCATCATCCTCATGCTTATATTGTGATAAAAGTCATCTGTGGCTTACGTGCATAGATGTACTATTGATTGGTATGATTATGACCAGAAATTATTCGGTATAATCATGACCGTAATGTTACAAATGATGTGGTAAAAGTCCTCATTGGCCCGTGGTGCATTGATGGACAGTTATTGGCATGATCATAACTATTGATGTAAATACAAATATCCTTGGCCCGTAGTGCATGGATAATTCGTGGTCGTGATACTAATGAATATCCTTGGTCGTAGTGCAGGAATGATTCGATGATGTGGATTAATTATTAAGTTGAGTCTCAGCGATAAAATTGATGATAAACTTTTTAAATCATGGAAGATAGTAGATACCATGCTCTACTTGACTCTTCTAATGGATTGTTTGTTCCGCTGCAGTTAAACTTGATGTTTATTATATTTTTATCAGTTTAACGTTGTTGAAGGCTAACGATTATTTATTCTGCATTATTTTTGTCATAATATTTCTTGCTGGGTTAGTTGAGCTCACCCTTTGCTTTCATTGTTCTCTTCAGAAAATGAGAATATAGATGGGACTAGTCGGGGAACGGAGTGATGATTCAAATATTTGTATTAGTAGTCCCCACTATTCAGTGAAATAGTGTGATAATAAATGAGGACTTATTTTGAGTTTGAATACTGTCTAAAAGACAATATTTATATTAAAACTCACAGCTCATGTAGTATATTTAAGTTTGTATTTATATTCTGTACCATATATTTGGCGACTCAGAATAGGTGATGTATACCTATTTTGGGGGCGTCACATTCCTCTCTTGTCCAGGAGCAATAAAACCTTCAGGTTGTTCCATATATATTTCTTCATCTAATTCACCATTTAAGAATGCAGTTTTTACATCCATATGATGTATTTCAAGTCTATTTAATGATGTTATTGCTATTAGCATATGAATAGATGTAATTCTTGTGACTGGTGAATAAGTGTCGAAATAGTCCAATCATTCCTTTTGTCTATAGCCTTTAACAACAAGCCTTATTTTATATTTATCAATTGAACCATCAGCTTTCATCTTCTTTTTGAAGATCCATTTATACCCTAAGGGTTTGGAACCAGGTGGAAGGTCTACCAATTCCCGTGTATGATTTTGCATAATGGATTCAATTTCACTAATAATTGCTTCTTTCCAATGAGAAGCATCTGGAGAGGATATTGCTTCCTTGTACGTTTGAGGATTGTTTTATAACAAAAATGTTAGAAAATTCGGGCCAAAAGACTTTGAAGTCCTTGCTCTTTTGCTACGTCTAGGTTCATCCACTACAGACTCCTTGTCTATATTTTCAGGATTATTACTAGTAGCATCCAAAGGTCTTTTGTAAGACCCCGAATTTTATGAAATAAAAGTATTCAATTTTTCTTATAATTACTATTCAGTAAATGGTTAAATTGATAAATGTTAAAGTTAAGGGTGATATATGATTTTTTTTTCAAAATACACAAGTGGTTATAAAATATTCATTGTTGTCGGGTAATATTCGTTTGGTCGTGGAATATTCTTTCTGTCAGGGAATATTCGTACGACGGCGCAGCCATTTGTGGGCCCCATAACAGAATAACTGTCGGGTGAAGAAAACGACAAATTTGAGTTTTTACAAATAACGGCGTAGTTGTTATTGTTAACACTCTTGGAATTTCCGGTGGTTAAAATACAGTAATACGCGTTATTGCACAGTAGCACACGGTATTGCATAGTATTTTTGAAATTATTGATTATTACGTAAGAAGACACTACTCAATAATTGTTACAGTAATTACTGTTCAATATTTTATTTTATTGATTCAATAATTGCTACGTTAAAATTTTATATTATTGTTGTTCAATAATTGTCACTGCACAGTATTTCCCATTATCAGATCAATAATTCATATTATTTGAATAATATTATTAGATAACATTATTGGCAATGTCTAGAAAGTTCTGTCTAAGGAGAGGTTTGGTCACCTAATTGCGCGTCAGTAAGGAAAAATTCTTATTGGAAAGCCCCCTCTTTCCTGAGAACGGCCTGGTTGTCATAAATGTGATTCTGTAATATTATTTGTGAATAATTAATTATTGATTCATATGATAAGGAAATATTTATTTTATGTGGATATAAATGAGTGATATATTTTTGTGGTTAAAAATGAAGGAGTTAATATTGAGGTGTTTTATCTGTATTTTTGTCAGAACGGAGGTATTAAAAATTAAATTAGGGTTTTTAAGATATTTTGCGAGGGTTATAATTTTTAATCCGACCGTTGGATCGTGGTAATATTTGGATATGTTATACATATATAAGTTGAGTATATGTCCACAAATTTTGAACCGTTAAAAATGAACGTATGATTTGTTATGCATTTTACGAGATGACTGGTTCAGAAAGTGTTGAATTTTCGGAGTTAATTATTTTGGTGGAAAATTTTAGAATTGGTGGGCCCCACTCTTGGTTGGTGAAGAAATGTGCTTAGATTTTTATTCAAATATGGTGGGTGGAAATAGTAGCAGGTAATGCCATCAGGTTGCAGGTTAAGTCTGTTTCGGCGTGCTAACATTTTCCTATAAATAGAGGGCTAAGTTAGAATTGAAAATCACACCAAAAACAAAAGCTTTCTCTCTTTTTCTATCTATATTATGAAGCATATTTTGTGAGTATTTAGATACTGTGAGAGTTGCTATTCAGTGCAAGTTTCCTTCGGCTTTGCATTCCAGTCAGAAATATTGCACTTTTGAGGTAAGGGATAGTAAGGGATTTTAAGGGTTGTTATATTTTCCAGTTTCGTAATTTTTCTGACCTTCAAAAATTCTAGAAAAATTTAAAATGATATTTTGATGAGTTTTCTTGATTGTATCCAAAAATGGTGATTTTTGAATGTATAGATTGAGAGTTATGAATTTTATGAGAAAAAACTATTTTAAAAGTAATCGCTTATAATTTCTTGTGGTTAACTCCAAAATTAATGAAATTTTTATTGGGAGTACATGTATATGATAGAAGTATACTCTATAAATTTTAGAATTTTTGGATAAAAGTACAATTTTTGATAAATGTCTAAATATTCAACTGTTTTGTCCATATGAAAAATAGTAAATGACTTTTAAAAATTCTGAGAAAAATATATGTTCACTATGAGACTATATTATGCTAAATCCCAGAAAAGAAATATTTTTGGAATTGATTTGGTATTTTTCATGAAATGGTCTAGTTATGAGTAAATGAATTAAATATGTTTTGTGAAGTAAGAAAATTGAAAAATAGGATTTTATGACTTGAGAATCCTATATGAGGTATATGCAGATTTTTGATGAGGGTTTTGGTTATTGGTGATGAAATCTTATGAGTTTGACATTTTATAATGATTAAATGCATTATTTAGTAAAGCGTAAACAATTAAAATAAATTATTTATAAGCTTAAGAAATATTATTCTTTCAATATCATTATACTGAAATATTGGTATGAATTTTATTGTGAAATTTTTACCTTTTTGTGTCGGGGTTACTATTTATGAGTTACTATTCACGAGTTACTATTCATGAGTTACTATTCACGAGTTACTATTCACGATAAAATTGGTTTCCTTTTTCTAACCAAATTATAGTTGATTTATGAATATTACTCTTGAGATTAAATCTATATGTTGATCATATTGTTTTTATTATCATATATAACATTTTTATAGCCCTGATGTTGAAATTCTCTTTCACTTGAGTGTAAAGATGGGTAGATTATTGGTATGATCATGACTTTGGGTTCTCTTTGGCCAGTAGTGCAAAGTTGAATTATTGACTAGTATGATCATGACCATTGAATTTATAATTGAATATCTTCAGCTTAAGTGTAAAGGTGAAATGATCAACATGGTTATAATTATTGTTTATATAAATGATTATATATTTCTTTGAGATATTAATATATTTGGCCTGTAGTGCAAATATGAACTGTTGATGAATATATTTAGCCGTAGTGCAAATATGAACTGTTGAGGAATATCTTTGGCCTGTAGTGCAAAGATGATATATTGATGAATATCTTTGGCCTGTAGTGCAAAGATGAATTGTTAATGAATATCTTTGGCCCGTAGTGCAAAGATGACATGTTGTTGAATATCTTTGGCCAGTAGTGCAAAGATGAGCAGGTGTTGAGATGAACATGACCAACTGGTGATATAAATGAATATCTTTGGCCGTAGTGCAAAGATGAAGTTATTAGTATGATTATGAACATGAAATGTGATTTGGTGTAACTATGATCTTTGATGTTTCAGGTAAAGATAGGTGATGAAAATTATCTTCGTCCTGGATGAGAAGAGGAATTTAGAACTACAGTTATGATTATGAGTTATTCATATGATTGTGGACCAGAATTGTTGATTGATGTTACAGGGATAAAACATTGTTGATAGATTTTTAACATGGAGAAGATAATAGACTTTATAGTCTATTTGACTCTTCTAATGGATTGCTCGTTCCGCTGTAACTATGGTTGAAATTTTTATCATTTACCATATGTTCTAAATATCTGATTTATTATTGATGAAGGCTATTGATAATTTAATTATCTTTAGTCATGATATTCTTTACTGAGCTAGTTGTGCTCACCCTTTTGCTTCACAATTCCTTTCAGGTAATAAAAGTGTAGCTGGGTCGAGCGAGGGTAACGGAGAAATAGAACGGTGGTCTCTAGCTGTGGATGTTCTCCCGAAGCAGTATAGAAAAGTTCATTTAGTAGTTTTATTTGGTGAATCCAATAGGGTAAGGTGTACCCAACGTTGGAAGGGTGGTTTGCCACTATCATACAAGATGTCTAACGACATACAGCCTCGTGTCATCATAAGACAGGGATGTGCTCATCCACTTGCTGAGTATATATACGAGCACTACCTATATAATATTGGTGTTTTTTTGAAGTATGATTCTCAATTAGAGACAGTAGAGATAATGATATGTCAAGAGAAGACTCACCATTGGGAAGAATATGATAGTAATCTTCTCGTTTTTCTTTGGGGTCTATTGGGTCAACCAAGGATAATTCTGTGGCCATATGATATCTATCACAACCTAGAAGCATGGCCTCCCATGTATAAGGGTTTCCTTGAGCACTTCCCAAAGATTCTAATTTTTAAAACAGTTTTTGACTATACCTTTATGTAAGATGTCATTGTGAGGTGATGTCCACGGTTGGAACATGAGTCACATTTGGTATATATTTGTATCCAAACTCACAGCATATGTGTTGTGGTATTTTACACGACAATTGTTGTAATAAAGTTGTAGTTATTTTCTGTACCATGTATTTGTCGACTCAGAATAGGTTGGATGGAATGGACCTATTTTGGGGTTGTCACATTTGGTATCAGAGCTTAGGGATATGATCTCTGGCGGAGATCGAGGAATACAACTAGGAGGGGAGAGATGAGTAAATCCTTCGCTAGTGTGTCCTACCTAAGCTTATTTGTTGGTTAGTCATAATATTGGGATATTATGTGATATGTTAATTTGTTTAATTAACCCTTATTTTATGGCAGTATTTGAGAATGGCAGCTGAGAATGCTAACAATGGAGTGAATGAGACTGTGGGGATATCTCTAATCACTAACCGTGATAATGTGATTAGAGATATCAATGTGGTGAGTGAAGAATTGATAGTTGCACCCGAGATAGTCGCAGAGGTAACAGCTGAGACTGAGGAAGAAGAGGAAGAAGAGTACCAGCGGAGAGTTTATTAGAGGTATTATATGATCAAAATGTAGAGTTTTAAAATCGTATTCATGAGTTAGAAGAGCAGGCAGAAGAACAACAGGCGGTCGTAGAACAAAAGGATGCAACAATTCAAGCTTGTGTTACCCGATATGTGATGCTTGAACAGAAGCATTCTTTGGCAGAATATAAGATGATAAAAATAGAATCTGAGCTGAAAGAAGAAAAAACTGAACGAGTGAGAATAAGTGATGCATGGGCAAAAGCCGCACGACACGTGGATATTGTGGAAAGTGATGTTCGATCTAAGAAGGCTAAAATAGATGATATGAATTTCTCTTTTTGGAAAGCAATTGGGAGAACCCAACATCGAGTATTGAATTACCCTGTACATAGCGGTCAACCTGAATCCGATATGGATCGAAGATTGATGATTCAGATCATGAATGAGGAGTACGAAGAGGCAGTTGAGGGAGGAATATGTCCTATAGAAAGGTATATTCCAACGGTAATGATGACGCCAAATGCTGCTCCAGACAAGTCAAAGCCGAGTAGTTCGAGGGATGGCGGTTGTCATTACTTCCCAACAAATGAGGAACCCAAATGAAGTTATCATGGGAGATGAGCAATGGAGAAATCATGATGATCTGAGAGATAGAATCTGAAATGGAAGCAAGGTATTCTCAACTCTTCGAAATACCAGGTATGTAAATTTCGGGGACGAAATTTCATAAGGAGGGGAGATTGTAAGACCCCGAATTTTATGAAATAAAAGTATTCAATTTTTCTTATAATTACTATTCAGTAAATGGTTAAATTAATAAATGTTAAAGTTAAGGGTGATATATGAATTTTTTTTTCAAAATACACAAGTGGTTATAAAATATTCATTGTTGTCGGGGAATATTCGTTTGGTCGTAGAATATTCTTTTTGTCGGAAAATATTCGTACGACGGCGCAGCCATTTGTGGGCCCCATAACAGAATAACTGTCGGGTGAAGAAAACGATAAATTTAAGTTTTTACAAATAACGGCGTAGTTGTTACCGTTAACACTGTTGGAATTTCCGGTGGTTAAAATACAGTAATACGCGTTATTGCACAGTAGCACACGGTATTACATAGTATTTTTGAAATTATTGATTATTACGTAAGAAAGCACTACTCAATAATTGTTACAGTAATTACTGTTCAATATTTTATTTTATTGATTCAATAATTGCTACGTTAAAATTTTATATTATTGTTGTTCAATAATTGTCACTGCACAGTATTTTCCATTATCAGATCAATAATTCATATTATTTAAATAATATTATTAGATAACATTATTGGCAATGTCTAGAAAGTTCTGTCTAAGGAGAGGTTTGGTCACCTAATTGCGCGCCAGTAAGGAAAAATTCTTATTGGAAAGCCCCTTCTTTCCTGGGAACGGCCTAGTTGTCATAAATGTGATTCTGTAATATTATTTATGAATAATTAATTATTGATTCATATGATAAGGAAATATTTATTTTATGTGGATATAAATGAGGGATATATTTTTGTGGTTAAAAATGAAGGAGTTAATGTTGAGGTGTTTTATCTGTATTTTTGTCAGAACGGAGGTATTAAAAATCAAATTATGATTTTTAAGATATTTTGTGAGGGTTATAATTTTTAATCCGACCATTGGATTGTGGTAATATTTTGATATGTTATACATATATAAGTTGAGTATATGTCCACAAATTTTGAACCGTTAAAAATGAACGTATGATTTGTTATGAATTTTACGAGATGACTGGTTCAGAAAGTGTTGAATTTTCGGAGTTAATCATTTTGGTGGAAAATTCTAGAATTGGTAGGCCCCACTCTTGGTTGGTGAAGAAATGTGCTGAGATTTTTATTCAAATGTGATGGGTGAGAATAGTAGCAGGTAAAGCCATCAGGTTGCAGGTTAAGTCTGCTTCGGCATGCTAACATTTTCCTATAAATAGAGGGCTAAGTTAGAATTGAAAATCACACCAGAAACATAAGCTTTCTCTCTTTTTCTATCTATATTATGAAGCATATTTTGTGAGTATTTAGATACTGTGAGAGTTGCTTTTCAGTGCAAGTTTTCTTCGGCTTTGCATTCCAGTCAGAAATACTGCACTTTTGAGGTAAGGGATAGTAAGGGATAGTAAGGGATTTTAAGGGTTGTTATATTTTCCAGTTTCGTAATTTTTCTGACCTTCAAAATTCTGAAAAAAATTGAAATGATATTTTGATGAGTTTTCTTGATTGTGTCCAAAAATGGTGATTTTTGGATGTATAGATTGAGAGTTATGAATTTTATGAGAAAAAACTATTTTAAAAGTAATCGCTTATAATTCCTTGTGGTTAACTCCAAAATTGATGAAATTTTTATTAGGAGTACATGTATATGATAGAAGTATACTCTGTAAATTTCAGAATTTTTGGACAAAAGTATAATTTTTGATAAATGTCTAAATATTCGGCTGTTTTGGCCATATGAAAAATAGTAAATGACTTTTAAAAATTCTGAGAAAAATATATGTTCACTATGGGACTATATTATGCTAAATCTCAGAAAAGAAATATTTTTGGAACTGATTTGGTATTTTTTATGAAAATAGTCTAGTTATGAGTAAATGAATTAAATATGTTTTGTGAAGTAAGAAAATTAGAAAATAGGATTTTATGACTTGAGAATCCTATATGAGGTATATGCAGATTTTCAACTTCATTTTTATAATGTTGAAACAATTCTATAGCCCCATCTTTGCTTCTCAGTAAATATACATAATAATATCTTGTGCAATCATCAATAAAGGTAATGAAATATTTTTTCCCACCTCTTGTTTGCACATACTTAAAATCACTTATATCAGTGTGAATTAAATCTAGAGGTTCAGTTTTTCTTTCAACAGAATGAAAAGGTAATCATGTCATTTTAGATTCCACACAAATTTCACATTTATGCTTTTGATTAATATCAAATTTAGGCAAGAATTCTAAATTAATTAATCTACGCATTGTACCATAATTAACATGTCCTAATCTAGCATGCCATATATTTGAAGATTCTATCAAGTAAGCAGAAGAATTAATTTTATTATTATCAATAGACTTTGGTACAACAGTCATTACATTCATCTTAAAGAGCCCATCAGACATATATCCCTTTCCCACAAATATATCATTTTTGGCAAGTACAAATTTATCAGACACAAACACCAACTTGAAGCCATTCTTGCTAAGCAGTGACCCAAAAACTAGATTTTTGCGGATATCCGGCACATGAAGCACATTGTTGAGAGTCAATTCTTTTGCCAGATGTTATTTTCAGCACAATCTTTTCACGTCCTTGAACCTTTAAACTTGAGGAGTTATTCATGAAGAGTTGCTCGTCATTTTCCACTGGTTTATAGGTAGAAAACATCCATTTATTGGAGCAAATGTGGCGAGTAGCGCCAATATCCACCCACCATTCTTTGGTGTTTCCTACCAAGTTACATTTGGATACAACCGCAGAGAGATTAATTTCTGAAACATCTCCAGAAAGTTTTTTCAGTTCTGTCACATTTGCTTGAGCCTTTTGTTCTTTCTTGAAGTTCTTTAGCTTGCGACATTCATTTGATTTATGTCCTTGAATGCCACAGTTGAAGCACTTGCCTTTGAATTTTTTCTTGGCTTTGAAAGTACTTTTGCCTTCGCGCTTCCTTTTGTTGTTATTGTTTGACCCTTGTTCTACCATATTAGCCTTTGCTTCAATGAAAATTTTCCCAATCTTCTTCACAGATCCTCGATTGTCCTCTTCAATCCTAAGTCGCACAATCATTTCTTCGAGATTCATCTCTTTGCGTTTATGTTTAAGATAATTCTTGAAGTCTTTCCATGATGGTGGAAGTTTCTCAATCATTACAGCAAATTGGAATGAATCACTTAGTGACATTCCTTCAAAATGAATGTCATGTAGGATTACTTGTAATTCTTGAACTTGGGTTATGACTGCTTTAGAATCTACCATCTTATAGTCAAGAAATCTACCGACTATGAATTTCTTCATGCCAGCATCTTCAGTTTTATGTTTCTTGTCTAAAGATTCTCTAAGTTCCTTTGCAGTTTGAATTGTACAATACACATTATACAGTGTATTGTCTACACGGACTACCGCATGCCTGGTGAATAACCCTTTGTATTCAATTGTTATTAAATTATGGAAATGATGTGTCTACGCGGACTACCGCATGACGGGTGAAAATCTATTTGCAGTTTTGTATTTTTTTTTTCATATTCTTAAATCTAAACTTACTATGGTAAGTATTGTTTCTATAGTTCCTGAAATTAGTGGAATATCCTTGAGTTTTGCGCTTCATCCAGTGTCGTTTCATTGGAATATTGATCTGAACTTTCTTATTAAATATCAATATTTTCACCCGGGGTACTATTCATAGGTTACTATTCACTCGAATATTATTCACCCAAAAATTAGGGGTACTTTTCATACCGAGTTACTATTTACAGATTACTATTCACTAGATACTATTCACTCGGGTACTATTCACCCGGGGTACTATTCATGACAAAAATTGATTTCTTTTCTGTCCAAATCATTTTTGATATAATATTATTCTTGAATTTTACTTTAAAAAGCAGTATCATGTTGACAATTTGGACATTATTGAATTTTGGATAAATTAAATTTTAAATCTGTAAAAATTTACCCTTTGCTTTCTTTTAATTGAATTCTTATATTATTGTCATCATCCTCATGCTTATATTGTGATAAAAGTCATCTGTGGCTTACGTGCATAGATGTACTATTGATTGGTATGATTATGACCAGAAATTATTAGGTATAATCATGACCGTAATGTTACAAATGATGTGGTAAAAGTCCTCATTGGCCCGTAGTGCATTGATGGACAGTTATTGGCATGATCATAACCATTGATGAAAATACGAATATCCTTGGCCCGTAGTGCATGGATAATTCGTGGTCGTGATACTAATGAATATCCTTGGTCGTAGTGCAGGAATGATTCGATGATGTTGATTAATTATTAAGTTGAGTCTCAGCAATAAAATTGATGATAAACTTTTTAAATCATAGAAGATAGTAGATACCATGCTCTACTTGACTCTTCTAATGGATTGCTTGTTCCGCTGCAGTTAAACTTGATGTTTATTATATTTTTATCAGTTTAACGTTGTTGAAGGCTAACGATTATTTATTCTGCATTATTTTTGTCATAATATTTCTTACTGGGCTAGTTGAGCTCACCCTTTGCTTTCATTGTTCTCTTCGGAAAATGAGAATATAGATGGGACTAGTCGGGGAACGGAGTGATGATTCAGATGTTTGCATTAGTAGTCCTCACTATTCTGTGAAATAGTGTGATAATAAATGAGGATTTATTTTGAGTTTGAATACTGTCTAAAAGACAATATTTATATTAAAACTCACAGCTCATGTTGAATATTTAAGTTTGTATTTATATTCTGTACCATGTATTTGGCGACTCAGAATAGGTGATGTATACCTATTTTGGGGGCGTCACATTCCTCTCTTGTCCAGGAGCAATAAAACCTTCAGGTTGTTCCATATATATTTCTTCATCTAATTCACCATTTAAGAATGCAGTTTTTACATCCATATGATGTATTTCAAGTCTATTTAATGATGTTATTGCTATTAGCATATGAATAGATGTAATTCTTGTGACTGGTGAATAAGTGTCGAAATAGTCCAATCCTTCCTTTTGTCTATAGCCTTTAACAACAAGCCTTGTTTTATATTTATCAATTGAACCATCAGCTTTCATCTTCTTTTTGAAGATCCATTTATACCCTAAGGGTTTGGAACCAGGTGGAAGGTCTACCAATTCCTGTGTATGATTTTGCATAATGGATTCAATTTCACTAATAATTGCTTCTTTCCAATGAGAAGCATCTGGAGAGGATATTGCTTCCTTGTACGTTTGAGGATTGTTTTATAACAAAAATGTTAGAAAATTCGGGCCAAAAGACTTTGAAGTCTTTGCTCTTTTGCTACGTCTAGGTTCATCCACTACAGACTCTTTGTCTATATTTTCAGGATTATTACTAGTAGCATCCAAAGGTCTTTTGTATGAATTTGACTCTTTATTTATATTATAAGGAAACATATTCTCAAAGAACTATGCATCTCTTGATTCAATAAAAGTATTAACATGAATATCAGGAATTTTAGATTTATGAACAAGAAAGCGATAAGCACTACTATTATTTGCATAACCAATGAATACACAATCAATAGTTTTTGGTCATATCTTAACCTTTTTAGGTTTAGGAACCATTACTTTTGCTAGACACCCCCACACTCGTAAGTATTTATAGCAAGGTCTGTGACATTTTCATAATTCATAAGGTGTTTTGTGAGTTTTCTTATGAGGCACTTTGTTAAGAATATAATTGGCAGAAAGCAAAGCTTCCCCCCCATAAATTCTAGGGTGCTCCAGAACTAGTTAACATAGCATTCAACATTTCTTTCAATGTTCGGTTCTTGCGTTCAGCAATACCATTAGATTGAGGTCAAAAATATTTCTATCGCTTCTTATTACTTTAATCTTTTTGCTAAGTTAATTTTCAACTTCATTTTTATAATGTTGAAACATTTCTATAGCCCCATCTTTGATTCTCAGTAAATAGACATAACAATATCTTGTGCAATCATCAATAAAGGTAATGAAATATTTTTTCCCACCTCTTGTTTGCACATACTTAAAATCACTTATATCAGTGTGAATTAAATCTAGAGGTTCAGTTTTTCTTTCAACAGAATGAAAAGGTAATCTTGTCATTTTAGATTCCACACAAATTTCACATTTATGTTTTTGATTAATATCAAATTTAGGCAAGAATTCTAAATTAATTAATCTACGCATTGTACCATAATTAACATGTCCTAATCTAGCATGCCATATATTTGAAGATTCTATCAAGTAAGCAGAAGAATTAATTTTATTATTATCAATAGACTTTGGTACAACAGTCATTACATTCATCTTAAAGAGCCCATCAGACATATATCCCTTTCCCACAAATATATCATTTTTGGCAAGTACAAATTTATCAGACACAAAAACCAACTTGAAGCCATTCTTGCTAAGCAGTGACCCGAAAACTAGATTTTTACGGATATCCGGCACATGAAGCACATTGTTGAGAGTCAGTTCTTTTGCCAGATGTTATTTTCAGCACAATCTTTCCACGTCCTCGAACCTTTGAACTTGAGGAGTTTTTAATGAAGAGTTGCTCGTCATTTTCCACTGGTTTATAGGTAGAAAACATCCATTTATTGGAGCAAATGTGGCGAGTAGCGCCAATATCCACCCACCATTCTTTGGTGTTTCCTACCAAGTTACATTCGGATACAACCGCAGAGAGATTAATTTCTGAAACATCTCCAGAAAGTTTTTTCAGTTCTGTCACATTTGCTTGAGCCTTTTGTTCTTTCTTGAAGTTATTTGGCTTGCGACATTCATTTGATTTATGTCCTTGAATGCCACAGTTGAAGCACTTGCCTTTGAATTTTTTCTTGGCTTTGAAAGTACTTTTGCCTTCGCGCTTCCTTTTGTTGTTATTGTTTGACCCTTGTTCTACCACATTAGCCTTTGCTTCAATGAAAATTTTCCCAATCTTCTTCACAGATCCTCGATTGTCCTCTTCAATCCTAAGTCGCACAATCAGTTCTTCGAGATTCATCTCTTTGCGTTTATGTTTAAGATAATTCTTGAAGTCTTTCCATGATGGTGGAAGTTTCTCAATCATTGCAGCAAATTGGAATGAATCACTTAGTGACATTCCTTCAAAATGAATGTCATGTAGGATTACTTGTAATTCTTGAACTTGGGTTATGACTGCTTTAGAATCTACCATCTTATAGTCAAGAAATCTACCGACTATGAATTTCTTCATGCCAGCATCTTCAGTTTTATATTTCTTGTCTAAAGATTCTCTAAGTTCCTTTGCAGTTTGAATTGTACAATACACATTATACAGTGTATTGTCTAATCCGTTCAATACATAATTTCTGCAAAGGAAATCAGCATGTTTCCATGCGTCAACTGCAGCTACTTTTTCTTTGTCAGTTTCTCCTTCAACAAGAGTAGGACATTCCTCTTGAAGAAACTTTGCCAAGTTCAAAGTTGTGAGATAGAAGAGCATCTTTTGTTGCCAACGCTTGAAATCATTTCCATTGAACTTTTCAGGCTATTCTCCATGAGACATACTCACAGCAGGGATGGTGTTAGTAGATGTCATTTCTGTTATACAAACATTGAATAATTTAAGAAACGTACAAAGAAGGAAAACATAAACAAACAGAAACAAATTTCTATTGTAAAAAGTAGAAAATTTAACAGAAATTCAAACAACAAATTTTGTTTCAACAGAAAATTTGTTTTATAAAACGATTTTCTGTTCAAATAAATAAACAGTAATTTTCTTCTTTTTTTTAAAGAGATACAAATTACAGAATTATATTAAATAAGACTATAATTACAGAATTAGTAAATTTGCTTCAAGATTGTTATTCTGTTAATATAGTAACATTTAATATACAATATCAAACTTAGTTTAAACAAAACAGAATTAATAAAGTTTAGTGTACTTACTTGAAAAATTAGAATCTGGACAAAATAAAGATAAACAAATCCGCGTCCTTTGAATTCACAAAGTTTCCTTGAAGCAAACTTATTCCCTCCTTGGTGCTAAAGGATTTTTGAATAATTACTTCCCAAGATAAAACGGATTTTCAATTCTTAATTAGTAGCACTTCAAAATTAAGAATTCTTCGAACTCAATTTCTATGTTCGGTACTTGAACCTTACTGTGATGATGAATGAAGGAAAGATATACTGCAAACTGCAGAACGGGAATGAATACTGCAAACTGGAAAAACAGAACTGCAGAACGGGAATGAAGGAAGAAAACATATACTCCAGAACGGGAAAAACTTATGAAGGAATGTGCTCCCGGATAGACTATTTATAGAATAATTCCGTGACTGATCAAATGAGATATGACCGTTAGCTCATCCATTTGTCAAAACGACGTAGTATTCGTGATGATAAAAAATTAAATAGATCTTGTCAAACCAAGTCTTAGCTAGATCCTCTCCCTTCCACAAAAGTGGGGAGCCCATTGGGACTCTTCCTATTGTGCAAACATCCCATATATAAATTATTCACTTTTTCCTCAAACTTCCTATGTGGGACAAGGTAATTTACAACATTTCAAGTAGGTGACTTTGGAGTCAATTTCTCATTCAGTTCTTAATGAATTTGAACAAATAAGTATACCACGTTATACTCCTCGCGGAGGAGAACGCATTGGTGCATGGACCCGATATTTTCGGAGTATGTGTCCTACATTAAATTAAGCCTCAAAATGTTTTAATATTTATTTTTCAAACCCATTTCCAACAATTCCTTGGGACTGTTTTGGAGATTTCAATGAGAAATCACATTCTTAAGAAAAAAAGGAGGGCCTCCCAAACGGACTAGAATTCTCTACATTTCAAATGAAATGGAGTCTCAATTCCAACATATTTCTCGTCGTTATCATCTCTCTCCCATCATCATAATGTTACATTCTAACACATTTTAAATCTAGATTATAAAATTGAGACTCTCCATTTGAAATGGAGAGAGGATCCTAATTTCCGGCAGACCTTCGACTCAAATTAAAGCTTTTCAGTTGGTCTTGTTAAATTGTAGGTAGGTTGTTGGACTTGGCCTGGGTTGGAAACAAATTCACGCGGGGGATCGGAACCATCATAGGGACAATTCTTCGACGAGGCTCCGTCTTGACAGATGTGTCACGATGGAATCATAGAGGCGAACAATTGGCCAAGCCAAACTCTATAATTTGTTTACTACTGTATTACTTGATTGGATAGTGAGCAAGGAAGCTTTGACTCTTAGTATTAATTTATTTCTGTTTCAAAAGCTTCCCTAAAATAAAATTAAAAAAACTTGCACTCTGTTTCTTAGTTTTGAACAGATAAAAAAAAATAAAAAACTTAAATTAGAACAAAAAAGAAAAGAATAAAAAACTTGAAATTTTCTTTTGTGTTATTTCTGAGTTTTTAATAGAAAAGAATAGAAAATTAAAAAAAAATTATTGCATGTTTGAGTTCTAATAAAAAAAAATATTACTTTTATAAATTTACCCTTATATTAATTATAACCATTGAATTTGCCGCCATGAATTGCCAACTGACCCCAATAATTCGGTAGAAATCAACAATCGAGAGCAATCTGTAGACGAGCAGGCTGTTGGGCTTACAATTTGGAGATTGCCAGGCGGTGGATTTGCGTTGGGGAGGTTTTTCGGTGGACGGAGAGGAGGATGAGAGAGAGCTTCCAGCTGTGTATACAGAAATGGATGGTGGATTCAATAACAATGGTGGTGGTGCACCGAGGAGATTCAATGAGGATCCAGAAGCAGTAGAGTTACAGAAAGGTGGAGTTGGGAGGGCCTTTCGTAATTTCTTCTCTTTATCAGATTAGGTTTAATAAATGAAAACAAATTGAGGACATGGGTTGTAATTTAAAATTTATTATATTAAAAGTTGAGAATAATATGAGAATTATAAAATTATTATTTATTTCAATTTATTTTCCGTCCAAATCAGGCCAATTTTGGACAGAAAACTTTGACAGAAAAAATGGCCAAATTTTCTATCTATTTTAAAACTCAGAAACTTTAAGTCAGACAACAAAACAATATTTCCTCGATCTAAAACTTCCAAGACGATGAATTAAAAACAAACTGAAGTACATATGTACTTACAATTATAATTTCTACTATTATTTTTTTAAAAAAAATTGAAAATTTAGATTTTAGCAAGTAACATTAAAAATATAATTTTTCAAATACCTAATAAATTCATGCACAATATAAAACCTCAAACTTCAACTACTAAACCACAAAAATCCTCCTATGTTTTTTTCCCTGGAACAACATGTTACCCCATAGTCTGGGGCCTAGACTGTGTTGTTAAAATCCTGGCTGGGCTGTGCAGGGTAGTATATCTTTTTTTTAGGAAAAATATCTTTTGTCGACAGGTATACCCTCATAAATCTAATATTTAATATCCACATGCATATTAATCACAATAAGCAAATAATAAGAAAATAATATTTCTTTACACCCATGTATTAACCTACATCACTATTTAATATCAACATAAACTTGCAATCATATATAAGAACAATCTTTTTCGAGTATGCATATTGATCACAATAAGCAAATAATAAGAACTTAAGATCAACTAGAAAACTCAATAACCAAATAAATATAGCACAGCATGCTAAGCCTCTGAAGCAAAGCCTCCATGTATGATCAGCCAATTAAAAATAATTTAAGAATAGCATTTAAAAACTTTAATCTTTATTAAAACTTATCCTAGTAAACCAACCCAACCAATCAAGTCTTCCAATACCAAACACAACATAAAAATAACACCCAAATAGAATCATTAAATTCAACAGATTTCGAAAGAAAAACAACTACTGGCATTCAGAAACCACCACGGAGACGAAGGACAAGGTGAAGAGTGGACTCTTTCTGAATGTTGTAGTCTGCCAAAGTCCTCCCATCTTCCAACTGCTTCCCGGCAAAGATTAACCTCTGCTGGTCTGGCGGGATACCCTCCTTGTCCTGGATCTTAGCCTTCACATTATCAATGGTGTCCGAGCTCTCCACCTCCAAAGTGATGGTTTTGCCGGTCAAAGTCTTGACAAAGATCTGCATACCGCCCCTTAACCTCAGCACCAAGTGAAGAGTTGACTCCTTCTGAATGTTGTAATCAGCTAAAGTCCTTCCATCTTCCAACTGCTTACCGGCAAATATCAGCCTCTGCTGGTCTGGAGGGATACCCTCCTTGTCTTGGATTTTCGCCTTCACATTGTCTATGGTATCCGAGCTCTCAACCTCCAAGGTGATAGTCTTCCCAGTGAGGGTTTTCACAAAAATTTGCATCCCACCACGGAGGCGAAGCACCAAGTGCAGGGTTGATTCCTTCTGGATGTTATAGTCTGCCAGGGTACGGCCGTCCTCAAGCTGCTTGCCAGCAAAGATGAGCCTTTGCTGGTCTGGGGGGATTCCTTCCTTATCTTGGATCTTGGATTTCACATTGTCAATGGTGTCGGAGCTTTCGACCTCGAGGGTAATGGTCTTGCCGGTAAGGGTTTTAACAAATATTTGCATTCCACCACGAAGACGGAGCACCAAATGAAGGGTTGATTCCTTCTGGATGTTGTAATCAGCCAGGGTGCGGCCGTCCTCAAGCTGCTTGCCAGCAAAGATGAGCCTTTGCTGGTCTGGAGGGATACCCTCTTTGTCTTGGATTTTCGCCTTCACATTGTCAATAGTATCAGAGCTCTCAACTTCCAAGGTGATCGTCTTTCCCGTGAGGGTTTTTACAAAAATTTGCATCCCACCACGGAGGCGAAGAACCAAGTGCAGGGTTGCCTCCTTCTGGATGTTATAGTCAGCAAGGGTACGGCCGTCCTCAAGCTGCTTGCCGGCAAAGATAAGCCTTTGCTGGTCTGGGGGGATTCCTTCCTTATCTTGGATCTTGGCTTTCACATTGTCAATGGTGTCAGAACTTTCAACCTCGAGGGTGATGGTCTTGCCGGTAAGGGTTTTAACAAATATTTGCATTCCACCACGAAGACGGAGCACCAAATGAAGGGTGGACTCCTTCTGGATGTTATAGTCAGCAAGGGTACGGCCGTCCTCAAGCTGCTTGCCAGCAAAGATAAGCCTTTGCTGGTCTGGAGGGATTCCTTCCTTGTCTTGGATCTTGGTTTTCACGTTGTCAATGGTGTCAGAACTTTCAACCTCGAGGGTGATGGTCTTGCCTGTAAGGGTTTTAACAAATATTTGCATTCCACCACGAAGACGGAGCACCAAATGAAGGGTGGATTCCTTCTGGATGTTGTAATCAGCCAAGGTGCGACCGTCCTCAAGCTGCTTGCCTGCAAAGATCAGCCTTTGCTGGTCTAGGGGGATTCCTTCCTTGTCTTGGATCTTAGCTTTGACATTGTCAATGGTGTCGGAGCTTTCGACCTCGAGGGTAATGGTCTTGCCGGTGAGGGTTTTCACAAAGATCTGCATCTGGAATTGGAATAAAAGACGATTAGAATCAAATTAAATATTTAACGGCAAGGGTTTTCACAAAGACCTGCATCTGTGATGTGAATAAAAGATGATTAGAATCAAATTAAATATTTAACCAAAAGAAGTTTAATTATCCGGGTGCTGAAACAATTACAAACCAATTCAAGATTTTTAACCAAAAGAAATATAATTATTTGGGTACCAAAACTAAAAGAACGTTCGAACAAAGAAAAATATACGCATCTGTAGTGGGAATAGAAGATGATTAGAATGCAGATAAAGATTTTTAATCAAAAAGAAGTTTAATAATTCGGGTGCCAAAACAATTAGAAACCAATTAAAGCCTTTTAACCAAAAAAATTTAATTACTGTGTACCAAAAAAAATATAGGAACCTTCAAACAAAGGGAAAATAACCAATAAAAAACAAATCGGCATATCTGAGAAGCTGAACAGCAAATGGCAACAAAGATATAAATTTTGTTTAAACAAATATTCCATTATGTTGATTTGAGGTTTTGGTTCACTTAAATTTGTAAAAAACATCTAAAGAATGATCCAATTACTTCACCAAGAGAACAGCTTCAACTGATATACCTATCAACACTATCTAATCAAAACAGTCACTTGGATATCCACTTCTTAGATAAAGTATTTTTGCAATAAATTTTCCTGATTTTGTTAGATTTAACAGGTACTGCCACCAGAAAAATTCAATAAAAACTATAAATATAGCACAAAACTTGATCTTCAATTTTTAATTTTCTCACTTTAATTTTCACTTTCCAAAAATTTAAATGAAAGACCAACCAAATTTACATATCTGAGAATCTGTTTGGGAAAACAAACATTTATATTTTGTTTAAATGAGGTTTTTTTAAATTTGTAAAAACATGTAAAGAATGATCCAATTACTTCACCAAGAGAACAGCTCCAAACTATATCAAAACTGTCACTTAGATTAACCCTTTTAGTCCTTATGGACAAAGTATTTGTGCAATAATTTTTCCTGATTTTGCTATACTTAACAGGTAATATCACTAGAAAAAATTAAAAAAAAAACAGTAAATATAGCATATGAATGATAACCCAGAGCAAAATAAATCTATCGAATATTAATTCAGAAACACCAATTACAAAATAGCATAACTCGAACCCCTAATCACATAGATAATAAGATAAATATACCATCAATCCAACAGACAAAAACAATATAAATGAACCAGCGATCGGTAAAATACGCAGATCTAAAACAATATAAACCAACCTAAGAGACTCATAAAAGAAACAAACAATATAATCTGACGTAGGACTCTTCGATTCACATATCAATGAACAAAACTTTAATTCCTAAGAAATACTCTATATATCAAAAGGAACAAATCATATTTACCTTAATCTGATTGAAAGAAATCGAATTAAGATCTAAAACAATATAAATCAACCTAAGAGAAATTTAAACGAAACAAACAACAACAAATAATCTAACATATGATTATTGGATTCACATATCAAAGAACAAAGTTTAATTCCTAAGAAATATAAATCAAAAACAACAAATCATTCATACCTTAATCTGGTTGAAAGGAATCGAATTAGAAGACTGTTGAGAAATTTAGGAGATCGTAATGAACGAAAGAGGATTTTATCTAACCAGAGATGAGAAGTACTCGCTGGAAATGCCTCATTTTATACGCGCTATGACCCAACTCTAGACGTTTCTCTCGTTAGTTTACACCAATGAAAATAAGCCACGTGTATTGCACTAATTTACACGCCAAAGCCACCTTATTTGTTCCCTTCTTAGGCGGCGTTGAAAAGTAATAATCCCATACAATTTCTTCCCCCTTAAAAAAAAAGAAAAAAAAGAGACTAAAATATAGTTTGTACCTAGATATTGTAGGCTAGTTGAGGTTTGTAATTTATTATGTTAAACAAAATGGGAAAAAACACATTTACATTATTATGATTGTCGTATTTTAAGTAATTAGTCACTGTATTTAAAAAAAATTCAATTAGCCCACTATACTTATTAAAAATTTAAAATCAAGCAATTCCGTCCAATTTTCGTCACAGACGTTAAAAAATCAGTCAAGTTTTCCTACGTGACTTTAAAAAAACAAAACAAAACACGTGTAATTGTTGATTTAATGAGTAAGAGAACTCAGGCTATCATGTGTGGAGTTGGGCTGGAGGCAACAACCAAACAGTTGTTGTCGAAGAAATCGAGTTTGAGTTCGAGTTCTGAGAAGAAAGCGACGAAGTTGGTCTTAATGTCAGGCGAAAAGGTCTTGATTGTATGTTATACCAGTAATTGAAGTGAAGAACTGAAGAACTAGGGTTTAAATTTCTCAGTAAAATTGTAGGCAACAAGTGCACGAAAATTAGGGCTTTTACCTGATAACTGGTATCCAGGTTAGTGCCACCTTAGTCTGCATCTAATATGGCTTCATCACGATCTAGATCATAGTCAACCACTGCTGCAGACATGCACATGTGTTTTTGTGATGTACCAGTGCGAATCTGTGTTTCGAAGAAAGATAGGTCAAAAGGAAAAATATTTTATGGCTGTCACAACTATGGGGTTAGTTTCCTCTGTCCAATTTGTAAACTACATTTCATCCATCTCTCTGTTAAATAATGTTTGGTATGTGGGTCTGTTTTCCCTCTCTCTGTTAAATAATGTTTGGTATTTGATAGGAATCTGGGAGATATTGTGGATATTTTGAATGGTGCCTTCCAATGTTGATGAAGCAACGGATGTGATGAGCAAGCCAGTTGAAGAGGTGAGCTTAGTGATGGATAAAAATACAAAACTGAAGTAGAAGTTGAAAATATTGAAGAAGGAAACACTGATAAAGGAAATGGAAGTTGATAAACTTAAAGAGGCAAACTCAAAACTTAGAATGTGTTGTGTATTGTCATGGATTGTCACTGCAATTGTAATCTTGACATGGGTTTATATAATGTAATGGTAATGTATTGATTGTAATGGATGTGCTCACTTGTAATAGGTTAATGGTGATAGGAAAGATGTAATGATACCCCCCCTCCCCCATTGAAATGCAGAAGATGTAATTGTTAATGTTTACATTCCATAAACACAACCATTCGTAATAATAAACAGAGCCAACAACAATTGCCAAAAATAGAGCCAACAACAATTGCCAAAAACAATGTGACGCCCCCAAATTCAGGTGCTTGAAACACGAATTCAGTGCTTCACGATACCATTTCTTTGAGCAAAATAATAATAATATCATAAATATCAAACTTAATTTACATATCAGAGTTGTTTAAATCGCAGGTACGCGGCCTTTAAAACATTTCATTACATGATAGATAATAAATATCAACATCTTATTTAAGTCTAGCTATTACATAAGATAACACAAACTTATTCTACTGGCTTTCATTTTCCTTTGTTCTTGCCTGAACCATCAGGTCAATCATACTTAGCTGAAAACATTTAAATTAAGCAAGAATGAGCATTTGAGTGCCCAGCAAGTAATAGCAACCAATAAACATTAGCTGAAATGATTAAATATTTTCTTTGAACGATACTTCTACAACGAAGTAATAGTTGTGAAGTAAACTGAAGCAACACTAAATAACATAAAAATTTTATTTCAAATTTTGAAACTATGTACTGACTATAATTGATAAGCAATCGAAAGACTATGAACTTTGTTTTCAATTTTCGATAGGGTTTAACAGAACTTCATCTGCAAACCGTTATAACTTACAGGCACGGGGGGTGATCAGTCCGTTATGCCCTGTATTGATCAATACTACATACCAGAACAATATTCTCGTTCATCATATCTGCCTTAGGCGCACAAAGTGTTCCTATGTTCGGGATGTTCATACTTAGTCGGGAATTCGAACCGAAATAATTAGGTTGGATAACAATGAGGATCTATCACATTCAAATATATTTTTAAATCTGTGTCTAGCCGAGACAAATAGATTAGACGACTTTCAATTAAGATATACATATTGGAAATCAATAAGTATGTATCAACATGTTCTATAATTATCCAAGTGAGGACACTTGTATAACCAATCTTAGTAATTTATAAATAGAATAGATATATCTGAATCTAATAGTAATACTGTACTGATAAACAATGAGCGAATAAAGTTCGAGAACTTGCATGAATACGAATATTTGGATACATAATCAATAACAATAGAGTTAATAATCTGGCACAACGATAAAATAATTCTAAAACTTTCTTACCCATGTCCATTGCAAAAAGTAAGTGCAAAGGTTAGGATACTTGCACAATAAAATTTGAGTATGGTTAGGAAACTTGCACAATGAAATTTGAGTATGGTTAGGAAACTTGCCTTAAGCGTAGTTTACCAAGATATCGCTTATCAATACTCTTTCGAAACCTAACATAATATAATACGTGTATAGCATATTCATTAGTTACATATGCTCATACATGGTATATAAGTGTAAATGCATACATAAACGTCTAAGTTAGCTGCATACTCCTTACATATACCTTATACTTATATTACCACATTAGTTTATAAGATACTACAAAGTTAACAATACAGTTTCTTAGTCATTGCCTTATAGTTCGCAAATATCTTTTGGACTTAACACTTTGAAGTTCTTAATCACTGCATTAATCATTCAATTCAATCATTTAGCATGCTTCTTAACATATTAGTTTTGCACTGGTCATATTATACATATTAGAGTAACAATACAAGCATGCCACCACCTTCAAACCATTTACAGAAAATTATTCCTACTGCAGACTGGTACGACCGCGCCTGATTTATACTAAGGAGACGCGTGATCGCGCGACTCCCAGTTCAAACCAGGACATGGCTGCTCCTGTAGAAAACCAGTGAACACATGCCTTGCATAAATATGAATAATCATGCAAAACACGCATGTTAGTATGTGGATAACTAAGTTTGACCTTATATCCTAACATTAACATATGCGATCATCTATTCTTATTTAATCAAGACTTTAAGTGTTTAAATTCATAATTTTCTTACGTTTAGTCGTTAAACACATGCTATGTGGTCCATAGGTTTCTACTACACATGCTTACATTAGTTAAGTCATGTATGTCAAGTGCTAGAATACTCGTAATATAGTTATTGACAAAACTAGTTTCCAAGATTTCTTGTGAAAATCTCATGTTAAGCTACCAAGTATGCAAACTCACTTCATTTACTATACATCATACTCTCTCATATACATATTAGAATATATAAGCATGCTTACAAGTTCCCATATAGTTTATCAAATTTGTATTGAAACTTAATGTCTCCCTTAGTAAAACTTACTTAAGTATGCAAGATAAGTTCACATATTCCATAACATGCTTCCTTAACCACATGATAGGTCACATAGGTATGTTTTGAAGTTCAAAACTTAGTTTATGCATAGTTCATGTACACATAGCTAATATAGTCTTTTACTTGCACTTTTCCTTTTAATTCATGCTCAATTACATCATACCCTCACCAACAAGGTAACTAACATATTGGTCACATTTTAATGTATATCAGAACTTGATACGTTGGCACATAAAATCAAGACATATTTTTGAAAAAGGTTTATCAAAACTAGTTTTCAACTTTTTAAGTCCTCTTTGAATAATCAAACTAAAATCAACTAACATGGCTTACTATATGCATAGAAATCTGAGTCCATATGTGCAGGTTATTTATATGCATGAACTAATTAACATAGCATGCTCAGAACATCTTAAGGAGCTAACAGGAGTAACTATGCTATACTACCCGCGCGGCCGCGCGGTGAAAGACTAGGGAAGTGGCGCGGCTGCGCCACTTCGTCCAGAAGCAAAAAATATATGGCTCTGCTTTTGCAGAGCCTCAATCACAAGCATTGCTAACAGCTTCTGTTGCAACACAAATTACTTCTAGACATGCATACACACTTAATTAACACAAGGGCATGTTATCTTCCACCAATTACAGAGAATTTAAGTAATTGCAAGAATTTAACAAAACTTAACTAAGAACATAATTTTATACCTTTGCTTTAACTCAAAATTAGATTACTCCCTCTCACTCTCTATAGCAACTAAGCAAGTAATTCTCAGCAACATAGCACATGAAGTAGAGTGCTTAATTTATAGAAAACTTACTACCCATGCCAAGCCATTGTTCAAGAAATTAAACCAAGAGATGGAGGGAGAATTCATTGGGTAATTAAGAGTTGGTGCAATAGTGGCCAACCACCCCCATCACCCACACCCTTCTTCATCATGGCTAGCTATTGGGAAGTTTAAGAGATGAAGGAATAGGTAGCCTTAGGCCAATGGTTCTTCACGTGGGGAAGAAAGTGACTCACAAAATGGGACAAGCCAAATCTCAACATTTGATAGCTATCTAATGCCACACACTATATGTTTAATACACATATAGGTATACTTAGGTTTTAAATCCAATTGGGTGCATACATGGGTTTAAATGATATGGCAATATTATGTTAGCAATTTAGGGTATTAGATATAATCCATGTACATTTTGATAATGCCCAATTTAGGATTTAATTTGAGTAGTGACACACCACATCATCATAACCTTTATTATATTATTTACTCACATAGTCATAAGATATGTATTAATGCACTATATGTACACATTACATTGCCTTCTTTATTAAAATAATAGCTTACAATAAACCTTAATATATGGTTACTATATATAGTATAGTCACATAAGTGTCGTACTACACTATATAATGTAGTTGTAATCCATATAGTATATTTAATTATCGCACACTCGCACATGACAGTCAAAGTAACCTTATTATATTAATAACTTACTTATTTGTTTTATGTCAACTAGATAAATTATTTATTGATTAATTAACAATAGTATTAATTAATCCATTCCTCATTGATTAACGTAACTATTAATCTCCATAATAATTAATATAAATTAATCGTTCACTTCATAATTCCTAATAATCATATCATACAATAATCATATTTTCATGGAAATAAATAATAAATATTTTTATTACAAAATTAATTTATTATAAGAGTATAATCTATAAGGATTAATAATTCTTAAAAGAAATTATTTACAATTATTCATGTAATAAATAAATTTTATTTATCACATATGTACATATATTTTACTTTACACATATGTCCTCCTTTATATATAAAAATTTTATATGCAATTTTTTTTTCTTATTTAATTATGTGGAATATATTGGGTTATTACAAACAGAGCCAACAACAATTGCCAAAAACAGACCCAACAACATAACCATACATTCCATAACCATAACCATACATTCCATAAACACAACCATTCATTGCTTAAAACCAATTGCATAACATAACCAAAGTACAAGTACAATTCAAAGTAGAATTTGGTTACCAAAATATAACATGAATAAATTTTCATCAAGTCAGATGATGAAAATTGCCCCAAAAAATACATACATAATATCCAACTATAGCCAACTAATAAACCATTGTGTTAGTTCCCAATAGGCACACAATAGATCTAGAAGGGGGGGTTGAATAGATCCTTTTAATTTCAAATACTTTTATCATTTATTTTGTATTGCTAATGACTTAGCATATGACAAATATAAAAATCTTTTCATGCACAGAGTAATAAGTAAAAGATCCCCTTCATTGATATATTCATGAACATACATACATTGTTCGTAGAGTTAGTTAAGTCGTAAACAATTAGTACATACATAGCATTTATAGTAGTTAGGTACATAATGTAAATGACATAAAGTAAATGACACAAGAAATTTTAATTGGTTCAAAGACTCAAGCTCCTAATCCACTCTTCTGCTTTAACTCGCAGGATTTCCACTAAGAAAGGGCAGCACCCTGAATCACTAAGATTCCTTCAAGGCCAACAGCCTTAGAACTTCAGTTCCCTAAGAACTCTTTAAGCCCCGTAGGCTTGGAACTCCTCTAGTTCCCTAGGAACTTTTTAAGTCCAGCAGGCTTGAAACTTCATTTAGTCCCTCTGGACAAGGACCCCTCAGGCCCTGGTTACTTGTTGATGTAGTTGTTGTTGTTGGTGCCTTGCTGCTAAGATGTCTTGAAGCCTGAACATCTTTAGTACTTAGCAGCTTGGCGTGATCCTCTTTGCATTCTACGTAGAGTCTGGACCACATCTTCTCTGGTGAAGCTGATCTTCACACTGTTCTGCTCATCTTCATCCGATGTTAGCTGTGCACCATCACCATTTAGTTTTGCTAAGTGTTTGAGCTTTTGGTAGACTTCGTCTAGTAGTTAGCATTCCCTGAACCCTTCTTGAATGGTTTGCAGACATGGTTCTGTATCTGTTCTATTTCAGCTTTTGGTTCATGGTGATTCGTAGAGTGGTTCTCTGGATCTTCTTTGTGCTTTGCCACTTTTCTAAATGCTATCTTCTTGGCCTTCTCGTCTCTCAGCTTAGATGCCATCTTCAGTGGCATTCTCATCTTTATTGAGTGAGGCTTTAGTATGTTCAAGTCCTTCTTCAAAGCTGCTTTACTTCCATCTTTGTAGTCTCACTATCACTGAGACTTGTTCTGTTTAGCTCTGGCGGAACTCGTAGAGTCAACACTTTAGCATTCCAACAACTCTACGATCCTTCAACTCAGCAACTTTTGATCTTTGAAGCTCTGGCTGATATATACTCCTGCCCAATCTTCCCGTTAAAATATAGCCGTTGAAAGTTATTTGAATTGCTTCGCAGATCTCGAGTTATTTAATGTAGATTGCAGATGTGACATGACATTCCCTTTTTTCATCTTTCTGACACTGCATTCTACTGTTTCACCTACCCCGTCAGAGATGTCACTTTGATGTCTCGGGCAGGTAGTCAACTTTATTTCTCATTTCTGATTTCTCGATTAGAACATCAGAAGTTGTCCTTTTGCATCGATGCTCTTAAACAACAATGTTCGAATATCAGTTTTCAGATTGAACCGTTGTCAATGCTTCAATCTTTAGATGACCGAACTCTACGATTTTGATGCAGTTGTTCTTGGACCTGATCGTAGTGTGTCTTGTTGAATATTTCTCATTTACAAGTTGAGATAACACTACGATCCTGAAGAAGTGTTCATTTGATCTTCAAGGTAGAACACATATTCCTTCTCTTGTGCAGTGCTTCAACACTTCTGTTTGCCTCAACTGATCTCAGGAACTGATAGCTTGACTCCTTGTTCTGGTTTCTTCTGAATAACAAGACACATCAAATTTATGGCATGCCCATCTCGCTTTCTCCTAGTGATCTCCCGTTCACTTATCATCAATGGGCTGACCCATGCTTAATCACTTTCACCTTATTCTTTAGAAGCTGGCCAATATATCTGTGTAAACTACATCAGTTCCTACTTTGTTTTGAAAACACTACGATCCTGGTTAACCCCAAGATCGTTGTCTTCTGTTCTCTGACAGCTACTGCACTTGCTGACTTTCCTTAGTCAGTCACTTTTGCTAAAGTCTTCTTCTGATCAACTTATGGAAGACTTCATCTTGAATGGCTTCACAATTCACTCTGGATGTTGATTGGGTTGGTGCTTCGATCTTCTGTTAGCATGTATGTCATTCGTTGAGTGCTCTCTGGTTTCTTTTAGGTGGAATGTATCTTTTCAACTCAGACTAGAGGCTTTGTACTTTGGATATTCTGGAAGTGCTCATTTGTTGAGAATCGTGTTTACTCTACGATTCTGTCTTGGCGTTATGAGCACCTCTGTTGAAGTCTTAGTTCTGCACTCTATGATTTAGCTTTGGTTCTGCAGACTCTACGACTCCGAGATCAGATCTTGACACTCTACGATTTATGTCCTTAAGCTTGTTGTCTTCATCTGTTCTGTCTCGACTACGATCTCTGTCTCTGATAAAATCAGTAGACTCTACGACTCCGAGTGTGTTCTATGATTCTTGACTTGGCTTTGGCAGATGCTCGTTCGGCTCTTAGATAGGCTATCTCTACGATTCTGAACATGACTTCCTCAGCAGACTATGGCTCCGAGGAAGTTCTTCTCGACACACTACGATCCTTCCTCATCTCTCCTGGCAGTTTACGAACTCCGAGATCTACTATCTTGCAGATTACGATTCTGCCTTGATAGTTCTCAAGTTTTTCTTGACTCTCCTGGCAGACTACGATTTTTAGTGCAGTGCTCGACAATCAGACAAGCCTATCTATTACATTATAAAATCAACCTAACAAGCTTGATCTTTCTATATTTATAATCCTTGTACATCATTTCTTTTTAAGGACTTTACAAAGCTGTTTTACTTATGTAGGATCAACCTAACATATTTGATCAATTCATTCTAAGTCCTTGTACATATGTTCCTATTATCTATCAAAGGACCTTATAACTTTTCTTAATGCAAGCATACTTGCATATTCATTCATTTATATCCTAATTAAATCATATATAAATAGGAATATCATTCACATGCTTATTCCTAACATATTGTTTACATAATATGTTCACTCTAGTCACTCTACTCCCATTGGACATGAGTTCTTTTACCTTTTACTTTCCATTTACTTGTCTCATTGGTTGATGGTCCACCTTCACTTATTGCCCTTCTAGGAGTTTTACTTGCACCTGCAGATGGTCCACTAGCAACATTTCCATTCTTGGAATTTTCCTTACCTACATGCACAAATACATTTAGTCTTAGGCATTGAACAAGCATTGAAACAATTCAATTGAACATTCAATCTAAATATATGCTTACTTCTTGTTGAACATTTTGATTTCCACTGCCAGACTTTTTTCCTTGACCTCTTTCTTTCCTTTTCACCTGCATAATAGAACCACATTTAAACTAATATACAATCACAACATAAATACTATTACAAGGATTGGTTTTAAAATAGCTTACCCTTAGCTTAATATGCCTTGGTTCAGTCCCAGATTGTTGTGGGGTAGCTTTCCTTGGTTCTCCAGTAGGTTGTGTCATCTTACAACCTAACTTGTTAGTAGTAACTTGGTCTTACTACTAGGCTCTTCATTAGGATCCTTCCTCCTATTTTTCTTTGGTCTGCCTGCTGTTCTCTTGGTTGGTGGAGGCAATAATTTTGTCATGTTGGCAGGAGGCCACTCATTTGACCCTGTAAGACCCCGAATTTTATGAAATGAAAGTGTTTAATTTTCTTATAATTATTATTCTATTTAGTAAATGCTTAAATTGATAAAAGGTTAAAGTTAAGGGTGATATCTGAAAATTTTACAAAGTAAACAAGTTGTCATAAAATATTCATTTGGTTGGAAAATATTCTTTTTGTCGGAGAATATCCGTACAACGGCACAATCATTGGTGGACCCCACAACGGAATAACTGTCAAATTTAGAAAGCGACAGAAATAACCTTTTTATAAAAATAACGACAAAAGTTTTACCGTTAATTGTTGAAATACCCAGTGATAAAATTATAGTAATACACATGGTTGCACAGTATCACACAGTATTGTACAGTATCTTTGATTATTGATGCTTACGTGAGAAGGCACTAAGTTTTTGTAAGACCCCAAATTATTAATAAATGAAATTTAAATTCCTCTATTTATTATTTTGAAATAGTAAGGGTTGATTTGATTAATGTGGTTAGTTATGGGTAAAATGCGTAAATATTTTAAATAAGCAAGTGGTCATAAAATATTCATTGTTGTCGGGGAATATTTATTTGGTCGTGGAATATTCTTGTTGTCGGGGAATATTCGTACGACGGCGCAGCCTTGTGTGGGCCCCATAACAGAAAGTGATTGGATGAAGAAAACGACAAAAACAAGTTGTTTATAAATAACGAGGTAGTTGTTACCGTTAATACTATTGGAATACCCAGTGGTTAAAACACAGTAATACGCGTTGTTGCATAGTAGCACACTGTATTGCAACAATTATTAATTCTTACGAAGGCACTACTCAATAATGGTTACAGTAATTACTGTTCAGTATTTTATTTTATTGATTCAATAATTACTGCGTTGATATTTTATATTACTGTTGTTTCAATAATTGTCACTACACAGTATTTTCTATTATCGGAGCAATAATTCATATTATCTAAATAATATTATTAGATAACATTATTAGCAATGTCTAGAAAGTTCTGTCTAAGGAGAGGTTTGGTCACCTAATTGCGCGCCAGTAAGGAGAAATCCTTATTGGAAAGCCCCCTCTTTCCTGGGAACGGCCTGGTTGCCAGTACTGTGATTCTGTACTATTATTTGTGAATAATTAATTATTGATTTATATGATGAGAAAAATATTAATTTTATGTGGATATAGATGGAGAAAATTTTTAATGTGACAAGTGTTGAAAATTAATATTTTATATTTTTCTGATAAAATAATTCATTTAAATATATTATTTTAATAATATATTGATGGTGATATTTTTACAATGAATGTGGGATATATGAGTATATGAGGAGGAAGAGTATTTTTGTGGCATTAAATGATTAACACATATTTTGTGTGTTGGTGGACACAATTCTTGACCAAAAATTTATTATTAACTGTAAAATCGCCCGTTTGTGGATTTCGGTCAATTTCTGTTTAGAATTTGGAAAAACTTTCTTCTGCAAAGTTGTAGAGAATTGAATTTCCTATAAAAACTCGAGAGATTCAAATTTTTTGATAAAAGAGCTATTTATTATGAATTATTGAAGTTCTGAAGTTCCGAAATAATTGATTTTTGGAAGTTTTAATTATTATTTTAAAGAAAAATGTTTTTTGCAAATTAGCGGGCTCAACATGTGATAAGAATGGGCTGAATTCAGATCTTCTAAGGTGGGCTTGACAATTTTGTAAATATAATAGTATTATATTCAATTTTCTGCTTTGGTGTTCTAAGTATTTTTCTATAAATAGGGTGCTTAGGTTAGAATTGAAAATCACACCAGAAACTGAGATATTCTCTCTCTTTCTCTCTCTATATTAGTGAGCGTATTCTTGTGAGTATTCTAATACTTTGAGTATTGCTATACGGTGCAAGTTCAAGTCATAGCCTATATCCGATGTTTCAACTAGAAGTACTATTTTTGCTGAGGTAAGGGATGTTATTTCTTCTTAAATGATATTATTTTCTTCAATATCATTATGCTGAAGTATTGGTTAGAAATTTTTATCAAATTTAGAACTTTTCATGTCGGGGTTACTATTCATGAGTTACTATTCATGAGTTACTATTCACGAGTTACTATTCATGAGTTACTATTCACGAGTTACTATTCACGAAGTATAATGATGTTTTTTGTGAAATTTCTATCGTTTGGTGTCGGAGTTACTATTCACGTATACGGCACTATTCACGTATACGGCACTATTCACGAATACGGTACTATTCACCGGAAAATGAAATTTTCTTCTTTTTGTCCAAAATATCTATTATGGATACTAGCTTTGATTGTATCCATGTTTTGATCATTCTTGAATTTTACTTCACTATGATTATTTATAAGGTATTTTTGGACGTGGATAAATCGAAATACGAATCCTGAATATTTGTTATTTTGTTTCACTGGATTCGTTTTCTTTAAAATATTTTTCATCATCCTCAGTCTTAAATGATGATATAACTGAATATCTTTGGCCTGTAGTGCAAATATGAATGATTTCTGATGAATATCTTTGGCCCGTAGTGCAAAGATGAACAGGTGTTGAGGTGAACATGACCAACTGATGAATATCTTTGGCCTGTAGTGCAAAGATGACTATTTGATTCAAGATATTTATTGATTAATGTTACAGGGATAAAATGTTGATGACGGGCTTTTAAATTCATAGATAATCGTAAATTTCATTCTCTACGTAACTCTTCTATGAATTATTATTTTCCGTTGCGAATATTGATTTAAAACTTGTTGTCTATTGTATTCTATTAAATTTTTCCCTGTTGAAGACTAACGATAATTTATTGTATATTATCTTAGTCATAATATTCTTTACTGGGCTAGTTGAGCTCACCCTTTTCCTTTTTGTTCTATTTTTCTTCTCAGGAGGCGAGAATGTAATGAGTACTAGTCGGGGTATGGAATGATGGTTCAAGACAGGTATTTTAGTAGTCCTCACTATTTTGTAAAATAGTGTATCAATAAGTATAATGAGGACTTAATTGAGTATGAATACTGTCTAGATGACAATATTTGTATTTAAACTCACAGTATATGTGTTGTCGTATTTTGCACGACAATTGTAATAATAAAGTTGTAGTTATTTTCTGTACCATGTATTTGGCGACTCAGAATGGGTTGGATGGATTGGACCTATTTTGGGGGCGTCACAGTTGGTATCAGAGCTTAGGGATATGATCCCTGGCTGAGATGTGAGACAAGAACTAGGAGGGGAGAGACGGGGAATTCCTTCGCTAGTATGACCTGACTAAGTTTATTTGATATTTATTTGATCGGTTAGAGTATAGGGATAATATATGACATGACTATTAACCCTTGTTTTATGGCAGTATTTAAGAATGGCAGCTGAGAACGTTAATAATGGAGTAAATCAGACCGTGGAAACACCTTTGATCACCACCCAGGGGAACGTGCAACAGGAAGGAAATATTCCTCCTGTAAACAACGTTACCGAGCAAACGATGAATGATGGAATGTTTAGGAGCTTTTTGCAGTTCATGCAAAATCAGACGAGGGAGACTCGTGTGCAGAATACGGGTGGAAATGATAACAACGCGCAGTTTGTCACAGCTAAGCAGTTCAAAGAATTGGGACCACCAGAATTTAAGGGAAAGCCGGATCCGATCATGGCGGAAACGTGGGTCAAGCAAATTACCAAGATATTCGATGTCTTGGGATGCACGGAGGAACAAAAGGTTCCATTCGCCACCTTTATGTTTCGCGGTGAGGCAGACTACTGGTGGGAGTCTGTGAAGCGTACCCAGCCTGACGCACTCAACATGTCCTGGGAAACATTTCAAAAACTGTTCAATGACAAGTACTTTCCTGAAAGTATTCGTCATATGAAGGAGGTGGAGTTTATCAGACTGGAACAAAACAACATGACCGTGTCCCAGTACGAGGCGAAGTTTGCAGAGTTATCCAGGTTTGCACCTCATTTGTCGAAAATGAGGAACGAATGACAAGGATATTTCTGAGAGGTCTAAAACCCGAGATTCGGCAATATCTTATCTCTCATAAATTTTCTTTATATTCAGATGTTGTAAACAGGGCTCAATTATTAGAGCGAGATAATGAGTATGTGCAACCGAGGGACCACAACCAGGGTCATACCGGTGGCGGCAATCATCGAAGCAATGAAAACCAGCAGGGAGGAAAATATTCGGACAAAAGCGGTAACCACTTTGGTGGTAATCGTGGTCGTGATAATAGAAGGAGCGAGTCGGGAGGAGATTTCAAGAAGAGAAGGTACAACAATGATAACGTGAAGACGTCAGCACAAACATCAACTATTTCTAGGGGAGGAGAACGACCACCGGTCGTATGTTACAAATGTGGAAAAGAGGGACATATCAGCCCAAACTGTCCACAACAGTTCAAGGTATGTTATAACTGTGGAAAGGAAGGACATATCGCTCGAGATTGCACTGTAACAAAACCAAGTCCAACGGGGGTGGTGACTCAAAAAGTTGTCCCAGAAAAGTCAAAGTCAACGGTTCCTGGAAGAGCGTTTTTCTTGACTGGTCAGAATGCGAGGAACTCGAACGAAGTTAGCACGGGTTAGTTAATTATAAATTTTTACGAAGTCTATACCTTACTAGATACCGGTTCTACCCATTCATTTATCTCTCCTGCTTATACTCAACGTTTAAAATTGACTCCGGAGAAAATTAGACTTTGACTTATCTGTTGAAACTCCGTTAGGATAAACTTTCGTTATATCCACTGTTTATAAATCTTGTTTGATCCTAGTTGGCACCATCACATTACCTGTTGATCTTATCTCTTTAAAGATACTTGCTTTTGATGTGATTTTAGGAATTGATTGGTTAACTACTCATCATACCAAAATTGATTGCTTTCGTAAGGTTGTTAGTTTTCATATTCCTACGCAACCTGTTATTCAAATTCAAGCAACCAAACCATTGAAGTCAAACTCTTTCATATCAAGCCGTAAAGTCATTCGTTTATTGAAAAACGGATGTCAAGCTTTCTTAGCTAAATTGGACTTGAACAAAAATATATTTCTATTGTTAGTAAATCCCTGACGTATTTCCTGAAGAATTTCTTGGCCTACGCGTGATATTGAATTTTGTATCATCTTTGAATCTGGTACAAAACTCACTTCTAAAATCTCATATCGAATGGCTCCTATTGAACTTCAGGAGTTAAAAACCTAACTGTAGAAGTTTGTACCCGAGCCTTTATCTGGTGACTTCCTTTGTGGAATGCACTGAATCCAGACTCTCCGTAGGGGATGCCATATTCGTGCGGTAATAAACTGATAGGTGTCATTGTGACGTGCTATCCAAGATGGGGATATGAGTCACAATTGAGAGCAACCTAAGTCAGTAATCAAAATACACAGCTTTCTAGGCTTAGCTGGTTATTATCGGAGATTTGTAAAAGGATTTTCTCGAATCGCTACTCCATTAACTCAGCTGACTCGAAAAGATACAAACTTCGAATGGACCGAGGAATGCGAGAAGAGCTTCCAAGAATTCAACATGAGACACCGACGTTGGCTCGAGCTGTTGAAAGATTTCGATCATACCATCCAATACCATCCTGAAAAAGCGAACGCGGTAGCTGACGCATTGAGTAGAAGATCATATGCAGGAACGAGTGCGATGATGTCAAGTATACGCGTAGAATCAACTTTAATCGATAAAGTTAAAGTTGCTTAAGCCACAGATCGGGAGCTGATGAGTATGAAGAAGAAAGTATAAGAAGGTGCTATTCCAGAAGCAAGAATCGATGAAGAAGGAATACTTCGAGTCCACTCCAGACTTTGTGTTTCTAACGATTCTGATTTGAAGTACAAGATCATGATGGAGGCACACAATACACCATTTGCAATCCATCCTGGAAGTACTAAAATGTATCGTGATCTTCGACATACATTTTGGTGGAACAATATGAAGAGAGAGATTGCAAAGTTTATCTCGAGGTGTTTAACTTGTCAACGTGTAAAGGCGGATCATCAAGTGCCAAAGGGTCCATTGCAACCACTTGAGATTCCGAAATGGAAGTGGGAACACATTACCATAGATTTCGTTACGGGTCTTCCTACGGTTTCTCAAGGCATAAATGCTATTTGGGTGATTGTTGATAGATTAACCAAGTCTGCTCATTTCTTTCCGATACGGGAGACTTATTCCCTTAAACGTCTTGCTAGTATGTACGTGAATGAGATTGTGAGGTTGCATGGCATGCCAGTATCCATAGTTTCGGATCGTGACCCAAGATTCACTTCAAGATTTTGGGTTAGCTTGCAAAAAGCTATAGGCACGGATTTACGATTTAATTCAGCTTACCATCCTCAAACGGATGGACAATCAGAGAGGACTATTCAGACTCTTGAAGATCTATTAAGACTTTGTGTCCTAGATTTCAAAGGGAGTTGGGATAAGTACCTACCATTGGTGGAATTCTCCTACAATAAAAGTTATCAGGCAAGTATAGGTGTGGCTCCATTTGAAGCATTGTATGGACGAAAGTGTCGCTCTCCAGTATGTTGGGATGAGGTGGGAGAATCAACGTTGTTGGGACCAGAGTTGGTACGAATGACTACAGAGAAGATCCAAACGATTCGACAACGTATACAAACGGCACAAGATCGACAAAAGAGTTATACGGATCTTCATCGAAAGGACGTGGAATTTGATATTGGGGATCATGTATTGTTGCGAGTTACTCCATGGAGGGGAGTTACAAGATTCGAGAAGAGAGAAAAGCTCAATCCACGATTTATTGGTCCATTTCAGATTCTTGACCGAGTAAGAAATGTGGCCTATAGACTCGCGTTACCTCCAAGCATGTCTCGTGTTCATAACGTTTTTCACATATCTATGCTTCGTAAATATGTGAAAGACCCAAACCACGTTATTGAGTTAGAACCAGACGAGATAGCCGAAGACTTAACGTATGAAGAGGTACCTGTCAAGATCTTGGATAGGAAGGAGCATGTCCTACGCACGAAGGTCATACCACAAGTTAAAGTTTTGTGGAGAAACCATGCTATTGAGGAAATGACCTGGGAGTTGGAAACGGAAATGAAAGCGAGGTATCCTCATCTTTTCGAAACACCAGGTATGTATGTCAATTTCGAGGACGAAATTTCATAAGGAGGGGAGGTTGTAAGACCCCAAATTATTAATAAATGAAATTTAAATTCCTCTATTTATTATTTTGAAATAGTAAGGGTTGATTTGATTAATGTGGTTAGTTATGGGTAAAATGCGCAAATATTTCAAATAAGCAAGTGGTCCTAAAATATTCATTGTTGTCGGGGAATATTTGTTTGGTCGTGGAGTATTCTTGTTGTCGGGGAATATTCGTACGACGGCGCAGCCTTGTGTGGGCCCCATAACAGAAAGCGATTGGACGAAGAAAACGACAAAAACAAGTTGTTTATAAATAATGGCGTAGTTGTTACCGTTAATACTATTGGAATACTCGGTGGTTAAAACACAGTAATACGCGTTGTTCCACAGTAGCACACTGTATTGCACCAATTATTGATTCTTACGAAGGCACTACTCAATAATGGTTACAGTAATTACTGTTCAGTATTTTGTTTTATTGATTCAATAATTACTGCGTTGATATTTTATATTACTGTTGTTTCAATAATTGTCACTACACAGTATTTTCCATTATCGGAGCAATAATTCATATTATCTGAATAATATTATTAGATAACATTATTGGCAATGTCTAGAAAGTTCTGTCTAAGGAGAGGTTTGGTCACCTAGTTGCGCGCCAGTAAGGAGAAATCCTTATTGGAAAGCCCCCTCTTTCCTGGGAACGGCCTGGTTGCCAGTACTGTGATTCTGTACTATTATTTGTGAATAATTAATTATTGATTTATATGATGAGAAAAATATTGATTTTATGTGGATATAGATGGAGAAATTTTTTAATGTGACAAGTGTTGAAAATTAATATTTTATATTTTTCTGATAAAATAATTCATTTAAATATATTATTTTAATAATATATTGATGGTGATATTTTTACAATGAATGTGAGATATATGAATATATGAGGAGGAAGAGTTTTTTTGTGGCATTAAATGATTAACACATGTTTTGTGTGTTGGTGAACATAATTCTTGACCAAAAATTTATTATTGACTGTAAAATCGCCCGTTTATGGATTTCGGTCAATTTTTGTTTGGAATTTGGAAAAACTTTCTTCTGCAAAGTTGTAGAGAATTGAATTTCCTATAAAAACATGCGAGATTCGAATTTTTTTGATAAAAGGGCTATTTATTATGAATTATTGAAGTTCTGAAGTTCCGAAATAATTGATTTTTGAAAGTTTTAATTATTATTTTAAAGAAAAATGCTTTTTGCAAATTAGTGGGCTCAACATGTGATAAGAATGGGCTGAATTCAGATCTTCTAAGATGGGCTTGACAATTTTGTAAATATAATAGTATTATATTCAATTTTCTGCTTTGGTGTTCTAAGCATTTTCTTATAAATAGGGTGCTTAGGTTAGAATTGAAAATCACACCAGAAACTGAGATCTTCTCTCTCTATATTAGTGAGCGTATTCTTGTGAGTATTCTAATACTTTGAGTATTGCTATACAGTGCAAGTTCAAGTCATAGCCTATATCCGATGTTTCAACTAGAAGTACTGTTTTTGCTGAGGTAAGGGATGTTATTTCTTCTTAAATGATATTATTTTCTTCAATATCATTATGCTGAAGTATTGGTTAGAAATTTTTATCAAATTTGGAACTTTTCATGTCGGGGTTGCTATTCATGAGTTACTATTCACGAGTTACTATTCATGAGTTACTATTCACGAGTTACTATTCACGAAGCATAATGATGTTTTTTGTGAAATTTCTATCGTTTGGTGTCGGAGTTACTATTCACGTATACGGTACTATTCACGTATACGGCACTATTCACGAATACGGTACTATTCACCGGAAAATGAAATTTTTTTCTTTTTGTCCAAAATATCTATTATGGATACTAGCTTTGATTGTATCCATGTTTTGATCATTCTTGAATTTTACTTCACTATGATTATTTATAAGGTATTTTTGGACGTGGATAAATCGAAATACGAATCCTGAATATTTGTTATTTTGTTTCACTGGATTCGTTTTCTTTAAAATATTTTTCATCATCCTCAGTCTAAAATGATGATATAACTGAATATCTTTGGCCTGTAGTACAAAGATGAATGATTTCTGATGAATATCTTTGGCCCGTAGTGCAAAGATGAACAGGTATTGAGGTGAACATGACCAACTGATGAATATCTTTGGCCTGTAGTGCAAAGATGACTATTTGAGTCAAGATATTTATTGATTGATGTTACATGGATAAAATGTTGATGATGGGCTTTTAAATTCATAGATAATCGTAGATTTCATTCTCTACGTAACTCTTCTATGAATTATTATTTTCCGCTGCGAATATTGATTTAAAACTTGTTGTCTATTGTATTCTATTAAATTTTTCCCTGTTGAAGACTAACGATAATTTGTTGTATATTATCTTAGTCATAATATTCTTTACTGGGCTAGTTGAGCTCACCCTTTTCCTTTTTGTTCTATTTTTCTTCTCAGGAGGCGAGAATGTAGTGAGTACTAGTCGGGGTATGGAATGATGGTTCAAGACAGTTATTTTAGTAGTCCTCACTATTTTGTAAAATAGTGTATCAATAAGTATAATGAGGACTTAATTGAGTATGAATACTGTCTAGATGACAATATTTGTATTTAAACTCACAGTATATGTGTTGTCGTATTTTGCACGACAATTGTAATAATAAAGTTGTAGTTATTTTCTGTACCATGTATTTGGCGACTCAGAATGGGTTGGATGGATTGGACCTATTTTGGGGGCGTCACAGTTTTATTCAATAATTACCACAGTAGTTGATGCATAAGATCTCATATTATTTATTCAATTATTGTCACAGTATCATCTGCACAATATTTTATATTATTAAATCAATAATTGAGACGAAAAAGTTATTCATATTATTATTTATATTATTGACAATGTCTAGAAAGTTCTGTCGAGGAAATGCGTTTGGTCACCTAATTACGCGCCAAGAAGGAGAAGTCCTTATCGGAAAGCCCCCTCTTTCCTGGGAATGATTTGGTTGTTAATATTGCGAGTTATAATATTAATGATAAATAAATGTTATTAAAAATATATTTAGTGAAGCTATGACAACCCAAAAATTTAGAAGATCTTGAATGATTAAATTAAAGGTTAAAGTTTAAAACCTAGAGTGAAAATAGATGATTTATTTTAAATTTTAAAAAATCTAAGGAAATGGTACGTTGAAATGATTCAACGATTAGGTTACGAGAAATAATAAGATCTAAACCGATTAAGAAGGATTCAGTTTTATGATTCCGGGGACGGAATCCTTATAAGGGGGAAAGAATGTGATAACCCAAATTTTTGGGTTATATTAAAATAGGAATTAAATAAATAAAATTCTTATTAGATAATATGTTGTATGATATTATATTACATAAGTGGGTATGAACTATGCAATATGTGATGTTTATGCTTAATATTAATAAATATATTGGTATTATATATTTATTATATGTAAATTAATTGTAGGGGCAATTTATTAAAGAAAATGAGATGGGTATAAATAAAATAATCTATAATATTAAATTATTTTAATGTGGTGAATTGGTGGCATTAAATATATACTTAATGTATAACTACCCTTTTATTGAAGAAATCATGTATTACATTATTGGACGTAAGGTATGTATGTTTTAATGTAATAAGTATATTATTATATTTATTATAGTTAAAGTGATGAATTTTTTTTATAAAAATGAAAAGAAAGTAATTAGTATACAAGAATTATTGTATACTTTTTAAATAAATGATATTAAAATAAATTCTAGAGTTGAATTATTTTAATAAAGAAAAGATATTATTTTAATTATAATATCTTATTTATTAAAAAAATTTCCATTTATACGGTAAATATATTAAGTTATACTTACTATATATAAATAAATTGATATAAACAATTTATAAGGTGAGAGAATAAATCTATTATTTATTTTCTATATGTGATGTGAGTACATGTGCATTATAAAGAATATTTGCAAGTTAATATATATATATATATATATATATATATATATATATATATATATATATATATATATATATATATATATATATTTCGCAGAGAAATAGAATTGTTGGGAACAATTTGCGTAATGAGGCAAAAAGAGGCGGGTTAAGCATATAATATTTATATATACTTTACCCAAGAGTATTAGAATAAATTCATATATAAAATTAATTTAATAAAGAAAAGATATTATATTTATCTTAATATCTTAAGAAAGTAAATAAATTCTTAATTGAATTTATGATAATGAAGTAAGGATATTATATTATAATATCTTGGGTATGTAAATAATTGTATTTACATAAGAAATTATGTGTAGAATATTTATTTTACATTTATAAAATAAATATGTAATTTGAATATGTTATGTTATATTTTATATAATTTATATATCAAAGATGAGTTATGTAAATTATATGATACCGAGATGGTAAAATAAATTAAGAAAATTTATGTAGTAACTTATTTAATTAAATTAAGTTACTAAGATTGGGTAATTAAATAACTTAATAAAGTATGGAAGTGAATTATGAAAGTTAAGGAGGAATTGTGCGAGTTAAGAAAATCTTAGGGTTAAAAACCTAATATTTGAAACTTAAGAAAATATCTTAAGAAATATGCTAATGAATAAATAATATTCCGAGAATATGCTAAGAATATGCCATGGGTGATTTGCAAGCTTTTAAATACGAAGGGGAAGAATAGAGAAGATTTAAGTTGGGTGACCAACTTATAAGAAATTGAAAGTAGTTTTTATATAAGCAAAATTGATAGAAATCAAGTTAGCAAAATTTGAACCAATAAGAATTTAGAAGGGTTAAAGAGGCGGAAGATGTTTCAGACAATTATGGAACATTAAAGTCTCTGTAGTTGGTATATAGAAATCCTCAATTTACCAACTCTTCCTTATTTTGTGCCAGATTTTTAGGGAGTTGGTAAATTATTACCCCCACTTCATTTACTCACTCCCATATGTTCCTTTTCATTCTCCTCAACAAACTTCTTCCTTCCCATATTGCAAAACAAAAACAGAGAGAGTGAAGAGGGAGCAAGAGAAGAGAGATTCATATGGCTTGAGCAAGATTGAAGCGAGCAAACAACAAAACAAACTCCTACAAACCTCCATAATCATCGTACTTCATCCTCTCCACCAAAACATTCATATTTTCTAGAGAGAAAAAGAAATGAGTGGAGTGATTTTACTTGATTTAAGCTACGGGAGTGTTTGAAGAGAAAGGAAATCAGATTCTAGCAGGTCCTAGCACATCATCTAACATCTTAGAGGAAGGAAATCCAAGAAGTAAGCTCTTAAAACCCTAACCTTCCATTTTAGCACTTAAACTCATCATATCTTTTTAGATGTTATCTTGAGTTTTATGAGTTGTGAAACATCCTAAGAGTGATGAAATTAGAGATATGGACCTAGTATGTGGTGTGGAGTTATAAGGAGGAAAAACATGGGTGAATACCGAACTAAATGGCTATGAAATCAACCCACAATTTTGACGCACCCATTATGTTCGATTAAATTACTAGAAGAGCAATTTTGCCTAAAAACCCATAGTTAGGCGAAGCTAAGACTTGAGTTTGATTCATACATGTTATATATAACTAATTAAAAGGTATGAGCGAAGCAAATCAAGAGAGGAAGCATTTTTGAGATAAAACAAAAAGTCCGAGAGATTGTGTGACTGCTGACCCTAAAACATAAATTCGGGGATAGTATAGGTTTTCAAAAAATTCTGGGCTTTTGGGGTATTATAGTACACTGAACAAGCTTTTCATAGAATCTAGAACGGACTAATTCCGACTTCGGAGCAAAGAGTTATGACCGTTCAAAGTAGTCGCGTCAAAACTGTCTAACCAACTCGGGTCAGTCCCTTTACACGGAATTTCTGGAATTCTGTGTTTAGAATTTGAAAATGGTCAAAGAATAAAAGTTGTAGCCCCAAAAGTTAGCTTCACGTGGGCTTAAGAAACGCTCAAAAATATTTTGAAACGAAGAAGTTATGACTGTTTTAGCGAGAGTGGGTAAAGCATGAATTTTTTTTAAAAAATAGTTGCGACCAAACATTTTTGGGGTTTGTTTTGGACTGCCTATGATGTCCAAAATAGGTGGATTATATTTTCTAAATATATCCTAATATGGTGTCTAAAATATATCCCAAATTGGTTGTAATCGAAGTTATGAGCTAAAAGATATGAAATTATAAAGAAGCCATTTAAACTCTAGAAATTGAAGATAGTAACTGAGTTTGGAAGGAAGTTTAAGCAATATATTGACAAAAGGAGGATTGAATTCAGCCATAGCAAGCTCGAGACAGGAATTGAAGCAAGCTTAGAGCAAGAATTAAGTTATGATATCAATTAAGTAAGGTAAATTATACTTCCTCATCAAATTTATAGAAATTGAAATAAAGAAGGAATTGAATTGTTTTATTGGTTGAGAAATTGATTTGGTTAATGCTATTTTATGAGTTCTGAAGTGACAAGGGAGGATTTTCATGGAAAAATCATTGGCTAGACTATATCTAAAAGGTTGTGAATTATGGGATTTTAAACTATGTATTCATGGTGTTGTTAAAATATCCCAATGAGACAAATATGTTAAAACATAAGAATTGGCTAGTGTTATGAGTAAGATAGTCTGCATATCTGTATTAGAAGATCACCTAACTTATTTGTATGCCTGGAATAAAGCCCAAAGTGAAGTTCATAAGTTTTTGTTAAACTTGAATTTGGATGAAAAATGTGGTGACAGAGCAGTTTTGAGCCTCTATAAGTACGCCTTAAAGAATCCGTTTGGGCCATGCTATATTTTTATAAAATACTATGTAGTAACATCTCAAACATATCCAAAATTGAAATCATTCGGATGTATAGGCTGCATGATAGAAAATCACAAAGTAGCTACGAAAATAACCAACATTTGGAAATCTGTAGAAGTAGAAAATTGGCCAAGTCAGAAACAGCTGCGCGTGGGCTGTTTCGGGCCACTGTTTCGAAGCCTTGCCAAACTCTTTCCATACATGTTATATTTTTTTAAAAATACTACGTAATATGAGGTAGAACATATCCAAAAATGGATTCAATTTGATATATATGGAGTGAGATAAAAATTCGTAAAACTAGTCCGAAGACCACAAAATTCAAAATTTCCAAATTTTGTTTCTGCAGAATCTAGGCAGTGGCCAGGCTGTCTGGGTTGTTTCGATACGCCGAACCATTTTGGTTCGCCGAGTAAATTTTTGGGCGTAACGTAAATTTTTGATATGTTGCTTAGTTTTTCGTGTAGATTCCAAATATGTAATTGTTCTGTAGCATTTGTCGGACAACCCAAAAAGTGTAAAATTAAAATGAGAAAGAAGTTTCCTTTATTTTGTTAACTATGATGTAAGTTTATGATATAATTAGATTGTGTAGTCCTATGAATGTACTTGTTAACTTACATTAGATGTAATATCTCAAGCGTAGAATGAAGAAACAATTTCTAAGTTAATATAGAAAATATTATTAAGTCTTAGATGAATTGAAGTTCCGAATGGGATTGATGAGCATATTATAACGGACTTATAATGAATAGGTCGTGCGGCGATGGATAGAAGTTAAATCATGAACGTTCGATGGACGTATAGTAACAAATGCAAACCGAGGCAAATTTTTCAGTTCTATTATGTTTATGGATTAAATGTGATTATGTGATGAGTTATATACCATGCTTTATGAATTGTTAAAGTCAAAATATGACTAAGTTAATTGGGTTATGGAACTCAATTTATATGTGATATGTGATAACACATGCTGTATGATGTAACTCGATAAATTAGAAATGTATAATGCATGAATGTATATTTTATAAGAAATTATTAATGCATGCGGATATGCATAGTAAAGAAAATATAGTGCATATGGAATTTTGTGCTATGTGAAACATGATAGACTATTAAATTTGCTCGGCTATCGAGCTCAATCTTGCAAACACAAACTTTTTGCAGGTTAATGATGTTAAGTAATGTTACTTGCAATACGGATGATGAAGATTGAACGATGTGCAAAATGAATACATTTCATTGAATTAGAAATGGTATAAATATATGATTGATAGTTTTGTCAAATGTAATTGGCAGTTATGTATAGTTTGAAATGTGGAATGGATAAAGAATGTTTATTCTGAAATGAATATAGATATGATTCTAAAATAAATGAATCATCGATAAAAAATATATGAAGTATTGAGGCTTAAGCTTTTAATACGTTTACATGGATTATATAAATCATATAATAAATATGAATCTAGTATAAAGAAGAATTGTAAAGGTTGCGATTCAAGGAATGAATGAATGGAAAGAAAAACAAAATTTATTCCATATTTTTAGCTATTTTAACATTAAATAATGTTTTAAAGCTAGAACAAGATAATATTAACGCACAAAATCGGGAAGGAAAATAGTCCCGATTTTGGGGGCACTATAGAAGCCAAGAGAATTCAGATAAATAAAGGGGTTTTTATGAAGTATTTGTTATAAATTTGGTGTGACACCCCCAAAACAGGTATACATCACCCATCTTGAGTCGCCAGATACATGATACATAAATTCAAATAAAACTTAATTATATAACTGTCGTGTAACATCCGACCAAACATAATCTGAGAGTTTTAACACGAATATTGTCATCTAGACAATATCCACACTCAAATTCAATCTTATTACATTTATTATCACACTATTTCATAGAATAGTGAGAACTACTAATGCAACTATCTGGACTGTCAATCCATTCCCCGACTCGTCCCAGCTATATTCTCATTTCCTGAAGAGAACAGTGAAAGAAAGGGTGAGCTCAACTAGCCCAGCAAGAAATATTATGGCTAAGATAATGCAAAATAAATTATCCTTAGCCTTCAACAGTATACCAACTGATAGAATACAATAAACAACAAGTTTTAGACCAACAACTGCAGCGAAAATAAGCAATCCATTAGAAGAGTCAAGTAGAGCATAAAATCTACTATATTCTATGATTTAAAAAGTTTTTCATCAACTTTATCGCTGAGACTCAGCTTAATAAATAAAATCAAATTATCCCTGCACCACGGCCAAGGATATTCATGTAATCATCAATGGTCATGATTATACCGAATAATCCCTGGTCATAATCATACCAACAACTGTCCATCAATGAACTACAGGCCAATGAAGACTTTCACCACATCATTCGTCACATTACGGTCATGATTATACCGAATAATCACTGGTCATAATCATACCAAGTCCATTTTTGCACGTAAGCCAAAGATGACTTTTATCACAATATAAGCATGAGGATGATGACAATGACATAATAATTCAATAAAACAAGTTCAATGATAAATTTTAAAGATTTATAATTTAATTTATCCAGAAATCTATAACGTCCAAATTGTCAACATGATACTGCTTTGTAGAGTAAAATTCAAGAATAATATTCATGTACCAAAAATAATTTAGACATAAAAGAAATATATTTTTCGGGTAAATAGTACCCCGTGAATAGTACTTCGGGAATAGTACCTCATGAATAGTACCCCGACATAAAAAGTACCCAAAATACCAGAGTGAATAATATTCGGGTGAATAGTAATTTGGGTGAATAGTAACCCATGAATAGTAACTCGTGAATAGTACTCCGACACGAAAAGTGCCCCGAATACATGAGTGAATAATATTAGAGTGAATAGTAACCAGGTGAATAGTAACCCATGAATAGAAACTTGTAAAAGAAAATTATCAAAGAAAATGATATTCCATGACGAGTACAAAAGAAATGATATCTCATACGAGTATAATAGAATATACGAAACTGTAAATGGATTTTCGTCCGCCATCCGGTAATCCACGTAGACAGAACATTTCTAAAATTTAATAAAGTGTGAATACGAAGGATCATTCACCATGCATGCGGTAATCCACATAGACAGGTTATTCTAACAGAATAATAAAGAATGGAATAACAGAAGAATTCACCAGGCATGCGTTAGACCGCACAGACATGTTATTCCAACAGAATAATAAATAATGAAACCAGGTCATGCGTAATACGCACAGACATGATATTACAACAGAATAATAAAGAATAGAACCAGGTCATGCGTAATCCGCACAGACAGGATATTCTAACATAATAATAAAGAATGGAATAATAGAAGAATTTCACCATGTATGCGGTACTTCGCATAGACAGTTTATTCAAACATAATAATAAAGAATGGAATAACAGAAACTCTCTTCATGAAAACGAAAGAAATAATACCCCTTACCTTAGAAGAAACTGGATACTGGATTACTGAAGTAGCAGACTTCTCTTCTTCTTTCTCTCTATAATTTTTCTATATAATAATTGCTCTTGTGAGACTTAGTGAATTGGTGAGAAATGAAGAAAGAATGAGCTTCTATTTATAGAAAAATATAGTTTCAATAATTGCACATTTTGGGGCTCGAAATATTACAGTATAATACCTTTCTCTTTTTCTTCATTTTTAATTTAGTCCTGCAAGTATTACCAAACTTACACCACCTCCCCTAATACTAAATCATATGAATTAATAGTTCATTCATGTGACTCAATAGTATAATCATGTAAAAAAATAAATTACAGTATAGTACCTCCATCTATACCTCTATTTTTAACTTAGTCATGCAAGTATTATCAATCTTGTACCAACTCCCCTAATAGTACAAGAATATAAATTAATAGTATATACATGTGAATAAATAGTTATAAGCATGTGAAATAATAGCAATTAATTGCTCATTTATCCGGTTAATTATCCGATTGGTCAATATAACCTCCAGACATTAATTATTATCGAAATAAATATCGATTTCCACTAACACTAATAATTTCCACACAATGGAACTATCAATTTCATCTTTAATCAACACGAATTTATTCATCATTAATATTATAACTCACAATATTTAACAACCAGATCATTCTCAAGAAAGAGGGGGCTTTTCGATAAGAATTTTTCCTTATTAGCGCGCAATTAGGTGACCAAACTTCTCCTTGACAGAACTTTCTAGACATTGTCAATATTATAAATAATAATATGAATAACTTTGTCGTCTTAATTATTGAGTTAATAATATAACATATTATGCAGATGATACTGTGACAATAATTGAATCAATAATCTGAGACATATGATACAACAATTACTGTAGCAATAATTGAATATAACTGAGTGACTTCTTACGTAATTATCAATAATCAATACCGTGTGCTACTATGCAACCACGCGTATTACTGTACTTTTACTACCGGGTAGTTCAACAGTTTTAACGATAACACTCGCCGTTATTTTTATAAAAAGATAATTCTGTCGTTTTTTAACTACGACAATACTTCCTTTGTGGGGTCCACCAATGATTGCGCCGTCGTACGAATATTCCCTGTTAAAACGAATATTCCCCGACCAATCGAATATTATAACAACTTGCTTACTTTTCAAAATTTATAAATATTATCCATAACTATAACATTATATCAAATCCACACCTTAATATTAAAAAAATATTTTGAGAAATTTAAATCTTTATTCATAAAATCTGGGGTCTCACAATCTCTCCTCCTTATGAAATTTTGCCCTCGAAATTTACGTATATACGTGGTATGCCGAAGAGATGAGGATACCTTGACTTCATTTCAGATTCTAACTCTTGAGGTATAACCTTTGAGTGTCGAATGTGATCCTTCTTATCCAAGATTTTAACACGTATCTCCTTATACGTTAAATCTTCTGCTATCTCATCTAGTTCTAATTCAATAATGTGGTTCGGGTCGTCCACATATTTACGTAACATTGATACGTAAAAAGAAACGTTATGAACACGCGATATACTTGGCAGTAAAGCGAGTCTATAGGCCACAGTTCCTACTCGATCGAGGATTTCAAATAGACCAATTAAATCGAGGGTTGAGATAACGCCTTCTTGAACCTTCTTCTTCACATTCATTAGATTCGGGTGTGTATCTTGAGTGACTTAAACTTTATCGATTAAAGTCGATTCTACTCGTATATTCGTTATCTTCACGTGGGTCCCTAGAGTCTTTAACTCTATCTTCATCATTTGTAAGTTACACGGAATGGGTTTTTGTGTTAACAACATCACACTCGTAAACGCATACGATCTTCTACTCAATGCATCAGCTACCACGTTCGCTCTTCCACAATGATATTGAATGGTATGGTCGTAATCTTCAACAGCTCGAGCCAACGTCTTTGGCACATTATACGATCGTTTTAGGTAAAGAAATATTCAAGGGTTTTAGAAATGGGTTTTGTACTGGGGTCAATACAAAATTCAATTTCACGCTCTAGGGGTAGGCTAAGAAGTCTTCAAGAATATGTCAAAAAATTTATTAACAATAGAAATATCATTCAAAACTGTGACTCTCATCCAAGACTTGGATAACACATGTAATGAAGGTTTCTCCTAACGGAGTTTCAACCGATAAGTCAAAGTCTAATTTCTCCGGAGTCAAATTTAAACGTTGAGCGCAAGCAAGAGAGATAAAAGAATGGATAGAACCGGTATCTAATAAGGTATAGACTTCGCAAGAATTTATAATTAACTAACCCGTGCTAACTTCGTTTGGGTTACTCGCTTTTTGAGAAGTCATGAAAAATGCTTTTTCTGAAACCACCGACTTTTTTTGTCCGTATCCACCTTTGTTGCCACCGTCTCAGCTGAACTTGACTTTGGTTCACAACAAAATCAGGCTAGGTGACCTTCTTTTCCATAATTATAACATGCTTTGGACTGCATCACGCAGTTTGGACTGATATGTCCCTCCCCTCCGCATTTGAAGCATACAATTGGTGGTCGTTCTCCTTCCTTGAAAACGGGTGTTGGTGCTGCTGTCTTTCATCGTTATTGAACCTTCTCTTCTTGAAATTTCCACTCCTATTATCTTGACCATAATTACCACCGAAGTGGTTACCATTCTTGGCATGATAGATTCCCCCACGATGGTTATCATTGTTCCGATGGTCGTTGCCAACGGTACAATTATTATCGTGTTGTTGGTCGTTGCCTTTTGGTTGTGCTGACTCATTATCGCGCTCCAATAACTGAGCCCTATTCACAACATCTGAATATAAACAAAGTTTATGAGAAATGAGGTATTGACGTATATCGGGTTTCAAATTTCTTAGAAACATTCGCGTCATTCGCTCCTCATTATCGATCAAATGGGATGCAAACTGGGATAACTTCACAAATTTAGCCTCGTATTGCGACACGGTCATATTATTTTACTCCAACTTGATAAACTCCACCTCCTTCATGTGACGAATACTTTCGGAAAAGTACTTGTCATTGAACAACTCTTGGAACTTCTCCTAAGACATCTTGAGTGCGTCAGGCTGGGTACGCTTTACAGGTTTCCACCAATAATCTGCCTCTTCACGCAACATAAAGGTGGCAAAGGGAACCTTTTGCTCCTCGGAGCATCCCAAGACATCAAATATCTTGGTGATATGCTTTAACCACGTCTCTGCCTTAAGTGGTTCTGGCTTTCCCAAAAACTCCGGTGGTCCCAGCTCCTTGAACTGCTTAGCGGTGACCAACCGTGGGTTGCCATTATTTCCACCTATATTTTGAACAGGAGTCTTTCTTACCTGATGTTGCATGAATTGTATAAAGCCTCTGAACATCCCATTGTTCATCATTTGATCGGTGTTGTTATTTACCTGAGGATTTTTATCTTCCTGTTGCACATTATCCTGGGTATTGATCGTTGGTGACTCAACGGTCTCATGTGCTTCATTGTTGATCTCAACATTTTCAGATGCCATTTTCAAACACTGTCACAAAACAAGGGTTAATTAATATATCACATATTATCCCTATACTCTGACCGACCAATTAAATACCAAATAAACTTAGGTAGGTCATACTAGCGAAGAAATTCCCTGTCTCTCCCCTCCTAGTTCTTGTCTCACATCTTAGCCAGTGATCATATCCCTAAGCTTTGATACCAACTGTGACGCCCCCAAAACAGGTATATATCACCCATCTTGGGTCGCCAGATACATGGTACATAAATTCAAATACAACTGTCGTATAACATACGACAAAACATAATCTGAGAGTTTTAACACGAATATTGTCATTTAGACAATATCCACGCTCAAATTCAATCTTATTACATTTATTATCACACTATTTTACAGAATAGTGAGGACTACTAATGCAACTATCTGGACCGTCAATCCATTCCCCGACTTGTCCCAGCTATATTTTCATTTCTTGAAAAGAATAGTGAAAGAAAGGGTGAGCTCAACTAGCCCAGTAAGAAATATTATGACAAAGATAATGCAGAATAAATTATCCTTAGCCTTCAACAGTATAACAACTGATAGAATACAATAAACAACAAGTTTTAGATCAACAACTGCAGTGGAAATAAGTAATTCATTAGAAGAGTCAAGTAGAGCATAAAATCTACTATATTCTATGATTTAAAAAGTTTTTCATCAACTTTATCGCTGAGACTCAGCTTAATAAATAAAATCAAATCATCCCTGCACCACGGCTAAGGATATTCATGTAATCATCAATGGTCATGATTATACCGAATAATCCCTGGTCATAATCATATCAACAACTATCCATCAATGAACTACAGGCCAATGAAGATTTTCACCACGTCATTCGTCACATTACGGTCATGATTATACTGAGTAATCCCTAATCATAATCATACCAAGTCCATTTCTGCACGTAAACCAAAGATGACTTTCATCACAATATAAGCATGAGGATGATGACAATGACATAATAATTCAATAAAACAAGTTCAAGGATAAATTTTAAAGATTTATAATTGAATTTATCCAGAAATCAATAACGTCTAAATTGTCAACATGATACTGCTTTTTAGAGTAAAATTCAAGAATAATATTCATGTACCAAAAATAATTTGGACAGAAAAGAAATATATTTTTCGGGTAAATAGTACTCCGTGAATAGTACTTCGGGAATAGTACCTCGTGAATAGTATCCCGACATAAAAAGTATCCTAAATACCCGAGTGAATAATATTCGGGTGAATAGTAACTCGTGAATAGTATTCTGACATGAAAAGTGCCCCGAATACCTGAGTGAATAATACTAGAGTGAATAGTAACCGGGTGAATAGTAACTCACGAATAGTAACTCGTAAAAGAAAAATACCAAAGAAAATGATATTCCATGACGAGTACAAAAGAAATGATATCTCATACGAGTATAATAGAATATACGAAACTGTAAATGAATTTTTGCCCGCCATGCGGTAATCCACGTAGACAGATTATTTTCACAATTTAACAAAGAGTGAATACGAAGGATCATTCACCATGTATGCGGTAATCCACATAGATAGGTTATTCCAACAGAAGAATGGAATAACTGAAGAATTCACCAGCCATGCGATAGACCGCACAGACATGTTATTCTAACAAAATAATAAATAATAGAACCAGGTCATGCGTAATACGCACAGACAGGATATTCCAATAGAATAATAAAGAATGGAACCAGGTCATGCATAATCCGCACAGACAGGATATTCCAACAGAATTATAAAGAATGAAATAATAGAAGAATTCACCAGGCATGCGATAGATCGCACAGATAGGTTATTCCAATAAAATAATAAATAATGGAACCAGGTCATGCGTAATACGCACAGACAGGATATTCTAATAGAATAATAAAGAATGGAACCAGGTCATGCGTAATCCGCACGGACAGGATATTCCAACAGAATAATAAAGAATGGAATAACAGAATAATTTCACCGTATATGCGGTACTTCGCATAGACAGGTTAGTCCAACATAATAATAAAGAATGGAATATCAGAAGCTCTCTTCATGAATACGAAAGAAATAATACCCCTTACCTTAGAAGAAACTAGATACTAGAATAGTGAGGTAACAGACTTCTCTTCTTCTTTCTCTCTATAATTTCTCTCTATAATAAGTACTCTTGTGAGACTTAGTGAATTGGTGAGAAATGAAGAAAGAATGAGCTTCTATTTATAGAAAAATATAGTTTCAATAATTACACGCTTTGGGGCTCGAAATATTACAGTATAATACCTTCCTCTTTTTCTTCATTTTTAATTTAGTCCTGCAAGTGTTACCAAACTTGCACCACCTCCCCTAATACTAAATCAAGTGAATTAATAGTTCATTCATGTGACTCAATAGTATAATCATGTGAAAAAACTAATTACAGTATAGTATCTCCATCTATACCTCTATTTTTAACTTAGTCATGCAAGTATTACTAATCTTGTACCAACTCCCCTAATAGTACAATAATGTGAATCAATAGTACACACATGTGAACAAATAGTTATAAGCATGTGAAATAATAGCAATTAATTGCTCATTTATCTGGTTAATTACCCGATTGGTCAATATAACCTCCAGACATTAATTATTATCGAAATAAATGTCGATTTCCACTAACACTAATAATTTCTACACAATGAAACTATCAATTTTATCTTTAATCAACACGAACTTATTCATCATTAATATTATAACTCATAATATTTAACAACCAGATCATTCCCAGGAAAGAGGGGGCTTTTTGATAAAGATTTCTCCTTAGTGGCGCGCAATTAGGTGATCAAACCTCTCTTTGACAGAACTTTCTAAACATTATCAATATTGTAAATAATAATATGAATAACTTTATCGTCTCAATTATTGATTTAATAATATAACATATTATGTAGATGATACTGTGACAATAATTGAATCAATAATATGAGAGATATGATGCAGCAATTACTGTAGCAATAATTGAATATAACTGAGTGACTTTTTACGTAAGAATCAATAATCAATACCGTGTGCTACTATGTAACCACGCGTATTACTGTATTTTTACTACCGGGTAGTTCAACAGTTTTAACGGTAACACTCGCCGTTATTTTTATAAAAAGATAATTCTGTCATTTTTTTAACTACGACAATACTTTCGTTGTGGGGTCCACCAATGATTGTGCCGTCGTACGAATATTTCCTGTTAAAATGAATATTCTCCGACCAATCGAATATTATAACAACTTGCTTACTTTACAAAATTTATAAATATTACCTACAACTATAACATTATATCAAATCCACACCTTAATATTAAAAAAATATTTTGAGAAATTTAAATCTTTATTCATAAAATCCGGGGTCTCACATTTGGCTTATTACATGGACCCCCACTTACTCATTTTTCAAAATTGTCGGTAGAAAGTTATCTCAGTTTTGGTTTTATTATTATTATAATAGTAATAAAACCGAAAACTTTTTATATAAAACAAAAAATATTTTATAAATAGAATATATTATATTTTATGATATTACATAGTATTGTATAGTACTGCATAGTATTTGTATAGTACTGCATAGTATTTGCATAGTATTGCATAGTACTACATAGTGTTTGCATAGTGCAACATAGTGTTGCATAGTAAAAATCATGTGAATTTTAGAATTCTCGCCCGTGATTTTGTTTGAAAATTACTATGCAGTTCGTGATTTTTTTTAAATAGTATCCTGCCATTCTCCTATAAATAGGATGGTTAGTTTAGAAATAAAAATCACACCAGAATCAGAGAATTCTTCTTCTATAATATTGAGCGTATTTCTTTTGAGTTAAAGAAACTTTGAGTGTAGCAAATAGTGCAAATTTTTCTTCAAGAATATCTCTGCTATACCAGTCAGAAGTACTCTCTTTTTAAGGTAAGGGGTATTATTTATTTTATATTCGCTTACGATATTATTTTTTGTATTCGTAAAGAATTTTATTTTCGTTCAATATTCATAAAGAATATTATTTTCGTTCAATATTCGTAAGGAATATTATCTTCGTTTAATATTCGTAAGAAATATTATTTTCGTTCAACAGTCGTAAGGGATATTATTTTTGTTCAATATTCGTAAGAAATAATATTTTCTTCCATACTCTGTAGTATGTAAGTAATATTATTCGTTTTATATTCTTAATTCTACACTCATTTTGATAAGTATTGCTTCTATACTCTTTGAAATTAGTAGAATATCTTTGAAATTTGCGCTTTATCTAGTATATTTTCACAAAAATATTCTTTTGGACATTCTTGTTAAATTTTTATCTTTTCATGCCGAGGTACTACTCATGAAACACTATTCACGGGGTACTATTCACTCGGGTACTATTCTCCTAGGGTACTATTTACGACAAAAATTGATTTCTTTTTTGTCCAAATTACTTTTGATACATGAATATTATTCTTGAATTTTACTCCACAAAGTAGTATCATGTTGACAATTTAGATATTTTTAAACTCTGGATAAATTGAATTATAAATCTTTAAAATTTATCCTTGATCTCATTTAATTGAATGCTTATATCATTGTCAGTATCCTCATGCTTATATTGTAATGGAAGTCATCTTTGGCCCGTAGTGCATAGATGGACTGTTGATCGGTATGATTATGACCAGAAATTATGTATCGATATAATTATGACCTGTAATGTTACAAATGATGCGGTAAAAATCCTCTTTGGCCCGTAGTGCAAAGAAGAAATGTTGATGAACTGTTGATTGATAGCTTTGGCCCGTAGTGCAAAGATAGACAGTTGTATGACATGATCATGACCACTGGTGATACTAACGAATATGCTTGGCCCGTAGTGCATGGATAATTTGATGATGTGTTTGGAAGGATTATGACCATTGATTTTACAGTTGAATGTCTTTGGCCGTAGTGCACTGACAGACAATTGATTGGTATGATCATGACCATTGGTTTTATAGTTGAATATCTTTGGCCCATAGTACAAAGATAGACAACTGATTGGTATGATCATTGTTATTACATTTGAATATCTTTAGCCTTTGGGGTAAAGATATTGAGTGAACATTCTATTAAGCCTTTGTGGCAAGGAGAAACTGTTGATTTACATGATTATAAACATGAATTGTGAATTTAACTATAATCTTTGATGGTTCAGGTGAAGACAAGTGATTAAAATTCTCTTTGTCTTGGGTAAAACAAAGAACTGTTGATGGGTATTACAGTAATGAAATATTAATGATGGACTTTTAATTTGGAGAGGATAGTAGACATTTTGTTCTACTTGACTCTTCTAATGGATTGTTGATTCCACTACAATTATGGTTGAAAACTTTTATCACCTACCATATGTTCTAAATATATGATTTAGTACTGATGAAGGCTATTGATAATTTCATTATCTTAAGTTATGATATTCTTTACTGGGCTATTTGTGCTCACCCTTTTACTTCACAATTCTTTACAGGTATTAAGAGTGTAGCTGGGTCGAGCGGGGATAACAGGGGAATAGTGTGATGGTCCGAGACTGTGGAAGTTTCTCAATACATTATAAAACTGCATGACATGCAATATATAATTGTATTGAGGACCTAAGATGGGTGTGTCATATATTATACGTCACTTAATAATTGATTTTGGTGAACAACAATAGGGTGATGAGAACCCAAATTTGGAAGCGTCAAAAATACACTCCATTAGAATGAGGAGGACATAAATCTTCTCGTGTCCCTTTGGAGACTTGAAATATTTGTTGTTGTACTTTATATGGCATTGTAATAATTTGAGTATGAATATTGTCGTATTAAATACGTAACAATATTTGTATTGAAACTCACAGCTTATGTGTTGTCGTATTTTGCACGACAGTTTAATAGTTGTATAAATAAAATTTGTATTTGAATTTTGTACTGTGTATCTAGCGACTCAGAATGGGTTGTGTATACCTATTTTGGAGGCGTCACAGACCCCTCATTGGATTTAACAAGTGATTATATGATTTCAGATAAGTTTCTACATAATAGCAAGAATCAATATAGTTCTCAATTGGTTGTTCCATGTGAAGGATTCCAATTACTCCATGGTGGCAAGGAATACCAGATAACTGCTATACCCCATATGAACAAGTCATAACCTCTATGTCTACCTTGTATTTTCCACTCTTACCAGACACTTCAAACTTGTGCCCCCCATCCCAGTCATACTCACAGTATTTGGTTAACTCAATGGCCTTATTGACCTTTGTTATAATCCTAGGACATAACTTTGCCTCTATTTTTTGCATCTCATCTTTCTTTGTATGAATTCTACCCATGACTTGTCTTTTTATATCTTCAAACATAGTTAGTAGTGGTTTATACCTAGCCTCTAAGATCCAACTATTAAAACATGCAGACATGTTATTAGTCACAACATCATGTTTGGTTTCACAAGAAAAAAAGGCCTTGCTCCACTGCTTAGGAGGAAAATTTAATAGACGAGTATGAGCATCCATACTCTCCTTCCTGATGTCAACCATTGCCCTTCTGAAATCATGAGGATTATTGCCTTGGCTGCTCTCCAAAACATCACCTTCAAGGCTGCTCCTGGGAATTTCTTCCTCCAGTTAGCATAGATGTGTCTTGCACAACATCTATGATCTGCCTCTGGCAAAAGTTCTTGTATGGCAGGCACTAAACCCTTGTACTTTTATCAGTAAAAATAGATTTAGTACTAATATTATAATTAGTAATATAACAGAAAATTCAATGTTAATATAATTAAGTAAATTATACCTTTTGTTGGTCAGTTATCAAGGTTCATCCTCTACCTAATTCTAGGCCAACATCCTCAAGTAATAGACTCAGAAAACAACTCCAAGAACCCTTGTTTTCACTTTTAACCACTTCCTAAGCAATTGGGAACATTTTCTTGTTTGCATCCCTACCAATAGCAGACAACAACTCACTCCTGTAGTATGTCTTTAAGAAACAACCATAAAGTCCTATTATGTGTCTACATCCCTCCAACCAATTTTGTTTTACAGCTTTAAAACAAATGTACATTCTTTGGAATCTAGGTGGAGTGCCTCCATCACCTCTAATTTGGACTGTGCTACCAGGATTTGTAACTAGAATCTCATTCCCATACTCCCATACTTTATCATAATGCTCCTTCAAGATACTCTCAATTTCATTTAAAGCCACTTTCTTTACTCGTCGACACTAAGGTAATGATGATTGTAGTCCAAACCTTTGTTTAATTGCAGCCTGTAATTCCCTCAACCTCATTCTTGGTTTTTCTTTTATGGTACTTCCAAACTTGTCAACCAACCATCTAGACCTAACAATTCTAATCTTTGTTTTCCTCACACAATAATGCTTCTCATTATATGATTTAATTTGAAACACCTTCTCCCTTGGAACATAACTAGCCCACAACCCCCATGGACAATTACTGGCACACTTTTCTTGTATTCTTGTTTTCTCATTTACAGAATAATATATTCCCTTTCCATAATCAACTGCATAATTCACTATAGCTTCCATACATTTTTCAGGTCTAGTGAATGTCATATCAACTTCAAATTTTATCTTGCTAATTGGAGTGTTGGGATTATATGCTGGAAGAACTAATTTCTCTTTCCTCTGTGGCTCCTCTCCTTCCCATTCACTGTTACTACTAGAATCACCACTTGGAGGAATCTCATCATCAAAATTTTCTTCATTTTCTACTTAAGGTCTCATTTCTTTTGTCCCAAACACCAATTCATCCTTATAATCTGAAAATGTTGGTTCAACTTCAACGTCTTTAACCTCAGCATTCTTAGTTTTTCTAGATTTCCTAGACTTTTTCCCCTACTGCTGCTCTCTTGTGTACCAACATCCACTGTTGGTTTTTTAGCCTTACATGTAGTTGATTTGGAGGAGGCATTACCTCTAGCGGTACTTGAGGACTCAGGCTGCTTTATTGGGATAGATGGAGCCCCAACCTCCTCAACTTGTAAGTCCCAAATATCAACTGGTTCTTCATCAAGGTTTACTTCACAATTCACAACCAAATCTTGTTCTTTTGTTTTTTTTATCTCTTCCTTTCTTTTCCTTATATTTATCAACTCCTCATTCCCATCATCATCAATAGCTTCACTTAACTCCTCATCACTTTCCTCATCAATGTCCTCATCACTAGCATCACTTGAATCATCATTTGTATGCTTTGGTGCTTCCTCATCTCTGACATCAACCACATCCTCTATTGCAGGTGCTTCTTCATTATCATCATGGTCACAATATATATCTATCTTCCCAGTTTTTAGAGCTTTTTCAATTAGAAATCTTACACTATTGTCATCATGAAGAAATTCTAGACCATTCTTCAAAGTAAACCCTGCCAATTTGAAGTATATAGCAAAGTCTCTTTTATACCCTAGGTGTTTAACCAATTTCACCATCCTGTCAACATTCAAGTAATCTCCATCAGCCCCCTCATAACTTTCTTTCCTTCCACCCTCATAAACATATGATCCATCATCCTTAGTAATAAATTGACCTCCATGGTACAATTCAACATCAAAGTAATTCATGCTGCATGAAACATAATGCACACTATCAGTACTATGACCATTAACTGAATAAACAACTACAGGGTCGCCAATTAAAGAAATCTATAAATATTAAAGAAATTACAAATTACTGATGAATGAGATTTATACCCACAAATCGGATACTTTATGGCTTAATTAGTTGCTTGATCTTCATAGTTTATATAGCTTTTATATTATTTTAGTATTATTTTGCTTAATCGATGTAATGCAGGGTTTAACAGGTATTTTCTAGCCTTCATAGGGTAAAATGGTCAATTTTCACACACTCGCGATGTGACTCCCCCAAAACAGGTATACATCACCCATTTTGGGTCGCCAGATACATGGTACACAAATCAAATTCAAACTTAATTATACAACTGTCGTGTAGCATACGACAAAACATAATCTAAGAGTTTTAATAAGAATATTGTCATCTAGACAATATCCACACTCAATGCAGTCCTGATTACATTTATTGTCACACTATTTCACAGAATAGTGAGGACTACTAAAACAACCATCTGGACCGTCAATCCATTTCCCGACTCGTCCCAGCTATATTCTCATTTTCTGAAGAGAACAATGAAAGAAAGGGTGAGCTCAACTAGCCCAGTAAGAAATATTATGACTAAGATTGTGACGCCCCCAAAATAGATATACAACACCCATTCTGAGTCGCCAAATACATGGTACAGAAAACAAACTACAACTTCAATAATACAATTGTCGTGCAAAATACGACAACACATACTGTGAGTTTAAATACAAATATTGTCTTCTAGACAATATCCACACTCAAATAAGTCCTCGTTACAATTATTCAAACACTATTTTACAGAAATAGTGAGGACTGCTAAAACATCTTTCTAGAACCATCACTCCGTACCCCGACTAGTTCCTGCTATGTTCTCACCTCCTGAGAAGAAAAATGGAACAAAAAGGAAAAGGGTGAGCTCAACTAGCCCAGTAAAGAATATTATGACTAAGATAATATACAACAAATTATCGTTAGTCTTCAACAGGGAAAAATCTGATAGAATATAATCGACAACAAGTTTTAGATCAACAACTGCAGCGGAAACAGCAAACCATTAGAAGAGTCAAGTAGAGAAAGAATTCTACTATCTTCTAAGATTTAAAAGTCCATCATCAATATTTTATCCCTGTAGCATCAATTAATAATCATCTTTATCCAAATATTCATCTTTGCACTACAGGCCAAAGATATTCATTTGTATCACCTGTCAGTCATGTTCATCTCAACACCTGTTCATCTTTGCACTACAGGCCAAAGATATTCATCAAGTAATCATACATCTTTGCACTACAGGCCAAAGATATTCATTAATATCATCATTTAGGACTGAGGATGATGAAAAATATCTTAAAGAGAACGAATCCAATGAGACAGAAGGACAAATAGTAGGGATTCGTATAACAGTTTATCCAAGATCAATAATACTTCATAATAATCAATTGTGAAGCAGAATTCAAAAATAAAGATCAAAACATGGATACAATCAAAGATAGTAACCATAATAGACATCTTGGACAAAAAAGAAAAATTTTATTTTTCGGTGAATAGTGCCGTATTCGTGAATAGTGCCATATACGTGAATAGTGCCGTATACATGAATAGTAACCCCGACACAAAAAGTTCCAAATTTGATAAAAACTCATATCAATATTTCAGCATAATGATATTGAAGAAAATAATATCATTTAAGAAGAAAATAATATCCCTTACCCCAAGATATCAGTACTTCTGGTCGGAATACCGGTATAAGGCTGAAAGAAACTTGCTCTGATGAATAGAAACTCTCAAAGTATCTAAATACTCACAAAATACACTCAATAATCTAGAGAGAGAAAGAGAGAAAACTTGTTTCCGGTGTGATTTTCAATTCTAACTTAGCCCTCTATTTATAGGAAAATTTTAGTAGGTTTGACCTGCAACCTGATGGCTTTACCTGCTACTATTCCCACCCACCACATTTGAAATATAATTCAGCACATTTCTTCACCAACCACAAGTGGGGCCCACCAATTCTAGAATTTTTCATCAAAATGATAAACTCCGAAAATTCAATAATTTCTGAACCAGTCATCTCGTAAAATTCATAATAAATCATACGTTCATTTTTAACGGTTCAAAATTTGTGGACATATACTCAACTTATATATGTATAACATATCCAAAAATTACCACGATCCAACGGTCGGATTAAAAATTATAACACCCGCAATATTTCTCAAAAACCATGATTTGATTTTTAATACCTCCATTCCGATAAAAATAATGATAAAACACCTCAACATTAACTCCTTCATTTTTAACCACAAAAATATATCCCTCATTTATATCCACATAAAATAAATATTTCCTTATCATATGAATCAATAATTAATTATTCACAAATAATATTACAGAATCACATTTATGACAACCAGGCCGTTCCCAGGAAAGAGGGGGCTTTCCAATAAGGATTTCTCCTTACTGGCGCGCAATTAGATGACCAAACCTCTCCTTAGACAGAACTTTCTAGACATTGTCAATAATGTTATCTAATAATATTATTCAAATAATATGAATTATTGATCTGATAATGGAAAATACTGTGCAGCAACAATTATTGAAACAACAATAATATAAAATATCAACGCAACAATTATTGAATCAATAAAATAAAATATTGAACAATAACTACTGTAACAATTATTGAGTAGTGCCTTCTTACGTAAGAATCAATAATTGGTGCAATACCGTGTGCTACTGTATTTTAACCACCGGGTATTCCAACAGTATTAACGGTAACAACTACGCCGTTATTTATAAACAACTTATACTTGTCATCTTCTTCATCCAATCGCTTTCCGTTATGTGGCCCACACAAGGCTACGCCGTCGTACGAATATTCCCCGACAGCAAGAATATTCCACGACCAAACGAATATTCCCCGACAAAATGAATATTTTATAACCACTTGCTTATTTTGTAAAATTTACACATTTCACCCATAACCAAAGTATTATATCAAATTAGCCCCTTATTATTCACAATAATATTTAAAGAAAATTTGATTTTATTCATTAATAAGTTGGGGTCTTACAACCTCCCCTCCTTATGAAATTTCGTCCTCGAAATTGACGTACGTACCTGATGTTTCAAAAAGGTGAGGATACCTCGCTTTCATTTCTGATTCCAACTCCCAGGTCATTTCTTCAATAGCATGGTTTCTCCACAAAACCTTAACTTGTGGTATAACCTTCGTGCGTAGGACATGCTCTTTCCTATCCAAGATCTTAACAGGTAGCTCCTCGTACGTTAAATCTTCAGCTATCTCGTCTGGTTCTAACTCAATAATGTGGTTCGGGTCTTTAACATATTTACGAAGCATAGATATGTGAAAAATATTATGAACACGAGACATGCTTGGAGGTAATGTGAGTCTATATGCCACATTTCCTATTCGCTCAAGAATCTCAAATGGACCAACAAATCTTGGATTGAGCTTTCCTCTCTTCCCAAATCTTGTAACTCCCTTCCATGGTGCAACACGTAATAATACATGATCCCCAATATTAAATTCCACGTCCTTCCGATGAAGATCCGCATAACTCTTTTGTCGATCCTGTGCCGTTTGTATACGTTGTCGAATCGTTTGGATCTTCTCTGTAGTAATGCGTACCAACTCTGGTCCCAACAATGTTGCTTCACCCACCTCATCCCAGCATACTGGAGAACGACATTTTCTTCCATACAACGCCTCGAATGGAGCCACACCTATGCTCGCCTGATAACTGTTATTGTAGGAGAATTCCACCAATGGTAGGTACTTATCCCAACTCCCTTTGAGATCTAGGACACAAAGTCTTAATAGATCTTCAAGAGTTTGAATAGTCCTCTCTGATTGTCCGTCCGTTTGAGGATGGTATGCCGAACTGAATCGTAAATCCGTGCCTATAGCTTTCTGCAAGCTAACCCAAAATCGTGAAGTGAATCTTGGGTCACGATCCGAAACTATGGATACTAGCATGCCATGCAATCTCATAATCTCGTTCACGTACATACTAGCAAGACGTTCAAGGGAATAAGTCTCACGTATCGGCAAGAAATGAGCGGATTTGGTTAATCTATCAACAATAACCGAAATCGCATCTATGCCTTGAGAAACCTTGGGAAGACCCGTAACAAAATCCATAGTAATGTGTTCCCACTTCCATTTCGGGATCTCAAGTGGTTGCAATGGACCCTTTGGCACTTGATGCTCCGCCTTTACACGTTGACAAGTTAAACACCTCGAGATAAACTCCGCGATCTCTCTTTTCATATTGCTCCACCAAAATGTATGTCGAAGATCGTGATACATTTTGGTACTCCCAGGATGGATTGCAAACGGTGTGTTGTGTGCCTCCATCATTATTCTATGCTTCAAGTCAAAATCGTTAGGAACACAAAGTCTGGAGTTGACTCGAAGTATTCCTTCTTCATCGATTCTTGCTTCTGGAATAGCACCTTCTTGCACTTTCTTCTTCATGCGCATCAGCTCTATGTCCGTAGCTTGAGCAGCTTTAACTTTATCGATTAAAGTCGGTTCTACTCGTATATTTGATATCATCATGTGGGTACTTGGAGCCTTCATCTCTATCTCCATCCTTTACAAGTCATATAAAATGGGCCTTTGTGTTAACAACATTGCACTCGTACCCGCATATGATCTTCTACTCAATGCGTCAGCTATTACGTTTGCTTTTTCAGGATGATATTAGATGGTATGATCGTAATCTTTCAACAGCTCGAGCCAACGTCGCTGCCGCATGTTGAGTTCCTTTTGGGTGAAAAAATATTTGAGGCTTTTATGATCTATATAGATCTCCACTTTCTCCCCATATAGGTAGTGTCTCCAAATCTTCAACGCGAAAACGACTGCTGCCAACTCCAAATCATGAGTAGGATACTTCCTCTCATATTCTTTGAGTTGTCGTGAGGCATAGGCTATGACTTTCCCATGTTGCATGAGAACACATCCTAACCCTTTGCCTGAAGCATCGCTGTAGATAACAAATCCATCCGAACCAGATGGTATTGTCAGAACAGGTGCTGAAATGAGTCTCCTCTTGAGTTCTTGGAAACTCTTCTCGCATTCCTCACTCCATACAAATTTTGTATCTTTCCGAGTCAGCTGAGTTAACGGAGTAGCGATTCGAGAAAATCCTTCCACAAATCTCCGATAATAACCAGCTAAGCCTAGAAAGCTACGTACTTTGATTACTGACTTAGGTTGCTTCTCAACTGTGACTTATATCCCAATCTTGGATAGTACGTCACAATGACACCTATCAGTTTACTACCGCACGAATATGGCGTCCCCTACAGAGAGTTTGGCTTCAGTGCATTCCGCAAAGGAAGTCACCAGATATAGGCTCGGGTACAAACTTCTACAGTTAGTTTTTTAACTCCCGAAGTTCAATAGGAGCCATTCGATATGAGATTTTAGAAGTGGGTTTTGTACCGGATTCAAAGATGATACAAAATTCAATATCACGCTCTGGAGGTAGGCCAAGAAATTCTTCAAGAAATACATCGGGAAATTCTCTAACAATAGAAATATTATTCAAATCTGACTTGTCTTTGTTCAAATCCATTACATGGGCTAAGAAAGCTTGACATCCATTTTTTAATAAACGAATAGCTTTGTGGCTCGATATGACAGTGACTGATTTTAGTGGTTTAGTAGTTTGAATTCGTATGACAGGTTGGTTAGGAATATGAAAACTAACAACCTTACGAAAACAATCAATTTTAGCATGATGAGTGGTTAACCAATCAATTCCTAAAATCACATCAAAAGCAAGTATCTTTAAAGAGATAAGATCAACAGGTAATGTGATAGTACCAACTTGGATCATGCAAGATTTATAAACTGTAGATGTAACGAAGGTTTCACCCAACGGAGTTTCAACAGATAAGTTAAAGTCCAATTTCTCCGGAGTCAAGTTTAAACGTTGAGCACAAGCAGGAGAGATAAAAGAATGGGTAGAACCGGTATCTAGTAAAGTATAAACTTCGCAAGAATTTAAGATTAGCTTACCCGTGATCACCTCGTTCGGGTTTCTCGCGTTTTGGCCAGTCACGACAAACGCCCTTCCAGGAACCGCTGATTTCGACTTATCCGGGACAACTTTTGGAGTCACCATCCCCGCTGAACTTGGTTTTGTTACAGAACACTCTCGAGCTATATGACCCTCCTTTCCACAGTTATAACATACCTTGGATTGTTGTGGGCAGTTTGGGCTGATATGTCCCTCTTTCCCACATTTGTAACATACGACCGGTGGTCGTTCTCCTCCCCTAGAAACAGTTGATGTTTGTGCTGACGTCTTCACATTATCATTGTTGTACCTTCTCTTCTTGAAATCTCCTCCCGACTCGCTCCTTCTATTATCACGACCACGATTACCACCAGAGTGGTTACCGCTTTTGTCCGAATGTTTTCCTCCCTGCTGGTTTTCATTGCTTCGATGACTGCCGCCACCGGTATGACCCTAGTTGTGGTCCCTCGGTTGCACATACTCATTATCTCGCTCTAATAATTGAGCCCTGTTTACAACATCTGAATATAAAGAAAATTTATGAGAGATAAGATATTGTCGAATCTCGGGTTTTAGACCTCTCAGAAACATCCTTGTCATTCGTTCCTCATTTTCGACCAAATGAGGTGCAAACCTGGATAACTCTGCAAACTTCGCCTCGTACTGGGACACCGTCATGTTGTTTTGTTCCAGTCTGATAAACTCTACCTCCTTCATATGACGAATACTTTTAGGAAAGTACTTGTCATTGAACAGTTTTTGAAATGTTTCCCAGGACATGTTGAGTGCGTCAGGCTGGGTACGCTTCACAGACTCCCACCAGTAGTCTGCCTCACCGCGGAACATAAAGGTGGCGAATGGAACCTTCTGTTCCTCCGTGGATCCCAAGACATCGAATATCTTGGTAATTTGCTTGACCCACGTTTCCGCCATGATCGGATCCGGCTTTCCCTTAAATTCTGGTGGTCCCAATTCTTTGAACTGCTTAGCTGTGACAAACCGCGCGTTATCATTTCCACCCGTATTCTGCACACGAGTCTCCCTCGTCTGATTTTGCATGAACTGCAAAAAGCTCCTAAACATTCCATCATTCATCGTTTGCTCGGTAACGTTGTTTACAGGAGGAATATTGCCTTCCTGTTGCACGTTCCCCTGGGTGGTGATCAAAGGTGTCTCCACGGTCTGATTTACTCCATTATTAACGTTCTCAGCTGCCATTCTTAAATACTGCCATAAAACAAGGGTTAATAGTCATGTCATATATTATCCCTATACTCTGACCGACCAAATAAACACCAAATAAACTTAGTCAAGTCATACTAGTGAAGGAATTCCCCGTCTCTCCCCTCCTAGTTCTTGTCTCACATCTCAGCCAGGGATCATATCCCTAAGCTCTGATATCAACTGTGACGCCCCCAAAATAGGTATACAACACCCATTCTGAGTCGCCAAATACATGGTACAGAAAACAAACTACAACTTCAATAATACAATTGTCATGCAAAATACGACAACACATACTGTGAGTTTAAATACAAATATTGTCTTCTAGACAATATCCACACTCAAATAAGTCCTCGTTATAATTATTTAAATACTATTTTACAGAAATAGTGAGGACTGCTAAAACATCTTTCTAGAACCATCACTCCGTACCCCGACTAGTTCCTGCTATGCTCTCACCTCCTGAGAAGAAAAATGGAACAAAAAGGAAAAGGGTGAGCTCAACTAGCCCAGTAAAGAATATTATGACTAAGATAATATACAACAAATTATCGTTAGTCTTCAACAGGGAAAAATCTGATAGAATATAATCGACAACAAGTTTTAGATCAACAACTGCAGCGGAAACAGCAAACCATTAGAAGAGTCAAGTAGAGAAAGAATTCTACTATCTTCTAAGATTTAAAAGTCCATCATCAATATTTTATCCCTGTAACATCAATTAATAATCATCTTTATCCAAATATTCATCTTTGCACTACAGGCCAAAGATATTCATTTGTATCACCTGTCAGTCATGTTCATCTCAACACCTGTTCATCTTTGCACTACAGGCCAAAGATATTCATCAAGTAATCATACATCTTTGCACTACAGGCCAAAGATATTCATTAATATCATCATTTAGGACTGAGGATGATGAAAAATATCTTAAAGAGAACGAATCCAATGAGACAGAAGGACAAATAGTAGGAATTCGTATAACAGTTTATCCAAGATCAATAATACTTCATAATAATCAATTGTGAAGCAGAATTCAAAAATAAAGATCAAAACATGGATACAATCAAAGATAGTAAGCATAATAGACATCTTGGACAAAAAGGAAAAATTTTATTTTTCGATGAATAGTGCCGTATTCGTGAATAGTGCCGTATACGTGAATAGTGCCGTATATATGAATAGTAACTCCGACACAAAAAGTTCCAAATTTGATAAAAACTCATATCAATATTTCAGCATAATGATATTGAAGAAAATAATATCATTTAAGAAGAAAATAATATCCTTTACCTCAAGATATCAGTACTTTTGGTCGGAATACCGGTATAAGGCTAAAAGAAACTTGCTCTGATGAATAGAAACTCTCAAAGTATCTAAATACTCACAAAATACACTCAATAATCTAGAGAGAGAAAGAGAGAAAACTTGTTTCTGGTATGATTTTCAATTCTAACTTAGCCCTCTATTTATAGGAAAATTTTAGTAGGTTTGACCTGCAACCTGATGGCTTTACCTGCTGCTATTCCCACCCACCACATTTGAAATATAATTCAGCACATTTCTTCACCAACCACAAGTGGGGCCCACCAATTCTAGAATTTTCCATCAAAATGATAAACTCCGAAAATTCAACAATTTCTGAACCAGTCATCTCGTAAAATTCATAATAAATCATACGTTCATTTTTAACGGTTCAAAATTTGTGGACATATACTCAACTTATATATGTATAACATATCCAAAAATTACCACGATCCAACGGTCGGATTAAAAATTATAACACCCGCAATATTTCTCAAAAACCCTGATTTGATTTTTAATACCTCCATTCCGATAAAAATACTGATAAAACACCTCAACATTAACTCCTTCATTTTTAACCACAAAAATATATCCCTCATTTATATCCACATAAAATAAATATTTCCTTATCATATGAATCAATAATTAATTATTCACAAATAATATTACAGAATCACATTTATGACAACCAGGCCGTTCCCAGGAAAGAGGGGGCTTTCCAATAAGGATTTCTCCTTACTGGCGCGCAATTAGATGACCAAACCTCTCCTTAGACAGAACTTTCTAGACATTGTCAATAATGTTATCTAATAATATTATTCAAATAATATGAATTATTGATCTGATAATGGAAAATACTGTGCAGCAACAATTATTGAAACAACAATAATATAAAATATCAACGCAACAATTATTGAATCAATAAAATAAAATATTGAACAATAACTACTGTAACAATTATTGAGTAGTGCCTTCTTACGTAAGAATCAATAATTGGTGCAATACCGTGTGCTACTGTATTTTAACCACCGGGTATTCCAACAGTATTAACGGTAACAACTACGCCGTTATTTATAAACAACTTATACTTGTCATCTTCTTCATCCAATCGCTTTCCGTTATGGGGCCCACACAAGGCTACGCCGTCGTACGAATATTCCCCGACAGCAAGAATATTCCACGACTAAACGAATATTCCCCGACAAAATGAATATTTTATAACCACTTGCTTATTTTGTAAAATTTACACATTTCACCCATAACCAAAGTATTATATCAAATTAGCCCCTTATTATTCACAATAATATTTAAAGAAAATTTGATTTTATTCATTAATAAGTTGAGGTCTTACAAAGATAATGCAGAATAAATTATCCTTAGCCTTCAACAGTATAACAACTGATAGAATATAATAGACAACAAGTTTTAGATCAACAACTGTAGCGGAATAAGCAATCCATTAGAAGAGTCAAGTAGAGCATAAAATCTACTATCTTCTATGATTTAAAAAGATTTTCATCAACTTTATCGCTGAGACTCAGCTTAATAAATAAACCACATCATCCCTGCACCACGACCAAGAATATTCATGTAATCATCATGGTCATGATTATACCGAATAATCCCTTGTCATAATCATACCAAAAACTATCCATCAATGAACTATAGGCCAATGAGGACTTTTACCACATCATTAATCACAGGTCATGATTATACCGAATGATCCCTGGTCATAATCATACCAAGTCCATCTCTGCACGTAAGCCAAAGACAACTTTCATCACAATATAAGCATGAGGATGATGACAATTACATAATAATTCAATAAAACAAGTTCAAGGATAAATTTTAAAGATTTATAATTTAATTTATCTAGAAATCAATAACGTCCAAATTTTCAACACGATACTGCTTTGTAGAGTAAAATTCAAGAATAATATTCATGTGCCAAAAATAATTTGGACAAAAAAAATATATTTTTTGGGTAAATAGTACCCCGTGAATAATACTTCGAGAATAGTACCTCGTGAATAGTACCCCGACATGAAAAGTACCCCAAGTACCCGAGTAAATAATGTTCGGGTGAATAGTAATTTGGCTGAATAGTAACTCGTGAATAGTACTCCGACACGAAAAGTGCCCCGAATACCTGAGTGAATAGTACTAGAGTGAATAGTAATCGGGTGAATAGTAACCCATGAATAGTAACTCGTAACAGAAAAATATCAAATAAAATGATATTTCATGACGAGTACAAAAGAAATGATATCTCATACGAGTATAATAGAATATACGAGACTGCAAATGGATTTTCATCTGCCATGCGGTAATCCACGTAGACAGATCATTTTCACAATTTAATAAAGAATGAAAATGAAAGGTCATTCACCATGCATGCGGTAATCCACATAGACAGGTTATTCTAACAGAATAATAAAGAATGGAATAACATAGGAATTCACCAGGCATGCGATAGACCGCACAGACAGGTTATTCCAACAGAATAATAAATAATGGAACTAGGTCATGCGTAATACGCACAGACAGGATATTCCAACAGAATAATAAAGAATGGAACCAGGTCATGCGTAATCCGCACAAACAGGATATTCCAACAAAATAATAAAGAATGGAATAACAGAAGAATTTCACCATGTATGCGGTACTTCATATAGACAGGTTATTCCAACATAATAATAAAGAATGGAATAACAGAAGAATTTCACCATGTATGCGGTACTTCGCATAGACAGTTTATTCCAACATACTAATAAAGAATAGAATAACAGAAGCTCTCTTCATGAATACAAAAGAAATAATACCCCTTACCTTAGAAGAAAACTGGATACTGGATTAGTGAGGTAGAAGAAAACTGGATACTGGATTAGTGAGGTAGCAGACTTCTCTTCTTCTTTCTCTCTATAATTTCTTTATAATAATTGCTCTTGTGAGACTTAGTGAATTGGTGAAAAATAATGAAGGAATGAGCTTCTATTTATAGGAAAATATAGTTTCGATAATTGAACATTTTGGGGCTCGAAATATTACAGTATAATACCTCCCTCTTTTTCTTCATTTTTAATTTAGTCCTGCAAGTATTATCAAACTTGCACCACCTCCCCTAATAGTAAATCATGTGAATTAATAGTTCATTTATGTGACTCAATAGTATAATCATGTGAAAAACTAATTACAGTATAGTACCTCCATCTATACCTCTATTTTTAACTTAGTCATGCAAGTATTATCAATCTTGCACCAACTCCCCTAATAGTACAAAAATGTGAATCAATAGTACACACATGTGAACAAATAGTTATAAGCATGTAAAATAATAGCAATTAATTGCTCATTTATCCGGTTAATTACTCGATTGGTCAATATAACATCCAGACATTAATTATTATCGAAATAAATATCGATTTCCACTAACACTAATAATTCTCACACAATGGAACCATCAATTTTATCTTTAATCAACACGAACTTATTCATCATTAATATCATGACTCACAATATTTAACAACCAGATCATTCCCAGGAAAGAGGGGGCTTTCCGATAAGGATTTCTCCTTATTGACGCGTAATTAGGTGACCAAACCTCTCTTTGACATAACTTTCTAGACATTGTCAATATTGTAAATAATAATATGAATTTCTTTGTCGTCTCAATTATTGATTTAATAATATAACATATTATGTAGATGATACTGTGACAATAATTGAATCAATAATATGAGAGATATGATGCAACAATTACTGTAGCAATAATTGAATATAACTGAGTGACTTCTTACGTAAGCATCAATAATCAATACCGTGTGCTACTATGCAACCACGTGTGTTACTGTACTTTTACTACCGGGTAGTTCAACAGTTTTAACGGTAACACTTTCGCCGTTATTTTTATAAAAAGATAATTGTGTCGTTTTCTTACTACGACAATACTTTCGTTGTGGGGTCCACCAATGATTGTGCCGTCGTACGGATATTCCCCAATAAAAAGAATATTCCCCGACCAAATAAATATTTTATAACAATTTGCATACTTTGCAAAAATTTTCACATATCACCCTTAACTCTAACCTTTTATCAATTTAACCATTTACGAAATAAAATAATAATTGTAATAAAATTGAATACTTTCATTTCATAAAATTCGGGGTCTTACACGTGTCGCGGAGCCAAAGCCCAGCTTTAAGCTCGCGCCGCAGCACCACCCCCTGGTCCATGCTGATGCCATCGTGGCGATGCAGCGCTACAGTTCCTTCTTAGACTCGCGCTACAGCACGACCTCCGGTCTTTTTAATGCTGATGTGGCGCCGTAGCGCCGCCATAGGCTTTATTGCCTGTGCCGTAGCACGACCTTCGGTGCTGAGACATAGACGACTTGATTTTGACCTAGCTTGAAGGAGGAACTGATATATATTATGTAAGCAAGCCTCTGTCTCGGGGATGATATATTATACATCGTATAATCAGATAGCTTAGCTTAGGATAGAGTAGTTTTTCTCTTCTCTTTTGTAATTTCTCTCTCTAGTTCTTAGATAATGTCTGTAAATATAGATTAGGTAGTTTAGGGAGAAGTCTGGATTTCCTTGGAGCAACAAGAGCAGTGAGCTACACGGACTGGAGAGCTTGAAAGGAGCAGAATGCTTGGAGACTGAAGAGCCTCGACAGAGTTTATTCTTATCCATTTATTTTCTTTGATTTTGTAATCCATAAATGTTGTCTTTATTGCTACTTATATTTTGTTCAGTAGCTATGAACTAAGTATTGGCTCTAAGGTTATAATGGAACCCTTTGTTATTTAAATTGACTGTCTTATCTCTTTGGTTGGCATCATATGGTTTGGTTTAATATATTTATACTTAATGATTCTCGCTAAGACATTAGTGATGATTTTGGTAATTTACATGATATTGAAAGAAGGATTGTAGATTTACACCGTAATATATTGGCATGTGATTATGGGTTTCGACTGCATAAGTTGTGCATAGAATAGACATATATCTGTGCGCCATGTGCGACCTAATAGAGAACTTATGCTTAAATCCTTGTTAGGTTAATTCGCATAGACATGTGTAGGATTATCACCTAGCTTGGACGTTCTTTTCTGTTCTATTCCCTATCGGGTGGATCTGGAGAGGATATGTTTATGCATTCCTCGACAGAGGTGTATGAGCACTTGTGTGTTCTCGGTCGACAAGCTGTCATGACCATTAAGACCAAAGAGAGAAGGGTAATTCGTTTAATGAAGCATAGCACGCCAGGTGTTCGATAGAATGCCTGTGTGGGGTGAAGTTGTGACCTTAGCTTGTAATTCCTTCGATTACCATTCATTATCCATTTACTTGCTTTGCTAATTAGTTATATCTAGATTAACCACAACCCTATTAGTCTGCTATTCGAATAAGACTTTAGCGATACAAAGTCGGTATTTGGTAAATATTAGTGATAGGTCCTCATGGGTACGACACTCTACTTATCACTATATTATTTGTTAGACCGCATATACTTGCGCGTGTTTAGTGATCGGTTTTCTGACCAAAAAGTTTTTGACGCCGTTGTCGAGGAACTATTATTCTAATATTGTCCAATATTGATTTAAATTAATATAGTCTTAGTTTGAACGCATATATATATATATATATATATATATATATATATATATATATATATATATATATATATATATATATATATATATATTTCTTTTATTTGTTTGATCTTCCTTTTTGTTTTTACGTTTACAGGTTATGGATGATCACGGTTATCAATGGCCTTATGAGAGGACGGCACAACCAAGCTCGGAAGAAGGACTTGAGCAATTGCAAGTTCAAATTGCAAATGTCTTGAGGTTTTCTGACAATCTTGAGTGTCAGCCCACTCAGACTGCCTACCGTCAGGAACAAGCTGACATTGAACCGATTCCCTATCATCCCAACTGTCAAGGTTATCTAAACTCTTGGGACTATAGTCAAGAGTAATATCAAGATACGAATTACTCCTATTTGAATCAAGTTGAATATCAGTCTCCACCGCAATATGAGGTGACGTCTCAACCCAATGAGAGCTTTTCTGAGTAAGAAGAAGAAAAAAGGCTTGAAGAGCTCCTCACCAACTTTATAGAGAGAAATGAGGTTCAAATGGCGAGCCAAGAAGCCGCATTGCAAAGCCTCAAAAATCAATTGGGACAACTTGTCTATGCCATCACAAATCCACCGCAAGGTAGTCTACCGGGCATAATTGATCTCAACGATGAAGCAGTAGAGCATTGCACTGTGGATATGTAAGGAGAAGGCGATGAGTCTCACAAAGTTGTTGAGGGAGATGCCATGGTGCGAACTATCCAACTGGTGGAGTCTGAAGTTGGAGAAAAGAGGATAAACACTGGTTGTATAGTCAAGACTGATCAACAACCAGAAACCACGCTCACGACTGTGGAAACCCTGGAGGGCCCGCCAGCGCACGAAGAACATTTTCAAATTAATGAACAAGGTGAATTAGTGGATAATTCCAGTGGTGAAAGATTCTTCGTGCCAATGAGTGAAGATAACGGGGATGATCAACAATCTATGTCTACCAAAAATTTAAAGGAATTAACAAATAAGCGGCATGAAATGGTCATTTTCGCTTATGAGCCGGATTGAGCGGCATCAGAATAGTCAAGCCGACGACTTTGAAACAAGCGCTTGATGGGGAGGCACCCCCATCTAAGTATCAATTTTTCTCTATTTTTGTTTACTTATGTCTATTTACTGTGTGTCTTCTCCTTTTAGTTTGTTAACATTGCTGCCAACATGTTTTTCTTTTGTATTATTACTATATATATATATATATATATGGTAGTATAATTAAGCTAGTTTTCGTGTGGGGTCTTAGAGGTATATTTATTTGTTAATATGGTGGCTAATACATGGCTTAGTTTGTGCAGGAAAAACTCAGATAAAAGGCTGGCGCCGCAGCGCTAGCATATACATTGGAACTCGCGCCACAGCGCCATGCTCATTATACAAATTCCCTACCTCGCGTCACAGCTCCAAGGAACAAAGGGGACCCCGCACCGCAGTGCCAGGAACGAGCCTTGCCCACTGCAAACTCGCGCTGCAGCACCATCAAGAAGCCTAGCTCTCGCGCCGCAGCGCTACAGGCTAGCCCAACCCACTGCTAACTCGCGTCGCGGCGCCAAGCAATGAAGGAATGCCCGCACCGTAGCGCCGGTAGCGAGAATTCATTTTTAAAAATAGATTTTGGCCAGCATTTAGGCCACTACTCCTCTCAATTCTCTCGACAGTTTAGGCAGCACAAACCCACCCAAGCAGTCCCACACCGCATTGCTTCACATCTAAAACCCCTAGCCTTCCATCAAAATTCTACCCACTAAACCACAATTCAGACAGCCTTCCCACTAGATCCCAAGCTAGTGCATGCATCAAGAGGAGATCAGAGTCATCTAGGATTTCCCACTTAAGGTATTTAGGGATTTCATTCATTCATTTACAGTTTTGTTTGATTTCGATATTTGGGCTGGTTTTTCTCTGTTGATTGGGGTGATTTCTGGGACGCCCCCAAAACAGGTATACATCACCCATCTTGAGTCACCAAATACATGGTACAAAATACAAATAAAAAACTTAATTATACAACTGTCGTGTAAAATACGACAAAACATATGCTATGAGTTTTAATACAAATATTTTCATCTAGACAATATCCACACTCAATGGAGTCCTCATTACATTTATTATCACACTATTTTATAGAATAGTGAGGACTACTATGACACCATCTCAGACCATCACTCCATTCCCCGACTAGTCCCGTCTACGTTCTCATTTCTTGAAGAGAACAATGAAAGCAAAAGGGTGAGCTCAACTAGCCCAGTAAGAAATATTATGACTAAGATAATGCAGAATAAATTATCATTAGCCCTCAATAATGTTAAACTGATATAATATAATAGACAACAAGTTTAACTGCAGCGGAACAAGCAATCCATTAGAAGAGTCAAGTAGAGCATAAAATCCATTATATTCTATGATTTAAAAATTTTTCATCAACTTTATCGCTGAGACTCAGCTTAATAAATAAAATCAAATCATCCCTGCACCACGACCAAGGATATTCATGTAATCATCAATGGTCATGATTATACCAAATAATCCCTGGTCATAATCATACCAACAACTGTCCATCAATGAACTACAGGCCAATGAGGACTTTCACCACATCATTCGTCATATTACGGTCACGATTATACCGAATAATCCCTGGTCATAATCATATCAAGTCCATCTATGCACGTAAGCCAAAGATGACTTTAATCACAATATAAGCATGAGGATGATGACAATGACATAATAATTTAATAAAACAAGTTCAAAGATAAATTTTAATGATTTATAATTTAATTTATCCAAAAATCAATAACGTCCAAATTGTCAACATGATACTGCTTTGTGGAGTAAAATTCAAGAATAATATTCATGTACCAAAAATAATTTGGACAGAAAAGAAATATATTTTTCGGGTGAATAGTACCCCGTGAATAGTACTTCGGGAATAGTACCCCGACACGAAAAGTACCCCAAATATCTGAGTGAATGATACTAGAGTGAATAGTAATCGGGTAAATTGTAACCCGTGAATAGTAACTCGTGAATAGTACTCCGGCACAAAAAGTGCCCCGAATACCTGAGTGAATAATATTAGAGTGAATAGTAATCGGGTGAATAGTAACTCATAAATAGTAATTTGTAAAAGAAAAATACCAAAGAAAATGATATTCTATGACGAGTACAAAAGAAATGATATCTCATACGAGTATAATAGAATATATGAAACTGCAAATGGATTTTTACCCATCATACGGTAATCCACGTAGACAGATCATTTCCAACAGAATAATAAAGAATAGATTAACAAAAGAATTCATCAGGCATGCGATTGACCGCACAGACAGGTTATTACCAACAGAATAATAAGGAATGGAATAACAGAAGAATTCACCAAGCATGCGATAGACTGCACAGACAGATTATTCCAACAGAATAATAAATAACAGAACCAGGTCATGCGTAATCTGCACAGACAGGATATTCCAACAGAATAATAAAGAATGGAACCAGGTCATGCGTAATCCGCACAGATAGGATATTCTAACAGAATAATAAAGAATGGAACCAGGTCATGCGTAATCCACACAGACAGGTTATTCCAACAGAATAATAAATAATAAAATAACAACAGAATTCACCAGGCATGCGATAGACCGCACAGACAAGTTATTCCAACAGAATAATAAAGAATGGAATAACAGAAGAATTTCACGATGTATGCGGTACTTCACATAAACAGGTTATTCCAACATAATAATAAAGAATGGAATAACAGAAGCTCTCTTCATGAATACGAAAGAAATAATACTCCTTTCCTTAGAAAAAACTTGGATACTGAAATAGTGAGGTAGCAGACTTCTCTTCTTCTTTCTCTCTATAATAATTGCTCTATAACTTTTGTGAATTGGTGAGAAATGAAGAAAAAATGAGCTTCTATTTATAGAAAAATATAGTTTCGATAATTGTACGTTTTGGGGCTCGAAATATTACAGTATAATACCTTCATCTTTTTCTTCATTTTTAATTTAGTCTTGTAAGTATTATCAAACTTACACTACCTCCCCCAATAGTAAATAATGTGAATAAATAGTAAATCATGTGAATCAATTGTTTTAGACATGTGAAAATACGAATTACAGTATAGTACCTCCATCTATACCTCCATTTTTAACTTAGTCATGCAAGTATTATCAATCTTGCACCACCACCCCTAATAGTATAAGAATGTGAATCAATAGTACACACATGTGAAAAAATAGTTATAATCATGTGAATTAATAGTAATTAATTTCTCATTTATCCGGTTAATTACCCGATTGGTCAATATAACCTCTAGACATCAATTATTATCGAAATAAATGTCGATTTTCACTAACACTAATAATTTTAACACAATAGAACTATCAATTTTATCTTTAATCAATACGAACTTATTCATCATTAATATTATAATTCACAATATTTAACAACTAGGTCGTTTCCAAGAAAGAGAGGGCTTTCCGATAAGGATTTCTTTCTATTGGCGCGTAATTAGATTATCTAACCTCTCCTTGACAGAACTTCTAGACATTGTCAATATTGCAAATAATAATATGAATAACTTTGTCGTCTCAATTATTGATTTAATAATATATCATATTATGCAAATGATACTGTGACAATAATTGAGAGATATGATGCAGCAATTACTGTAGGAATAATTAAGTATAACTGAGTGACTTCTTACGTAAGCATCAATAATCAATACCGTGTGCTACTATACAACCACGCGTATTACTGTACTTTTACTACTAGGTAGTTCAACAGTTTTAACGGTAACACTTTCGCCGTTATTTTTATAAAAAGATAATTCTATCGTTTTCTTACTACGACAATACTTCTGTTGTGGGGTCCACCAATGATTGTGCTGTCGTATAAATATTTCCCGATAAAATGAATATTTCCCGACCAATCGAATATTTTATGACAACTTGCTTACTTTGTAAAATTTATAAATACTACCCATAACTATAACACTATCTCAAATCCATACCATAATATTCACAAAAAATATTTCAAGAAAATTAAATATTTATTCATAAAATTTGGGGTCTTACAATTTCCACTATCGAAAATCGGGTTAGAACATTCACAAACGGAGGGCTGTCCAAGTTGGTTTTAAAAGCACACACAAGGTGTTTGATAAATTCCCTGAGAGATAATTTGACTATTTGGGGGCTGGTTGACATTAAAATTTCATTGGGGATTATTCTAGCCTAAGTTTGGGGGAGTTTGGAATTGAGCCTTTTGTTTTTGACAAACCAATCGCTAAAATCTGACATGGCTTCAAAAAGGCAACGACTGAGCGTCGGCGGTTCATCGTCCGCAGCACCAACAACATGGGATTACACCAAATTCGTGAACGAGGAGGCATGAAAAAGGTACAAAAGCTCTTTTGCCACATAAAATTTGATTCCTGAGCGGGGGTTGAGGCCGGACAAAAAGGATGGCGAGTTGGTGGCCAAGATTGCGGGACGCCAGTGGATCCACTTCACAAAACCACCCGAATCGGCCATCGTTTCGGTGGTTCATGAGTTCTACACCAATGCTAGTGCCAAAGGTCGTGCTGTTGTCCAAGTTAAAGGGCGGTCAGTGGCTTTTGGAAGCCAAGCTATCAACGCACTATTCGCGACGCCTAGTTTTGAGGGTAGGGACTATATGGAGCTGGGACTCCGCAGCTATGACCTTGAGGATATTATTAGGAGGTTTTGCAAGCCCGGGACTACATGGAAGACAAATGACAACACGGGTGAGAGGACCAGTTTCCCGCATCCTGCACTCAGTCGCTATGGGAAGGCGTGGTTCAGCTTTATTTGTGCCAACATGATCCCGACTCGTCACCTGAGCGATGTGACTAAGGACAGAGCGATCCTATTATTCGCCATTGTCACGGGTCTGAACATAGATATTGGAGTTCTCATCCATGAGTCGATCATGAAGGCGATCAAGAGCACCACCTCATCGGGACTTCCATATCCATCTTTGATCACCCGGCTGTGCAAGAGGGCAGGTATCCATTGGGGGCCAGAAGAGATAGCTTTGTCGCCCATGTCCGTCATTGACCATCAGACCATCTCATGCTTCAATGCGTGGGACGAGGCTTCTTCTCATATCAGAGGCGAAGGATACGAGCCACCTACTGAGCCACCTTCTACGATAGGGCCCGAGACCTCGCAACCACCAGACGCAGGCCCAGCTTCACAAGGGCTTCTGGCAGAGATCATGGCATCCCTCACCCTGCTGCATTAGAAACACGACACCGATGCTCAGAGGCACATAGCAGCGGTGGCCCAGAGGCAGGACATATCGATGCAGTATCAGGTTGAGCTGGTCAACACGATGCAGAGCATATACACCGTGTACAGTGGTGAGGATGCTGAGTTCATGCCATTTCAGTTCCCAGAGCCTCCTGTCTTCCCAACATACCCTCTACTATCACCGTCTGCTGAAGCTAATGAGGATGATGCTGCTACCGAGTGAGCAATCTTCAGGGAAGCCCTCTTGTATCGATTGATATATGTTTAGCAATGAGGGCATTGATCACCTTAAGTTTGGGGGTGTTATGGTTCTTTTTTTATTTTATTTATGTCTATTGCCATGTTTGGTTGTCATATTTAGTACTTTGTTTATGTTTTTATCAGGATTGTGGTGCAGTCATTTTGAACTGCAATATTATATTTTGGATTATTACGGATGGATGCCGTATACAGTTTTTGGTTATTATTAATGAATGCTTGAATTATTATCAGCATGTATGTTTAGTTTATAGCCATCTTTCTGGGGCTTATACAGATTTATATGTTTGTGCCACATTAATGGCCTTTTTACCCTATTTTGAGTTGTTATCATGCAAGGGCTTTATATACATTATTAATTTTTGATTATGGCTAATAACAAGCACCAAGTGATTATGTCTATCTCTTAGAGTCGTGTCAAGCATGTATGATCTTGGGGTTTGTTCAATCGATAAGTTTAGATTGTTATTAATCCGTCCTTCGTAGCAAGCACCAACCAACTTTGTTAACTAGTTATTTTTTGAATTTAGTTCGCGTGTTTATTGCTTTGAGAGTTTGTTCACTTTTATAAACTTTCATTTTTACAAGGTAATAAAAGACTTAGATGCTTATACAGTTTCAGATCTTGGATTCTGGCATGTTGACATATAAAAAAAATGAGAATAAAAAGAAATGAAGATTTAATATTGAAAGTCGTGCAATGGGTTGAGATGGAGCGTAAAACGCACTCGCCTATAAACACATGACCGATGTTGAGATGGAGCATCAAATGTACTCGCCTAACAATTTTTGATTTTTTCGTAAAGTCTTAGTTGGCTTATGTTGATTACGTGGCCTTTACTGCTCGAGTTATTAGATTCATAGGGGTGTTCTACACCTAGTGCCCTAAAGTCATCTGGCTTGGGAGTCACTGATAAAAAACTCATTAATGGGTAGTTCTGAATAGCCTAAGGTAATTAAGGACTGTCTGAGTCAGATTTTACTGTCTTCATGCTAGAGTCTTTTGATCCTTTCCTGCACTTGCATCTTATTCTTAATGATTGTTGAATGTTTAAGTTGCGGAGTGTTCATATTGGTATTAACAATCGACTGTGCGAACTTATTTGAGCTATGATTAGTTAGGACGGTTAGTCTCCACACACACACATAGAATGGATTGAATATAGTCTTATGCTTGAATTTGAATGAACCCTTACTCATATCTGTGTTTGCCCTGTTCTCTGGGAGTAGCTATGATTAAGCCTAGAAGCCATGATACTAGTATACAATTTTATTTTTCTTTCGCGTATTGATTTACTATTGTTAGTTTTGTGTTAGATAGTTTGCCCGAGGACAAGTAAAGACTTAAGTTTGGGGGTATTTGATGAGTGAGATTTATACCCGCGAATCGGATACTTTATGGCTTAATTAGTTGCTTGATCTTCATAGTTTATATAACTTTTATATTATTTTAGTATTATTTTGCTTAATTGATGTAATGCAGGGCTTAACAGGTCTTTTCTAGCCTTCAAGGGATAAAATGGTCAATTTTCACACACTCGCGCAGCGCCACCCCCTGGTCCATGCTGATGTCATTGTGGCGCTGCAGCACCATAGTTCCTTCTTGGACTCGCGTTGCAGCACGACCTCCGGTCTTTTTAATGTTGATGTGGCGCCGCAGCGCCACCATAGGCTTTATTGCCCGCGCCGCAGCACGACCTCCGGTGCCCAGGCAGAGAGGACTTGATTTTGACCTAGCTTAAAGGAGGAACTGATATATATTATACAAGTAAGCCTCTGTATCGGGGATGATATATCATACATCGTATAATCAGATAGCTTAGCTTAAGATAGAGTAGTTTTTCTATTCTCTTCTGTAATTTCTCTCTCTAGTTCTTAGATAATGTCTGTAAATATAGATTAGGTAGTTTAGGGAGAAGTCCGGATTTCCTTGGAGCAACAAGAGCAGTGAGCTACACAGACTGGAAAGCTTGAAAGGAGCAGAATGCTTGGAGACTGAAGAGCCTCGACAGAGTTTATTCTTATCCATTTATTTTCTCTGATTTTGTAATCCATAAATGTTGTCTTTATTGCTACTTATATTTTGTTCAGTAGCTATGAACTAAGTATTGGCTCTAAGGTTATAATGGAACCCTTTGTTATTTAAATTGACTGTCTTATCTCTTTGGTTGGCATCATATGGTTTGGTTTAATATATTTATACTTAATGATTCTCGCTAAGACATTAGTGATGATTTTGGTAATTTACATGATATTGAAAGGAGGATTGTAGATTTACACCGTAATATATTGGCATGTGATTATGGGTTTCGACTGCATAAGTTGTGCATAGAATAGACATATATCTGTGCGCCATGTGCGACCTAATAGAGAACTTATGCTTAAATCCTTGTTAGGTTAATTCGCATAGACATGTGTAGGATTATCACCTAGCTTGGACGTTCTTTTCTGTTCTATTCCCTATCGGGTGGATCTGGAGAGGATATGTTTGTGCTTTCCTCGACAGAGGTGTATGAGCACCTGTGTGTTCTCGATCGACAAACTGTCGTGACCATTAAGACAAAAGAGAGAAGGGTAGTTCGCTTGATGAAGCATAGCACGCCAGGTGTTCGATAGAATGCCCGTGTGGGGTGAATTTGTGACCTTAGATTGTAATTCCTTCGATTACCATTCGTTATCCATTTACTTGCTTTGTTAATTAGTTATATCTAGATTAACAGCAACTCTATTAGTCTGCTGTTCGAATAAGACTTTAGCGATACAAAGTCGGTATTTGGTAAATATTAGTGATAGTTCCTCGTGGGTACGACACTCTACTTATCTCTGTATTACTTGTTAGACCGCGTATACTTACGCGTGTTTAGTGATCGGTTTTCTGACCAACAATTACATAGCTTATGTGACGCCCCCAAAATTTGGTATACATCACCCATCTTGGGTCGCCAGATACATGGTACAGAATTCAAATATAACTTAATAATACAACTGTCGTGTACAATACGACAGAACATAAACTATGAGTTTGAATACAAATATTGTCTTCTAGAGAGTATCCATACTCAAAAGGAGTCCTCATTACAATTATTATCACACTATTACATAGAATAGTGAGGACTACTAATGCTATCATCTAGGACCATCACTCTGTTCCCCGACTAGTCCCAGCTACGTTCTCATTTCCTGAAGAGAACAGTGAAATAAAGGGTGAGCTCAACTAGCCCAGTAAGAAATATTATGACTAAGATAATGCAGAATAAATTATCATTAGTCTTCAACAATGTTAAACTGATAAAATATAATAGACATCAAGTTTGACTGCAGCGGAACCAACAATCCATTAAAAGAGTCAAGTAGAGAATAAAATCTACTATCTTTTATGATTTAAAAGGTTTTTCATGACTTTTATTGCCGAGACTCAGTAAAAAAATAATCCACATCATAAAATCACCCCTGCACTACGGCCAAGGATATTCTTTAGTATCACGACCACGAATTATCCATGCACTACAGGCCAAAGATAATCGTGTTTTCATCAACGGTCCTGATTATGCCATAAAATAATTCATCTTTGCACTACGGCTAAAGAGAATCCATAGCCATAATCATACCAAAAACTGTCCATAAATGCACTACGGGCCAATGAGAACTTTTTCCACATCATTTGTAATAGTACGGTCATGATTACACCGATTAATCCCTGGTCATAGTCATACCAAATCCATCTATGCACTACAGGCCATAGATAACTTTCAACAAAATATAAACATGAGCATGATGACAATGATATAAGAATTCAATAAAATAAGTTCAAGAATTAATTTATTCAGGAACCAATAACGTCCAAATTGTCAACATGATACTTTTGTGTAGAGTAAAATTCAAGAATGCTCATAATAATATTTCTATGAAAAGATACTGGATGAAGCGCAAATATCAAGGATATTCTACTAATTTAATGGAGTATAGAAGTCAAAACTTTAAGCAACTGAGTATAATAAAGAATGGAATAATAAAAGAAATCACCATGTATGCGGTACTTCGAATAGACAGGTTATTCCAACAGAATAATAAGTAACGGAACCAGGTCAGGCGAAATTCGCACCGACAGGATGTTGCAACAGAATAATAAAGAATGGAATAACAACAGAAATCACCTTGCATGCGGTACTTCGCATAGACAGATTATTCCAACAGAATACTAAATAACGGAACCAGGTCCGGCGAAAAACGCACAGACAAGATATTCCAACAGAATAATTAAGATGGAACCAGGTTTGGCGTAAAACGCACAGATAGGATATTCCAACAGAATAATAAAAATAGAATAATAAAGACGGAACCAGGTCCGGCGTAAAGCACAGACAGGATGTTCCAACGGAATAATAAAGAAAGAATAATAGAAGAATGTCACCAAGTATAGGGTATTCCGCGTATACAGGTTATTCCAACAGAATAATAAATAATGGAATAACAGAAGTTCTCTTCATGAATACAAAAGAAATAATACTCCTTACCGTAAAAGAAACTGAATATTAGAGTAGGGAAGTAGCAGAATACTTTTCTATATTTTCTCTATAATTTCTCTCTATGGAGTTTCAGTGAATTTGTAAGAAATAATGAATGAATGAGCTTCTATTTATAGGAGAATGAAAGTGCACTGTTCATGAACGAAATTATTTTGCAGCATTATTTCTTCAATCAACTAATAACTAAGTCAAACAACTAACCAATAAGATTTCAACAAAGATTAAAATATAATACATATATATATAAACACATATTTTCAACTTATATATATCAATATTATATATACACCACTTAATTTTTCTCCCCCATAACCAACATCAATCCCCCACCCACCCAATAATCAAATTCACTACACTCTTACACATTACTATCACACACAAACACATCTTACACCCATCACTTTCACATAATTACTTTTCCACCATTTTCCACTCACACACATCACTTTCACTCTTCCTTTTCTTCCACCACTCTCTACTCACACATATAATATTATATATATACACACACATCACAATCTTATATATATAAACTCCTTCCCCTACGTAACTCTCTCCCACCCCCATTTCCAAAATCAGTTTTTCAACACATATGGGACCCACATGTGGCCCCCACATGTGGGCCCCACCTTTAAATAAATTCTACCGATTATTTTGAAAAATAGGTAAATGGGAGTCTATAAAATAAGCACAACTGAGTAACTTCTCAAATAAGCATCAATAATCAATACCGTGTGCTACTATGCAACTACGTGTATTACTGTACTTTTACTACTGAGTAGTTCAACAGTATTAACGGTAAAACTTCCGCCATTATTTTCATAAAAATATTTTTGTCGTTTTCTCAATCCGATAATAATTTCGTTATGGGGTTCACCAATGATTGTGCCATCGTACGAATATTTCCCGACACAAAGAATATTCCCTAACCAATCGAATATAATATGACAACTTGCATACTTTGCAAAATTTATAAATACTACCCACAACTATAACATTATCTCAAATCCACACCATAATATTAAAAAAAATATTTCGAGAAAATTAAATATTTATTCATAAAATCTGGGATCTCACAATCTCCCCTCCTTATAGAATTTCGCCCTCGAAATTTACGTACGTGCCTGGTATGCCGAACAGGTGAGGATACCTTGACTTCGAACTCTTGAGGTATAACCTTTGAGCGTTGAATATGATCCTTCTTATCCAAGATGTTAACACGTATCTCCTCATACGTTAAATCTTCTGTTATCTCGTCCGGTTCTAAATTAATAATGTGGTTCGGGTCGTCCACATTTTTACGTAACATCGATACGTAAAAATAACGTTCTGAACACGCAACATACTTGGCGGTAAAACGAGTTTATAAGCCACAGTTCCTACTTCATCGAGGATTTCAAATGGGCCAATTAAATTGAGGGTTGAGATTTCCTCTCTTCGTCAATTCTTGCTTCTAGAATAACGCTCTCTTGAACCTTCTTTATTCATCTGCTCTGAGTATGTAGCTTGAGCGGCTTTAACTTTTTTGATTAAAGTCGATTCTACTCGTATATTCGTTATCTTCACGTGGATTCATATATTCGCACTTGTAACAGCATACGATCTTCTACTCAACGCGTCAGCTACCATGTTCGCACTTCCACGATGATATTGCATGGTACGATCGTAATCTTCAACAGCTCGAGCCAACGTCTTTGGCGCATGTTACGTTCGCTTTAGTTGAAGAAATACTTGAGGGTTTAAGAAATGGGTTTTGTACTGGGGTCAATACAAAATTCGATTTCACGCTCTAGGGGTAGGCTAAGAAGTCCTTCGAGAATACCTCAGGAGATTTATTAACAATAGAAATATCATTTAAAAACTGACTCTCATCCAAGACTTGGATAGCACATGAAATGAAGGTTTCTACTAACGAAGTTTCAATCGATAAGTCAAAATTTAATCTCTCTGGAGTCAAATTTAAACGTTAAGCGCAAGTAAGAGAGATAAAAGAATGGGTAGAACCGGTATCTAATAAGGTATAGACTTCACAAGAATTTATAATTAACTAACCCATGATAACTTCGTTCGATTTCTCGTTAGGATAATTCAAAACTCGATGCTGGATTATCCCAATTGCTGTCGAAAAAATTACATATCATCTATTTTAGCTTCTTGGATCGGACTTCTCTTTCCACAATATCAACGCGTCGTGCGGCTTTTACCCATGCATCTTTCATTCTCACTCGTTCAGTTATTTCTTCTTTCAGCTGCTCCTTGACATTTGAATTCTCAGATTCCAGCTTTAATATCATATACTCTGCCAAAGAGTGCTTCTGTTCAACCATCGCACATCGGTTAATACAATTTTGAATTGTTGCATCCCTTTGTTCTACGACCGCCTGTTGTTCTTCAGCCTGCTCTTCTAACTCATGAATATGATTTTGCAATTCTATATTTTGATTAATAAGTTCTTCTAATAAATCAACCTCAGGTTCCTCTTCTTCCTCACTCTCAGTTGCTACCTTTGCGACTAGCTTGAGTGCAACTTTTAATTCCTCAATCACCACATGGATATCTCTAATCACATTATCATGGTTGCTGATTAGAGGTGTCTCCACGGTCTCATGTGCTCCATTGCTAGTCTCAACATTTTCATATGTCATTTTCAAATACTGCAACAAAACAAGGGTTAATTAACATATCACATATTATCCCTATACTCTGACCGACCAATTAAATACCAAATAAACTTAGGTAGGTCATACTAGCGAAAGAATCCCCCCGTCTCTCCCCTCCTAGTTCTTATCTCACATCTCAGCCATGGATCATATCCCTAAGCTCTGATACCAACTGTGACGCCCCCAAAATTTGGTATACATCACCCATCTTGGGTCACTAGATACATGGTACAGAATTCAAATACAACTTAATAATACAATTGTCGTGTGCAATACGACAGAACATAAACTATGAGTTTGAATACAAATATTGTCTTCTAGAGAGTATCCATACTCAAAAGGAGTCTTCATTACAATTATTATCACACTATTACATAGAATAGTGAGGACTACTAATGCTATCATCTAGGACCATCACTCTGTTCCCCGACTAGTTCCAGCTACGTTCTCATTTCCTGAAGAGAACAGTGAAATAAAGGGTGAGCTCAACTAGCCCAGTAAGAAATATTATGACTAAGATAATGCAGAATAAATTATCATTAGTCTTCAACAATGTTAAACTGATAAAATATAATAGACATCAAGTTTGACTGCAGCGGAACCAACAATCCATTAAAAGAGTCAAGTAGAGAATAAAATCTACTATCTTTTATGATTTAAAAGGTTTTTCATGACTTTTATCACCGAGACTCAGTAAAAAAATAATCCACATCATAGAATCACCCCTGCACTACGGCCAAGGATATTCTTTAGTATCACGACCACGAATTATCCATGCACTACGGGCCAAAGATAATCGTGTTTTCATCAACGGTCCTGATTATGCCATAAAATAATTCATCTTTACACTACGGCTAAAGAGAATTCATAGCCATAATCATACCAAAAACTGTCCATAAATGCACTACGGGCCAATGAGGACTTTTTCCACATCATTTGTAATAGTACGGTCATGATTACACCGATTAATCCCTGGTCATAATCATACCAAGTCCATCTATGCGCTACAGGCCATAGATGACTTTCAACAAAATATAAACATGAGGATGATGACAATGATATAAGAATTCAATAAAACAAGTTCAAGAATTAATTTATTTAGGAACCAATAACGTCCAAATTGTCAACATGATACTTTTGTGTAGAGTAAAATTCAAGAATGCTCAGAATAATATTTCTATGAAAAGATACTGGATGAAGCGCAAATATCAAGGATATTCTACTAATTTCATGGAGTATAGAAGTCAAAACTTTAACCAACTGAGTATAATAAAGAATGGAATAATAAAAGAAATCACCATGTATGCGGTACTTCGCATAGACAGGTTATTCCAACAGAATAATAAGTAACGGAACCCGGTCAAGCGAAATTCACACCGACAGGATGTTCCAACAGAATAATAAAGAATGGAATAACAACAGAAATCACCATGCATGCGGTACTTCGCATAGACAGGTTATTCCAACAGAATACTAAATAACGGAACCAGGTCCGGCGAAAAACGCACAGACAGGATATTCCAACAGAATAATAAAAACAGAATAATAAAGACGGAACCAGGTCCGGCGTAAAGCACAGACAGGATGTTCCAACGGAATAATAAAGAAAGAATAATAGAAGAATGTCACCAAGTATAGGGTATTCCGCGTATACAGGTTATTCCAACAGAATAATAAATAATGGAATAACAGAAGTTCTCTTCATAAATACAAAAGAAATAATACTCCTTACCGTAAAAGAAACTGAATATTAGAGTAGGGAAGTAGCAGAATACTTTTCTATAGTTTCTCTATAATTTCTCTCTCTGGAGTTTCAATGAATTTGTAAGAAATAATGAATGAATGAGCTTCTATTTATAGGAGAATGGAAGTGCACTGTTCATGAACGAAATTATTTTGCAGCATTATTTCTTCAATCAACTAACAACTAAGTCAAACAACTAACCAATAAGATTTCAACAAAAATTAAAATATAATACATATATATAAACACATGTTTTTAACTTATATATATTTATATTATATATACACTACTTAATTTTTCTCCCCCATAACCAACATCAATCCCCCACCCACCCAATAATCAAATTCACTACACTCTTACATATTACTATCACACACAAACACATCTTATACCCATCACTTTCACATAATTACTTTTCCACCATTTTCCACTCACACACATCACTTTCACTCTTCCTTTTCTTCCACCACTCTCTACTCACACATATAATATTATATATATACACACACATCACAATCTTATATATATAAACTCCTTCCCCTACGTAACTCTCTCCCACCCCCATTTCCAAAATCAGTTTTTTAACACATATGGGCCCCACATGTGGCCCCCACATGTGGGCCCCACCTTTAAATAAATTCTACCGATTATTTTGAAAAATAGGTAAATGGGAGTCTATAAAATAAGCACAACTGAGTAACTTCTCACATAAGCATCAATAATCAATACAGTGTGCTACTATGCAACCACGCGTATTACTGTACTTTTACTACCGAGTAGTTCAACAGTATTAACAGTAAAACTTCCGCCATTATTTTCATAAAAATATTTTTGTCGTTTTCTCAATCCGACAATAATTTCGTTGTGGGGTTCACCAATGATTGTGCCATCGTACGAATATTTCCCGACACAAAGAATATTCCCTGACTAATCGAATATAATATGACAACTTGCATACTTTACAAAATTTATAAATACTACCCACAACTATAACATTATCTCAAATCCACACCATAATATTAAAAAAAATATTTCGAGAAAATTAAATATTTATTCATAATATCTGGGGTCTCACAGCTTACAAATAAAATAATGAATACAACTGTAAATATATTACACAACTGTAAACATAAAACATATTACATGGTCACTAATTAAAGAAATTTGTAAATATTAAAGAAATTAACTACTCACTTTTTATACGGTAAACATTAAAGAAACACAACTCTAAACATTAAACAAATTCCCACTTTTTATACTTTGTAAACATTAAAGAAATTAACTACTCAAAATCAGTCAACACAAACGACAAATCTGTTTCACCCATTTCACTTTAATCATTGTTAATCAACAAAACCCACTATAAACCACAATAATATTACTTTAAACTACTAAAAACAAAACTTTTGCACCAAAACCCCACCATAGCAACGCTATTAAGAAAACCCCATATGAAAAGGAATGCAATATTTAAAATTTCAGACAAAAATGGGTGGAACCCAGACAAAACTTACATGTTTGGTAGACGATACAAACCCTAACTTTCTTGGAATGATCCCCCACCTTCTTTGTTGATTTGTGTCGCCTGAGACCCACCTTTTTTCTCGATTTCTTCTTAGACAAAAGTTAATTTTCGAGCCCTAAATGAATTGTTTCTGTCATTTCTTTTGTTTCTTTTGTTTGATGCGGTTTCCTCCCGCCCATTCCACGCATGATAAACTGATTGGTCTTACTCATTACATCAGCAATTACACGTGTTTTATTTATTTTTTTATAAAGCCACGTAGGAAAACTTGACTGATTTTTTAATATATGTGACGAAAATTGGACGGAATGACTTGATTTTAAATTTTTAATAAGTACAATGGGCCAATTGAATTTTTTTAAAGTACAGTGACTAATTACTTAAAACACGACGACCACAGTGGGATAAAGGTGATTTTTCCCTAAACAAAATGCATCTTCTGAAATTTAAACTGATCAAAATGTATTCTAAAATTCTTTTTGGCTTAACATAATAGACCACAAAGTTTGTTAGATAATATTTTTTGATACTTGAAACTCATATTATTGATAACCTATCTCTTGACAATGTTTACTAATCACTTACACTAGAGACATCCCACAACAACACTTGTTGTCTACCAAAATATGAATATTTGTGCAGGACTAAGCGAACAAGGGTCCACAACTGGAAATTATCCTTGAGGGCTAGGTCGTCATCACCCCTCCCTTTCTCACAACTTTCCTCTCTTTTTCTCAATCTTTTCTCTATTTTTTAATTATCACCCTGTTTTTTACTTTATAATCAATTTATTAAAAAACCTCTCCCTATTTCTCATTATAAAGTCATTGTGCAAGTTTAATTTTAATTATTTTCGTTAGCAATTTTTTATGTGTATTCTTTCACCTTCTTTTTTTTTTATTTGATTTTTTTATCTTTATATATTGACATGCGCCTAGCACATGTCAAATGAGACTAGTAATTTCTAAAACACACGATACAAATTTACAGTGATGCACAAATAGACAATTTGGTCTGACCTGATTTGGTCTTGTCATCCTTTGACCCTGGATGATGTCGTGTCAAGCCTAGGTTGGAAATAAAAGGAGGCCATGCCAGGTCGGATAAAAAAGGTAATCACAGTTTAGTCCGTGTAAGCCCGCTAGCCAGGCCTAGGTTGATCCGGGCTAGGATGAACCTTTTCCTTTTTATTTTTTTCTATTTTTTGCATAACTTTTTATTGTAAATATTAAATATTAAAAATATAAAATATAAAATTAAAAGTCATACAAACTCCCTTGTTTCACCCCCACCACACAGGTAATTACAAAGTTAGTTATTTTGACATCTCCTCCATGACGGAGAAATTGAAGGAGGGAACATAAAATGCGTGAACTCAGCAAGAGGGTCACAGAATTAAAAAAAATATTGAATTTTGAGGGATATTTTGAATAAATGTATCCTTTATATTAAATTACGGTATTCCATATTAAATTACAGACAGAAAATAATTTTTATCGTTCGATAAACAAATGAACAATTGAAATCTGATGTAAAGAAAATATTTATGCATGCTCCAATTCCGAGAACTACTAAGGTGAAAGGACTTTTGTAGTTATGTAAAAGAACCTTTGTGCGACATACGATGCATATATCAACTTGCATGCTTCATTCCTTTTTATTTTTGGCCGAAAGATAACAAGGACAATTTGTCCTTTAAGTTTAAGCTTTGCCAAATAGGAAGATTTATGTATAAATATTTTTTTATTGTTTGGACTAGTTTTAGAAAAATTCATGCAAGTTTAAGATTTGGTCTAACAAATAAATAATGGGTCCTTAACACTAATATACAACAATTAGAAAGTATTTACAAAAATAATACATACACAAAATAATTACAAAAATAACGCAATTCATATTAATAAGGAAACCTAAAATTAAGGAGAATAACTGCCATAATTAATCATTCAAATTCAAATATTTGGGATCTAACCACAAAAATAAATTCAAATTCAAATATTCAAATTCAAATTTCATAGGAAAGACTGCACAAATTTTGTACTTTAGAGAAGGTGGCGGAGGCAACTTCGGAGGAGGTGGAAACTTCGGAGGAGGTGGCAGCTTCGGAGGAGGTGGTAGCGGTGGCTTCGGAGGCGGCGGTGAAGGCTATGGAGGAGGTAGCAATGGCGGCGGCGGAGGTGGCGGTGGTGGCTCAGGTGGTGGTTACAGAGACGGTGGAGGTGGAGGTGGAGGCTGGGGCGGTGGTGGCGGGAGCAACCATTTTTCGATAATAAAAAGGAAATTCTCGAGATACTGCAGAGGAGAATACCATTAGTAATGTCATGGCACCAGAGAGCAATTAGAGTTCATGATATAGGCAGAGATAAAAACATAATTGATGTCATCATGTAATAAGCTAGCTAGCTACTTAATAATAGCACTGGAAAGAGAGATAAGAGAGTGATGTGTAATGTAATGTTGATAACCAAACTTTTATACCAAAGTAACCAAACTTTTATACTAAGGTAACTAAACTTTTATACCAAGGTAACCAAACCTTGGTAACCAAGGTAACCAATCTTTTATACTGAGGTAACCAAACTTTTATACCAAGGTAACCAAACTTTTATACTAAGGTAACTAAGGTAACCAATCTTTTATACTGAGGTAACCAAACTTTCATACCTTGGTAACCAAGCTTTTATACCAAGGTAACCAAACTTTTATACTAAGGTAACCAAACTTTCATATTTGGTATGAATGTTTGGTTACCTTGGTATGGAGGTTTGGTTACCTTGGTATGAAGGTTTGATTACCAACTACACTATGAAAAAAGGATTGGTTACCAACTGTACTATGAAAAAGGATTGGTTACCTTGGTATGAAGTTTTGGTTACTATAAAAATTTGAAGGTGTGAAGGTGGATTGGTAACCTTAGTATGAAGGTTTGGTTACCAATTGCACTATGAAAATGAGGATGGTTTTGCTAAAATACAGAGTAACGGAACTTGTAATTTGTTAAAGAAACCCCAAACTTTTAACCAATCGTAATGACTATACAGTAATACACGAAAAGCTAACAAAGACAAAAGGAATGATGCTTGTAAAAATTCCAAAACACTCTTTTGTAAGTTAGAGAGGATAATTTTCTCAACTCTCTCAAACAACGACGCTCGACTAGTTTTTCGGAAGTTGGTTTCACGAACACAGGAATAAACCTACCTCTTCTGGCAAGAAAAAGTTAAAAGCAACATTGAACAAATCAAGATATGGAGATTGGGGAATTATCTATCCCCCTATGTGCTGTGTAGTGTGTCTGAGATATAACCTTCAACTGCATATATTTTTATATGCATAAAGGGACTTATTAACCCTCTGAGAGAGAACCCTAAAAAATCAACACAAATTTCTTCAAGATGTACAGATGTGGTTGAAGTATAAAAGGAAGAGGATATAGATATAAGGGAAGAGGATGACGTGAATTATATGGGAAAAAAGAGAGAGAAACACAGATAACATATTAGGGTAATAATTAACGGGAAGAGATAAGGGAGATAATCGTGGGCCACAATTAAAGGATACTCAATTATATTAATTTTGTAAATAAATATGATGAAGTGTCATATTTTTGTAATTATTTTATGGATGTATGATTATTGTAAGTATTTTTAAAAATGTACTATAATGTGTAATTAACCCATAAATAATTAAGTAAGCTTGGCCCAAACATAGATTGATTATTTTTAAGCTCATAATTTTTGACCCAAATCAAATGTAAGCAAGTAAAATATTTTCGGCCCAAACCAAATGTAGGCAAGTAAATTTTTGGATCCTTAATATTAATATACAATGATTAGAAATTATTTACAAAAATAATACATACACAAAATAATTACAAAAAAAACGCAATTCACATTAATAAGGAAACCTAAAATCAAGGAGAAATAACTTCCATAACTAATAATTCAAATTCAAATATCCGAGATCTAACAACAAAAATAAATTCAAATTCAAAATAATAATTCAAATTCAAATATTCAAATTAAAATCTTGATCTCCCTCACAGTAGCCCTTTCCTCCGCTACTCCGCCGCGAATCTCCTTCTTCACAGGTTGCCCTATCCTCCGTTACTCCGCCGCGAATCTCCGTTGTCCAAAACGCCAATGAGAAGAAGAAGAATATTAGCCCTACAAAAAGTTTAAAAATAAATTGATGCAACTCTTACTGTTCTGAAATTTTTTTATGACTATTTGGTTACCCACAAAAACTAAAATGGTTACCTTTGTATGAATGGTTTGCTACCAACTGCATCACATTCAAACTAAATTGGTAACTTAATAAAACTGAATTGGTTACCTTGCTCTGAAGGTTTGTCAACGTTATCTTCCTCCTTCCCCTTCACCGGTGAGACATAGCGAGAGTAAACCACAAAATGGTTGATTGAATAGAGAAAGGAGGTGGATACTTGATTTTTCATAATTTCTTCATGTCCGATAATTTCAATTCCAATTTCATGTCCAAAGAAAAATAAGAACACTGCATAGGAAAGAGAGAGATAAGAGAGTGACAAGAGAGTGACATGCAATGTAATGTTGATAACCAAACCTTCGTACCAATGTAACCAAACTTTTATACCAAGGTAACCAAACCTTTATACCAAGGTAGCCAATCTACCTCCACACTTACAGTATAAATTGGTTACCTTGGTTTGAAAGTTTGGCAACCAACTGCATGAAGGTTTGGCTACCAACTGCATCACATTCAAAATAAATTGGTAACTTAATAAAACTGAATTGGTTACCTTGGTATGAAGGTTTGACTACCCATTGCATGAAAGTTTGGCTACCAACTGCATTACATTCAAAATAAATTGGTAACCTAATAACACTGAATTGGTTACCTTGGTATGAATGTTTGGCTACCAACTGCATTATAAAAAAATTACATGTGTGGATGTGGATTGATTACCTTGGTATGAAGGTTTTGTTACCTTGGTATGAATGTTTGGTTACCTTGGTGTGAAGGTTTGGTTACCAACTGCACTATAAAAAAATTGATTGTGTGGAGGTGGATTGGTTACCTTGGTATGACAGTTTGGTTACATTGGTATGAAGGTTTGGTTACCAACTGCACTATAAAAAAATTGCAAGTTGGGCATGCGAGACATCCATACCAACTTGAGGGGGAGTGTTAGAAGATACAATCATATTCCATTATTTTAGTCATTCTTATCCCATAATCAGTGTGTATACATTGTTGTAAATTAGAATAGAATAGCTGTAAATTAGGAATTGCTGTCGACGTCGGGATTTTTATTTGTCCCTTTTCTATTCTTGTTCTTTTGTGTTCTCATGTTAGGTGATATTTGTTTGAAAAAACAAGTAAAAAAGGTTCGATATTTATATGTCGACGATTAGACTATAAGAGTCACCAATTAGTTTTTTAACTGGTTGTACCAACGCAACCGAAAAAAGGTTTGCACATTGACCCAGTGATGTGACACTGCTAAATGAGTCTGTGAAACCGAGATTCATTAGGGTTTGGGGACTTTTTTATGCGGAGGGAAGGTGTTAGGCACCCCCCGACATCCGTGTTACCACGGTGACCGCCACTTTTCAAGAAACTGTTATATGAATATATGTGTGTGTGTGGGTCAATGTACTGTTATTTGGAAGTAGTGCGAGGCCTCGTCGCACCTATACACACAGGGTTTGAATTTATGTAAAATTCAGTTTTAAATAAGATATAGCAGTGATGTTTTTTAAAAGAGGGTTTTCAAACCCTGATGCTCAATAGTAATTTAGACCTTTTACACTTTCATTTTATTAAATATTTTACTTGATTGCTTTTATTTTCGAGATGCGAAGCATCTTCGAGAAAATAATGTGCAAGGAAGTGCCGAACTCCTCATGGGCATGAAAACCATCTGAGGAAATCCAAACACCGTGAATAAATTTACAAGCTGCTTACAGCTAAAAATGTCCATCACGGAAACCGAATCTAGATTCAGTAAACTGAATCTGTGATCACATGATTCCTAGGCTCACAAGATACCGCAGTTTGTATGAAAACTGTAAGCAATTATATATAAAAAAGCTATAAATATATATATATAGACATGATCAACCACCACGAAACCACCACGAAGCACCTCCATGGGGGATCGAAAATATAAATATTTAAAATGGTAAATATATATATATATATATATATATATATATATATATATATATATATATTGACATGATTAACCACCACGAAGCACCTCAATGGGGGATCAGAAATGTAAATAAAGCTGTAAAGGCGATCAACCGCCACGAAAGAAACTCCAGGCAGGACAATATATATATATATATATATATATATATACAAACTCAAATGAAACCACGGACCGAAGTTCGAGCATACACACGCAACACGACTCTCAACGCGAAGAATAGTGTGTGCAAAGATGAGGAGAAAGACTTTAAAGTGTGTAAGAAGGCTTACAGTGGGCTGCGAAAGAAGACTTCTATAGCTTTAAGTGGATGAACACTCGGCTCCCGCCGATAAAAAGTAGCTATATATGAGCTTACAAGTGTTTAAAATGAGAAAGTACTCAGTTTAGGGTGTGTACAGAGCAAATTGGACAGGGCTTCCTCGCCTTTTTCTCTTACAAAATGGCTACACCAAGCCCTCTATTTATAGAGAGGGGAGCCGCAGGTGTACCTGCGGCTGCCCGAGGTGCCCCGGGCTCCGCGGGTCCCGTTGTCTCGAAGTACATACACACATGCAATGTGATGTCCGCTCGAACTTTTAGAACTTCAATCCGGGCATCCGACTGAGGTGTATAAGACCTATTTCGGACTGCCGTTGTTGAGAGTTACGCAATGGCATGGGAGTAGAGGTTGTACGAAGTCAGGAAGATGAGACCATGCCCTCCGATCTTCAAGCTTCAAATTTTATCCGTTGTCTTGCGCAATAGTCACTCGGGATTGGACTTCCTTGGTTCTCGTGGGACATTGTTGTGTAGAAATGTATGTCTGAAGTTTTGAGACGGTGCGATGTGGTGTCAAGGTGACAAGATGATGACTTCGCCCCTTACCGGGGTTATCTCCAGTTTGGGCTGATAAAGTAGACGTTACTCAGGATTATTTCTGAGATTGGACTGCTGCAAGTGTTGAAGGTCCTCAGTGTCATCTTTGAGGTGTGCTTGTCTTCCTGGTGTTATCTCCAGGTCTTGTATTGAGTGCTTCGGTGTGAGTATCGAGTGTTCTGAAGCTATTTGCATGGCTTTGAAACAAACATTTCTAGGGTTATCTCTGGAACTGTAACTACACTCCTTGGCGTTATCTCCAAGGTTGGCGCTACTATTCCCGGTGTCGAGACTGAGACTGAATATCTCGGAGTTATCTCCGGGATGAATCGGCCTTCTCCGATGGAATTTCCAGTATTTAAACTGCATACCTCGGGGTTATCTCCGAGGTTGGAACTGATACTCTGGTATGTGTTCCGGGGTTGATACTGAACTTATGGTAGTATCCGGACTGGATATGAGCTGTCTTCTAGGGTTATCTCTGAAAGACAAATCTTCCCTCCTGTAATGTCAGTAACAGGTGCGTAGAAAATTTTGAGTGTCTACAGATGCCCCTCTTTATCATATTCATGCAATGTAATGGCATGGATAGGATAAAGAATCCTAGACACTTGAAATGCAACAAGATAAATATGATGTCATGCGTAACAACATGATGCAAATGTATGATGCATATGGATTGTTTTCCCACATGTTGGGGATGATTGCTGGCTTCATGTTTCTTCTATCGGGGATGACAATAAATAAAAAGCCTGATGAACTGTCATGGACGTGCGATCCACAGCTAACAGGAATCTTTAGGATTATTGACATTGGGGTTATCACCAAAGTTATGAATCCTTGATACAGAGTTTATTCCAAAGATGTGCCTTTCGTGTACAAGAGATCTGTGGGGATAAAGCTTTATCTGCTTGTGGATGTGTATAACATATTCCATCATCGATCCTCCCCGATGATGTTGATCCTTCCTGGTTTGTATCGCCAGGACATATCAAGATTCTGTTGGGGACCAACTGCCAACAGTATGTGTTGTCAGGGCTGCCTGACCTTCGTTGACGTGTTAACCAACGGAGAAAATCCCTGCTGGGGATAAATGTAACGCCTCCAAAATATGTCCAATCCATCCAACCTATTCTGAGTCGCCAAATACATGGTACAGAAAATAACTACAACTTTATTACTACAATTGTCGTGCAAAATACAACAACACATATGTTGTGAGTTTTGATACAAATATATACCAACTGTGACTCTCTTCCCAATCTTGGATAGCACGTCACAATGGCACCTTACATAAAGGTACAGTCAATAACTGTTTCAGAAATTAAAATCTTTGGGAAGTGCTCGAGGAAACTTTCGTACATGGGAGGCCATGTGTAAGACCCCAACTTTTATGAATAAAGATTAATTTCTCTCGAAATATATTTTTGAATATTATGGTGTGGATATAATATAATGTTATAGTTGTGGGTAATATTTATAAATTTTGCAAAGTAAGCAAGTGGTTATATAATATTCGATTGGTCGGGAAATATTCGTTTTAATAGGGAATATTCGTACGACAACACAATCATTGGTGGACCCCACAACGGAAGTATTGTCATAGTAAGAAAATGACAGAATTATCTTTTTATAAAAATAACGGCGAAAGTGTTACTGTTAAAACTGTTGAACTACCAGGTAGTAAAAGTACAGTAATACGCGTGATTGCATAGTAGCACACGGTATTGGTTAGTGATGCTTACTTGAGAAGTCACTCAGTAATATTCAATTATTGCTACAATAATTGCTGCATCATATCTCTCATATTATTGATTCGATTATTGTCACAATATCATCTGCATAATATGTTATATTATTAAATCAATAATTAAGACGATAAAGTTATTCATATTATTAAATTACAATATTTACAATGTCTAGAAGTTCTGTCAAAGAGAGATTTGGTCACCTAATTACGTGCCAATAGGGAGAAATTCTTATTGGAAAGCCCCCTCTTTCCTGAGAACGACCTGGTTGTTAAATATTGTGAGTTATAATATTAATGATAAATAAGTTCGTGTTGATTAAAGATGAATCTGATAGTTCTATTGTGTTGAAATTATTTGTGTTAGTGAAAATCGATATTTATTTTGATAATAATTGATGTCTGGAGGTTATAGCGTTCAATCGGGTATTCGGAGCACTTTTCGTGTCGGAGTTCTATTCACGAGTTACTATTCACGAGTTACTATTCACGGGGTACTATTCACCTGAAAAGTATATTTCTTTTCGGTCTAAATTATTTTTGAGTACAATATTATTCTATGAGGAGATGTGCTAATTTTTCAGACCGTTGGTTGAAATTATAATAGTAAATCAATATGGATCGTTGATTTAAAGTTTTAATAGTAACTTGTCCCTTCAGTTTTCTAAGAGTTATTTGTCCCTTCAGTTTTTCAAGAGTTATTTGCCCCTTCGGTGTTTCAAGAGTTAATTGCCCCTTCGCAAATAGTAGTTATCTCTTCAATATTATCAAGAGTCATTTTGACCCTTCGTTAAGACCAAGAGCCACTTTCAGTTCTTCTATAAATAGAAGCTCATTCCTTCATTATTTCTTACGAATTCACTGAAACTCTAGAGAGAGAAACTATAGAGAGAAAGAAGAAAAGTATTCTGCTACTTCACTTTTCCAATATCCAGTTTCTTCTAAGGTAAGGGGTATTATTTCTTTCGTATTCATGAAGAGAACTTCTGTTAATCTATTCTTATTACTCTGTTGGAATAACCTGTATACGTGGACTACCGTATACATGGTGAAATTCTTCTGTTATTCCATTCCTCATTATTATATTGGAATAACCTGTATATGCGAAGTACCGCATACATGGTGAAATTCTTCTATTATTCCGTTCTTTATTATTCTGTCGGAAAATCCTTTCTGTGCATTTACGCCGGACCTGGTTCCATTATTTATTATTCTGTCAGAATATCCTGTCTGTGCGTTTACGCCGGACCTGGTTCCATTATTTATTATTCTGTCAGAATATCCTGTCTGTGCGTTTACGCCGGACCTGGTTCCATTATTTATTATTCTGTTGGAATAACCTGTCTGTGCGGTCTATCGCACGCATGGTGAATCCTTCTGTTATTCCATTCTTTATTATTCTGTTGGAATAACCTGTCTATGTGGATTACCACATGTATGGTGAATGATCCTTTGTATTCATTCCTTATTAAATTATAGAAATGATCTGTATACGTGGATTACCGCATGGCGGGTGAAAATCCATTTGCAGTTTCATACATTCTATTGTACTCAATTGGTTAAAGTTTTGGCTTCTATATTCCTTAAAATTAGTGGAATATCCTAGATATTTGCGCTTCATCTAGTATCTTTTCGTGAAAATATTCTTTTGAGCATTCTTGAATTTTACTCTACAAAGCAGTATCATGTTGACAATTTGGATGTTATTGAGTTCAGAATAAATTAGCTTATTAATCTTTAAAATTTATTCTTGAACTTGTTTTATTGAATTATTATGTCATTGTCATCATCCTCATGCCTATATTGTAATGAAAGTCATCTTTGGCTTACGTTCATAGATGGACTTAGTATGATTATGACCAGGGATCATTCGGTATAATCATGACCTGTAATGTTATAAATGATGTGGCAAAAGTCCTCAGTGGTTTGTAATGCATTGATGGACAGTTTTTGGTATGATTATGACCAGAGATTATTCTGTATAGTCATGACCGTTGATGATTTAATGAATATCCTTGGCCTGTAATACAGGGATGATTAGATGATGTGGTTTTTTTATTAAGCTGAGTCTCAGCGATAAGAATTGATGAAAACATTTTAAATCATAGAAGATAGTAGATATCATGCTCTACTTGACTCTTCTAATGGATTGCTTATTCCGCTGCAGTTAAACTTGATGTCTATTGTATTTGATCAGTTTAACATTGTTGAAGACTATTGATAATTTATTCTGCATTATCTTAGTCATAATATTTCTTACTGGGCTAGTTGAGCTCACCCTTTCTTTCACTGTTCTCTTTAGGAAATGAGAATATAGCTGGAACGAGTCGGGGAAAGGAGTAATGGTCCAGATGATAGCATTAGTAGTCCTCGCTATTCTGTTAAATAGTGTGACAATAAATGTAATGAGGACTCCTTTGAGTGTGGATATTGTCTAGATGCCAATATTCCTATTAAAACTCTCAGTTTATGTATTGTCATATATTACACGACGGTTGTATAATTTAGTTTGTATTTATATTCTGTACCATGTATTTGGCGACTCAAGATCGGTGATGTATACCTATTTTGGGGGCGTCATAGTTGGTATTAAAGCTTAGGGATATACTCCCTGGCTGAGATGTGAGACAAGAACTAGGAGGGGAGAGATGGGGAATTCCTTCGCTAGTATGACCTACCTAAGTTTATTTGGTATTTAATTGGTCGGTCAGAGTATAGGGATAATATGTGATATGTTAATTAACCCTTGTTTTGTTGCAGTATTTGAAATGGCATCCGAAAAATGTTGAGATAAGTAATGAAGCACATGAGACCATTGAGTCACCAACGATCAATGCCCAGGGTAATGTGCAACAGGAAGACAATAATCCTCATATAAACAATAACACCGATGATGTGGTGAACGATGGGATGGTCAGAGGCTTTATGCAATTCATGCAACATCAGGCGAATGCGGCTCCTATTCAAAATGCAGGTGAAAACACTGACAACTCTCGGACGGTCACCGCTAAGCAGTTCAAGGAGCTGGGACCACTGGAGTTTTTTGGAGAGCCAAAACCACTTAAGGCGGAGACGTGGATAAAGCAGATCAATAAAATATTTGATGTCTTAGGATGCTCCGAGGAGCAAAAGGTTCCCTTTGCCTCCTTCATGTTGCGTGTAGAGGCAGATTACTGGTGGGAATCTGTAAAGCGTACTCAACCTGCCGCACTGAAGATGTCTTGGGAGAAGTTCCAAGAGCTGTTCAATGACAAGTACTTTCCTGAAAGTATTCGTCACATGAAGGAGGTAGAGTTCATCAAGCTTGAGCAAAACAATATGACCGTGGCGCAGTACGAAGCTAAATTTGCCGAGTTATCTCGGTTTGCGTCCCACTTGGTTGATAATGAGGAAAGAATGACGCAGATGTTTCTAAGAGGTTTAAAACCCGAGATATGTCAATATCTGATTTCTCATAAACTGTGTTTGTATTCAGATGTTGTAAATAGGGCTCAGTTATTGGAACGCGATAACGAGTCGACCCAACCAAGAGAAAGCAGCCGGCAAAATGATAATACCAATGGTAGCAGTCATCGAAGCAGTGACAACAAGCGTGGAGGGAATCAACATGCCAGAAATGATAACCACTTCGGTGGTAATCATGGCCAAGACAATAGGAGTGGAAAGTTCAAGAAGAGAAGGTTCAGCAAAGATGGAAAGATGCCAGCACCAGCACCCGCTGTTAAGGAAGGAGAACGACCACCGGTCGTATGTTACAAATGTGGAGGGGAGGGACATATCAGTCCAAACTGCGTGATGCAGTCCAAAGCGTGTTACAATTGTGGAAAAGAAGGTCACCTAGCCCGATTTTATCATGCACCAAAGTCAAGTCCAGTTGGGATGGAGGCATCAAAGGGTGTCCCAGACAAAACAAAATTGGTAGTTCAAGGGAGAGCGTTTGTCGTAACCTCCCAAAAAGTGAGGAATCCGAATGAGGAGATCACGGGTAAGCTAACTATAAACTCTAGCGAAGTTTATACTTTATTTGATACCGGTTCTACCCATTCCTTTATTTCTCTTACTTGCGCTCAACGTTTAAATTTGACTCCGAAGAAATTAGACTTTGATTTATCTGTTGAAACTCCGTTGGGAGAAACCTTCATTACATCCACGGTTTATAAGTCTTGTTTAATTCAAATCGGTAACCTCACGTTACCTGTCGATCTTATTTCTTTGTAAATACTTGCATTTGATGTGATTTTAGGGATTGATTAGTTAACTACTCATCATGCTAAAATCGATTGTTTTCATAAGGTTGTTAGCTTTCATATTCCTAACCAACCTATTATACGAATTCAAGCAGCCAAACCACTAAAATCAATCACTGTGATATCAAGCCATAAAGCTATTCGTTTATTGAAAAACGGATGTCAAGCTTTCTTAGCTCATGTCACGGATCTAAACAAAAATACGTCAGTTTTGAATGATATTTCTATTGTTAATAAATTTCCTGACGTATTCCCTGAAGAACTTCCTGGCCTACACCCAGAGCGTGAAATTAAATTTTGTATCGACCTTGAATTCGACACAAAACCCATTTCCAAAGCCCCATATCGAAGGGCTCCTATTGAACTTTAGGAGTTAAAAACCCAACTACAGGAATTGTTAGACATTGGTTTCATTCGTCCTAGTACATCTCCTTGGGGTGCTCCTGTTCTATTCGTGAAGAAGAAAGATGGAAGTATACAACTTTGTATTGATTATCGGGAGTTGAATCATGTCACCATAAAAAATAGGTACCCGTTACCTCGTATTGATGATCTGTTTGACCAGTTACAAGACGCTAAATTCTTTTCAAAGATCGATCTTCGTTTTGGATATCATCAGTTGAAGATTAAAACTGATGACATTCCAAAGACTGTTTTAAGAACTCGGTACGGGCATTATGAATTCCTAGTCATGTCTTTTGGATTGACTAATGCTCCTGCTGCCTTCATGGACATGATGAACCGAGTATTCAAGGAATATTTTGATCACTTTGTGGTCGTTTTTATTGATGACATCCTCATATACTCCAAAACCCGTGAAGACTATGAGCAACACTTGAGGCTGATACTTCAAAAGCTTCGTGAAAACAAGCTATATGCCAAGTTAAAGAAATGCGAGTTCTAACTTGAGGAAGTAGCATTCCTTGGGCACGTAGCATCAAGTCATCGAATATATGTTGACCCAGCAAAGATTGAAGCAATTCAAAGCTGGGAGCAACCTAAGTCAGTAACCGAGGTACGTAGCTTTCTCGGCTTAGCTGGTTATTATCGGAGATTCGTAGAAGGGTTTTCTCGAATCGCTACTCCATTAACGCAGCTAACTCAAAAAGATACAAAATTCGTTTGGAGCGAGGAATGTGAGAAGAGTTTTTAAGAACTCAAGAGTAGACTCATTTCAGCACCTGTTCTGACAATACCATCTGGCACGGAGGGATTTGTCATTTATAGTGATGCTTCAAGCAAAGGGTTAGGTTGTGTTCTCATACAACATGGGAAAGTCATAGCCTATGCCTCACGACAACTTAAAGAATATGAGAGGAATTATTCTACCCATGATCTAGAGTTGGCCGCTGTCGTTTTTGCGCTTCACATTTGGAGGCATTACCTGTATGGAGAGAAGGTGGAGATCTATATGGATCATAAAAGCCTCAAATATTTCTTCACTCAGATGGAACTCAACATGCGGCAACGACGTTGGCTTGAGCTGTTGAAAGATTATGATCATACCATCCAATACCATCCTGGAAAAGCGAACGTAGTAACTGACGCGTTGAGTAGAAGATCATATGCAGGCACGAGTGCATTATTGTCAACGCAAGGGCCCATTGTGTATGACTTACGAAGGATGGATGTGACACCCCCAAAATTCGGGTACTTCCATTCCCACATGATTTGGTGTTCACTATACAACATCATATATCTATCTACCCATAATAACTGAAAACATAATAGATAAAAATCAATACTTTCCTTAAAGAGTTACATCATCTGAATTAAATACATCAATCCCAGGTCATACTAACCTTAAATCTTAATTGCGGAAACATAAACAATTTATAGTCTTACACAACATCAACATAAGTCTTACCGCATAATTTCAATATCACATAAAATAACAAGTCTTCATTTATATCGCTTGTTAATCTTCCCCTTGCCCTTGCTAGTAGAAGGCTCGTCAGATCTTTCGTTCTTAACTGCAATGTTATTATTACGCAAGAGTGAGCACGATTGCCCACAAGTATAACAATGAAATAACAATATAATAACATGCGAGTAAATCAAATACTTCTGAAATAAAACTCGACATTTGAATCAAGAATGAATAACAAGAATCAAAAGAATTTTGAGGGTCATAAGACCTTGAACTATGTCCTAGGTATCAAGGGTTATACTTGAAACCTTTAACAGTCGTAAGACTATGGACACTTCTTCCCATACTTAGGGGGATCAGCCCTTAGTACCATACTATGCATAATATCTTAACGCTAACACATAAGTAATCCTTGTACAGGGTTGTTCATCTCAGTTTAACATTAGAGTCCGCACCAAAGGAAGTTTAGTTTGGATAAATCAATAAGGTTCTAAAATTTAGAACGTTCATCAACTATGAACTAGTTGAATCAATAAGAATTCGCTAGTCTAACCAGATTCAACAATAAATGATATTTAAATTGAATAACAATCTCAAGAGGTATACAATAGAACAATTATTGTATAACATAATCATACTTTGAAAAGATAAATAATATTTAACATATCAAATTGAACTTGATTAATAATAAAGAGAATTTACTCGACGAAATTTATAAACTTGAATAATGATAACAAGTAAGGTTAAGAAACTTGCCTCGTGCGTATATTACACGTTAATTATACTCGTTCCTTGATTTAATCCTACATATCATTTACATTCACAATACTAGTCAATTATAATGTAACTAATCATCATACGCTCATTCTTTTTGTCTAACTCGAATTATGACTATACTTAGTCAACTACTATACTCATTGCCACATAATTTACATTTCATGAAAAATAAGCTAACTATGCGTTCAATCATTTAATTCACACATAAATGTGTTAATGACTTGCTAAGAATTTATTCTAACAGCTCATTATATGTCTAACATGTTTTTATGTTCATTAGATTAATTTACTAACATATTGCTAGACTTGAGCATTTAAAAAAATCATTTCTGGACCATTCTGCTAAGTAGCGCTGCGGCGCCACTATTATACTGGTTATTGGCGCTGCGACTTAAGACATGGCGCTGCGGCGCGGGAATTAGGCATGGAGTTGGCGCCGCTGCTCGAAACTCTAGTTTCTGAATTTCCAGTTCGCGAAGAACACAGAATCAGACGAAATTATCATTACATGATCATTAAATTCATCAAATTAAATATACCCACATACTAGAATTCGTACATAATCATTACCCAACCGTTATAGAGTGATTTTAACCAATTAAAACATATAATTGCAGAATTAAAACATGTAATTTCACTATTCTTGATGTTCTTGAAGGTTTTGAACAAAAAACATAAAAATTAACACTATGTATTCGTTATAACACCAAATCCATCTATTCAAGGTTCGTTTCCTTCGTTTTAACATGCATAATTATATACGAGTGAGAATTTTACAAAACAATTTATGTTTGACATATTAAATTCACGTATAAGGGCCATATGGCTATATTCTATACTCTGTAACCATATACTGTATAATATTATGAAACTGATGATATGGAACCATCTAATACATAGAAAAACATGTTATGCTAACATATTATCACATATATCCACATAAACAATACAATTTTCCAATTTATAGAGACTTTACATAATTTTGAAAGCCATATTCATAAAAACTTTAATAACGTAATTAACAGTTGGGTTGAAGAGATTACCCTTAAAACAATTTCTCTGACTTTCACATTTTTCTAAAATACCACAATAATTCACATTGCTTCTCTCTATTTCTTTGAAATTCTCTCTGAATTCTCTCAGTTAACTCATAAAATAATACGTCTTCTCAACATAAGACTGATTAATAAAGAAGGAAGCGTACGCGTTGTGGAGGTCAGCTACCTATCATGGGTTAACTGCTATTAACTCCCCTTAGGGACTTGTTTGGCTGGCATTAATAGGTTTCAAAACCATTTAATTTAATGATTCCCTTATACTATAGTTTAAATCGTGTCACACCCAATTGCTTAATAACTCAAATATCTTATTTAATTTAAATTGAATAAAATATAATAATTTCTCATTAATTCACATAGTCATATAATTAATTTTTTCATTAAATATAAAATAATATTAGGTTTATTAAATATTTCTTTTAATTCAATAAACTCACATAATTACATACTTTAAATAATAAAATTCTCCACATTAATTTAACAAATATAACACACATAATTAAATTAATCTACCACAATTACATCAATTAATTATTTAATCTAATAATTAAATCATCGAGAATATTTATTCAATTCAATAAATATTTAAAATTAAATTACAAAAATCTCGGTTGTCACATCTTTCCCCCCTTAAAAGGATTCTGTCTCCAGAATCACGACTCAATAAATTCGACCCGTTACATTCTCCCCCCTAACAAAGATTCTGTCCCCAGAATCGCTTACACATAATTTAAGTAAATAAATGAGGATAATTCTTCATCATATTCTCTTCGAGTTCCCAGGTAGCTTCTTCAGCGTTGTGGTTCCTCCAAATTACCTTAACAGAAGGTATTACTTTATTTCTGAGAACTTGTTCTTTTCTGTCGACAATTTGAACATGAATTTCTTCGTAAGATAAGTCTTTTTCAAAATGTAGGGGTTCGTATTCAATTACATGCTTGTAATCGGGTTTGTAGGGTCGTAATACAGAAACGTGGAAGACATTGTGAACATTCTCGAGTGCTGGAGGTAGGGCTACCTCATATGCAACTTCTCCGATTCTTCGCAGTACTTCAAATGGTCCAATGAATCTTGGGCTTAATTTTCCTTTCTTTCTGAACCTGATCTTTCCTTTCTAGGGAGAGACCTTCAAAAACACATAACTACCCTATTCAAACTCGATATTCTTACGATGTGGATCGACGTATTTCTTCTGCCTATCTTGAGCTGCTACCAGTCTTGTTCGGATCACTTTGACTATTTCTGCTGTCTGCTGTACTAATTTTGGGCCTAGTAATTGTCTTTCGCCAACTTCATCCCAATAAAGCGGAGTTCTGTACTTTCTGCCGTATAACGCTTCATAAGGCGGCATGCCAATACTAGCGTGGTAACTGTTGTTGTAGCCGAACTCTACAAGCCGTAAGTGATCGTCCCAATTTCCTTTAAAGTCCATCACACAGGCTCTTAGCATATCTTCTAATGTCTGAATCGTTCTCTCACTCTGTCCATCTGTTTGAGGGTGGTATGATGTACTCATCCTCAGCTGCGTACCCATGCATTCCTGTAGACGTTTCCAGAAGTTCGATGTAAAGCGCGGATCCCTATCGGAAACAATTGACACCAGAATTCTATGTCGTGAAACAATCTCTTTCACATATAACCTCGCCAACTGATCTAAGTTGAATCTGATTTTGATCGGAAGGAAGTGTGAGGATTTCGTCAGTCAGTCAACGATAACCCATACTACGTCATAGCCTTTCTGAGTCGTCGGAAGGCTAATCACGAAGTCCATTGTAATATGTTCCCATTTCCATTCTGGGATCTCTAGCGGTTGTAGCAACCCACTCAGTCTCTGATGTTTTGCTTTCACTTTCTGACAGGTTAGACACTTGGTAACACACTCTGTAACATCTCGTTTCAGATTAGGCCACCAAAAATATTGTCGAAGATCTTGGTACATCTTGGTACTACCAGGGTGAATCGAATATCGTGAGCTATAAGCCTCCCTCAAAATGTCTTTCTTAATCTCTGGTACCGGCGGTACCCAAATTCTACCCTCAAATCTCAGTATTCCTTCCTTGTCCATCTTAAATCTTGGTTCTATTCCTTCAGATATCTTCCTTATTACCTTTTTACATTCACCGTCCAGAAGTTGAGCCTCCTTAACTTTATCCAGTAAGGTTGTACCAGATTGCATCTGAAACAGTTTCTCATCTATTTCCATAGGATAATTAACTTCTAACTCCAACTTCTCCATTGCTGAAATCAATTCCTTCTGAGCGGTCAACATCATCAACTTCTCCCGACCCTTTCTACTTAAGGCGTCGGCAACCACGTTTGCCTTGCCCGGATGGTATAAAATCTCACAATCGTAGTCCTTAATTAATTCCAACCACCTTCTTTGGCGTATATTCAATTCTTTCTGTGTAAAAATATATTTTAGACTCTTGTGGTCTGTATATATTTCACACTTCTCCCCGTAGAGATAGTGCCTCCAGATTTTCAAAGTAAAAATCACTGCAGCTAACTCCAAATCGTGGGTCGGATACCCCTTCTCGTAATCTTTCAATTGTCGTGATGCATACGCAATGACTCTGCCATTTTGCATTAGCACACAGCCAAGTCCTTTATGTGGCACATCATTATAAACAATAAAATTTCCTGTATCGTCCGGAAGAGACAACACAGGTTCTGTACTCAACCTCTTCTTCAATTCTTGAAAGCTTTCCTCACACTTCTCCGTCCAAACAAATTTCACAGCTTTTTGAGTCAAATTCGTTAACGGAGTTGCGATCTTGGAAAAGTCTTGAATGAATCTTCTGTAATATCCTGCCAATCTAAGAAAACTTCGTACTTCCGACGGTGTCCTCGGCTGATCCCAGTTAATTACGGCTTCGACTTTGGATGGATCTACCGAAATTCCATCTTTATCGATCATATGCCCAAGAAATTGTACCCGCTCGATCCAGAATTCGTATTTTGAAAACTTGGCATACAACTTCTCCCTTCTCAACACTTCCAACGTTAATCTCAAATGCTCTTCATGTTTTTCCTTGGTTTTCGAATATACCAAAATATCATCTATAAATACCACTACGAACTTGTCCAAAAAAGGCTGTCTTCGGTACATCCTCTGGTCTCGCCTTTAGTTGATGATAACCACTTCTCAAATCTATCTTGGAAAAGTATTTCGCTCCCTTCAATTGATCAAACAGATCATCGATCCTCGGTAATGGATATCTATTCTTAATCGTGACCTTATTCAGTTCTCTATAATCGATGCAAAGCCGCATCGTTCCGTCCTTCTTTTTCACAAATAACACCGGCGCTCCCCACGGCGATACGCTCGGTTGAATGTACTTCTTGTCCAGTAATTCTTGTAGTTGTACCATCAATTCTTTCATCTCAATTGGTGCCATTCGATACGGTGCCTTTGATATTGGAACTGTTCCTGGTGCCAAATCGAATCACAAATTTAACCTCTCTATCTGGCGAAAGTCCTGGCAAATCGTCTGGAAATACGTCAGCGAAGTCTCTCACTACTGGTATCTCCTCTACTTTCGAATTTTCTTTACGACTGTCGACTATGTAAGCTAAATATCCTACACATCCTTGTCGTAACAACTTCCTGGCCTGCATCATCGTCAGACAACTCGCTTGTCTAGTGACTTACTACCATAAAATACAACCTTTGACGGAGTCATAAGGTTAATACGCTTCTTTTGGCAATCAATTACCGCCCTGTAATTGAATAACCAGTCCATTCCCAAGATAACGTCGAATTTCCCAAGTCGACTAGGGATAAGATCTACGTTCATGATATTACCCTTAATATCCACTCTACAGTTCTTATGCACGTACTTAACAGGGATTATTTCTCTATTCGTGATTTCTATGTTCATGGGGTATGCTAACTCATCCTTAGGCAATTCTAAATTCTTAGCAAAGCCATCGGATATAAATGAACAAGTAACACCTGAATCAAATAATACGTAAGCATTAACTCTATTGATCGGAATGATACCTGACACTACATCACGCGACTGCACTGCATCTTGCATCGTCATGTTAAAAGTCCTGGCGGTAGGTCGGTTGGTTGTAGTTGGTCCTGTGATGGTCAGAGTGCTTCCACCGCTATTTCCCCGGTTTCCTCCTGATCCTGCCCCTCCAGATCCCTTCTTAGGACAGTCTCTTGCCAAATGATCCTTTGAACCACAAGTGAAGCAGGCACCCTTCTTTGGGTTAGGACAGTTAGGTGCTATGTGGCCTTCCTGACCACAATTGTAGCACACACGTTTACCCTTCATACACACTCCCAAATGAGCTTTCCCATAGGTCGAGCACGCTTCGATCCTTTTCTTCTGACCTCCTTGCTGGTTTCCGGTTGATGTGTTGTCAGACCACCTTCTTTTCTGATTATTATTACCTCCTCCCGTATTACTTCCACTAGCCTTGTTATTTCCTTCACTTTCATTCTTCTTCTTCTTCTTCTGATCCTGATTGTATTTGGTTACCGCATCGCTCCCACCTTCAGTAAGTATGGCTTTCTATAGTACCCCAGCGAATGTCTTTAATTGAAACATCGATACCTTACTATACAACCAAGGCTTCAGTCCTTGTTCGAACCTTCTTACTTTTCTCTCGTCCTTGTGCACTTTATATGTGGCGAACCTCGCCAACTCGTTGAATCTAGCCGCATAATCTGGTACGGACATATTCCCCTGCTTCAACTCCAGAAACTGAAGCTCCAATTGGTTCTGCTAGCTGGTCGGGAAATACATCTTGAAAAACATCTCCTTAAACCTCTCCCAGGTAATCATACCTTCTCCTCCACGGACCTTGTTTTCTTGCCACCAAAAATTGGCTTTAGATTTTAGCATAAACATTGCAAAAGCGGTCTTCTGGTCCTCTCTGACTCTTGCGACCTCAAAAACCTTCTCCATCTCCATAACCCAAGTCTGAGCTTCGATCGGGTTCATAGAGCCTTTAAACTCCGGCGGTCCCACCACCTTGAAATCTTTGAATGAAGTATTCGGTGGAGCTTGAGGTTGATTATTCATCGCTCCAGCTAGTTAGTTCACCAATTGTTGGACGTGATTAGCATTGGCGTTATTGTTGTTATTCGTTGACTTTTCCTGAGCTGGTTGACAGTTTTGTCTTCTTCTTGGCGGCATATTTCTGTTAAAATATATGTTTATTATATCTTTATTTATTTCTCTAAATAGTTAAGGCATTACTCAATAATTTGTCATAATCACTTAACACATTATCTCAAACAACTTGATATATTTATTCAAATCGAAAGTTTTGACATCAAACGATAGCATCACTGCTATTTACATCAACTATCCCGAGATAAAGAATCTACAGGATTTAAAACATTAAAATATTCCTTTGTTTATAATCACATCGGAATTTACATCTAAATACTAGATAAATATTTACATAATTAAACAAATACTATCACTACTTGTTAAGACGCTGAATAGCCTTGCTAAGTTCCTCTTCCATAATCCGAGACATCGTTCTGCGATCCAACATGTACGATGGTAGACCTTTAAACTGGATTGGGTACCTCAAAACTCGATCCTGGGCCTCATCCATTGCATTATTAAGTGTAGAGTACGTCTCCCCAAGCTTAGCCTTCTTTGCACGATAATCCTCTTCTGCAAGATCAGCACGACGTGATTCTCTTACCCAGCCCTCATCTGCTATGATCAGCCTTTCTGAGCTTTCTTTCAATTCCTTCTTTAACTTCTCTATTTCTTCGGACTTTTCTTCGGTTTGACCCTTCTCGTGAACCAAATCCCACTCCACGTTTCCCACACGTGTGTGAAGAGTCACAATCTCCCTCTCTTTCTGCTCGATGGTAATCTACTGAATAATCGTCCGCTCAGTCAAATCCTGGACAGTGTCACTTAACTCTACGTTATGGTCATATAGCTCATCGTACATCTCGGCATCAATGGAGTTCGGTGGGAACTCCTCTTCTTCCTCTTCCTCTTCAGGATCCTCCTCTGGATCAGTCTCAGGCTCATGCTTCTGACCAACAATAGTGATCAACGGAGATGGCTCCCTCTGTACTAATTGCTCCCTAACAATATGAATGTCTCGGGGCTCCTCCTCAGTAGGCACTCGAGGTTCCTCCTCCCCAGCTCGACTAGCTCCTCCAACATCCGACATCCTGACAATACAGTTTCAAGTTTTAGTTACTAAGTCATACTAGTGAGCACATAATTTAACACATAAACACATAAAGTCTTTTATTATCTTTAATGAATTAAGAAATTCATCTCTTAGAACTCGATAAGAGTTTTCCATCACTATGATCTTCCTATAAGGCTACTACCTAAGGTTGTTCCCCCACCTAAGGTTCATAACCTATAGCTTTGATACCAACCTGTGACACCCCCAAAATCTGGGTACTTCCATTCCCACATGATTTGGTGTTCACTATACAACATCATATATCTATCTACCCACAATAACTAAAAACATAATAGATAGAAATCAATCCTCTCCTTAAGGAGTTACATTATCTGATTTAAATACATCAATCCCAGGTCATACTAACCTTAAATCTTAACTGCGGAAACATAAATAATTTATAGTCTTACACAACATCAACATAAGTCTTAACACATAATTTCAATATCACATAAAACAACAAGTCTTCATTTACATCACTTGTTAATCTTCCCCTAGCCCTTGCTAGTAGAAGGCTCGTCGGATCTTTCGTTCTTAACTGCAATGTTATTATTACGCAAGAGTGAGCATGATTGCCCACAAGTATAACAATGAAATAACAATATAATAACATGCGAGTGAATTAAAGACTTCTGAAATAAAACTCGACATTTGAATCAAGAATGAATAACAAGAATCAAAAGAATTCTGAGGGTCACAAGACCTTGAACTATGTCCTAGGTATCAAGGGTTATACTTGAAACCTTTAACAGTCGTAAGACTATGGACTCTTCTTCTCGTACTTAGGGGGATCAGCCCATAGTACCATATTGTGCACAATATCTTAACGCTAACGCATAAGTAATCCCTATACAGGGTTGTTCATCTCAGTTTAACATTAGAGTCCGCACCAAAGGAAGTTTGGTTTAGATAAATCAATAAGGTTCTAAAATTTAGAACGTTCATCAACTATGGACTAGTTGAATCAATAAGGATTCGCTAGTCTAACCAGATTCAACAATAAATGATATTTAAATTGAATAACAATCTCAAGAGTTATACAATAGAACAATTATTGTATAACAGAATCATACTTTGAAAAGATAAAAAATATTTAACATAACAAATTGAACTTGATTAATAATAAAGAGAATTTACTCGACGAAATCTATAAACTTGAATAATGATAACAAGTAAGGTTAGGAAACTTGCCTCGTGCGTAGATTACACGTTAATTATACTCGTTCCTTGATTTAATCCTACATATCATTTACGTTCACAATACTAGTCAATTATAATGTAACTAATCATCATACGCTCATTCTTTTTGTCTAACTCGAATTATGACTATACTTAGTCAACTACTATACTCATTGCCACATAATTTATATTTCATGAACAATAAGCTAACTATGCGTTCAATCATTTAATTCACACATAAATGTGTTATTGACATGCTAAGAATTTATTCTAACACCTCATTATATGTCTAACATATTTTTATGTTCATTAGATTAAGTTACTAACACATTGCTAGACTTGAGCATTTAAAAAAATCATTTCTGGACCATCTGCTATGTGGCGCTGCGGCGCCACTGTTATACTAGTTATTGGTGCTGCGACTTGAGACATGGCGCTGCGGTGCGGGAATTAGGCATGGAGTTGGCGCCGCGCAGTGAAACTCCAGTTTCTGAATTTCCAGTTCGCGAAGAACACAGAATCAGGCGAAATTATCATTACATGATCATTAAATTCATCAAATTAAACATACCCACATAATAGAATTAGTACATAATCATTACCCAACCTTTATAGAGTGATTTTAACCAAATAAAACACATAATTACAGAATTAAAACATGCAATTTCACTATTCTTGATGTTCTTGAAGGTTTTGAACAAAAAAACATAAAAATTAACACTACGTATTCGTTATAACACCAAATCCATCCATTCAAGGTTCGTTTCCTTCGTTTTAACATGCATAATTATATACGAGTGAGAATTTTACAAAACAATTTATGTTTGACATATTAAATTCACGTATAAGGGCCATATGGCCATATTCTATACTCTGTAACCATATACTGTATAATATTATGAAACTGATGATATGGAACCATCTAATACATAGAAAAACATGTTATGCTAATATATTATCACATATATCCACATAAACAATACAATTTTCCAATTTATAGAGACTTTACATAATTTTGAAAGCCATATTCATAAAAACTTTAATAACGTAATTAACAGTTGGGTTGAAGAGATTACCCTTAAAACAATTTCTCTAACTTTCACATTTTTCTAAAATACCACAATAATTCACATTGCTTCTCTCTATTTCTTTGAAATTCTCTCTGAATTCTCTCAGTTAACTCATGAAATAATACGTCTTCTCAACATAAGACTGATTAATAAAGAAGGAAGCGTACGCGTTGTGGAGGTCAGTTACCTATCATGGGTTAACTGCTATTAACTCCCCTTAGGGACTTGTTTGGCTGGCATTAATAGGTTTCAAAATCATTTAATTTAATGATTCCCTTATACTATAGTTTAAATCGTGTCACACCCAATTGCTTAATAACTCAAATATCTTATTTAATTTAAATTGAATAAAATATAATAATTTCTCATTAATTCACATAGTCATATAATTAATTTTTTCATTAATTATAAAATAATATTAGGTTTATTAAATATTTCTTTTAATTCAATAAACTCACATAATTACATACTTTAAATAATAAAATTCTCCACATTAATTAAACAAATATAACACAAATAATTAAATTAATCTACCACAATTGCATCAATTAATTATTTAATCTAATAATTAAATCATCGAGAATATTTATTCAATTAAATAAATATTTAAAATTAAATTACAAAAATCTCGGTTGTCACATCTTTCCCCCCCCCCCTTAAAAGGATTCTGTCTCTAGAATCACGACTCAATAAATTCGACCCGTTACATTCTCCCCCCTAACAAAGATTCTGTCCCCAAAATCTCTTACACATAATTTAAGTAAATAAATGAGGATAATTCTTCATCATATTCTCTTCGAGTTCCCACGTAGCTTCTTCAGCATTGTGGTTCCTCCAAATTACCTTAACAGAAGGTATTACTTTATTTCTGAGAACTTGTTCTTTTCTGTCGACAATTTGAACAGAAATTTCTTCGTAAGATAAGTCTTTTTCAAAATGTAGGGGTTCGTATTCAATTACATGCTTGTAATCGGGTTTGTAGGGTCGTAATACAGAAACGTGAAAGATGTTGTGAACATTCTTGAGTGCTGGAGGTAGGGCTACCTCATATGCAACTTCTCCGATTCTTCGCAGTACTTCAAATGGTCCAATGAATTTTGGGCTTAATTTTCTTTTCTTTCCGAACCTGATCTTTCCTTTCTAGGGAGAGACCTTCAAAAACACATAACTACCCGATTCAAACTTGATATTTTTACGATGTGGATCGGCGTATTTCTTCTGCCTATCTTGAGCTGCTACCAGTCTTGTTCGGATCACTTTGACTATTTCTGCTGTCTACTGTACTAATTTTGGGCCTAGTAATTGTCTTTCGCCAACTTCATCCCAATAAAGCGGAGTTCTGTACTTTCTGCCGTATAACGCTTCATAAGGCGGCATGCCAATACTAGCGTGGTAACTGTTGTTGTAGCCGAACTCTACAAGCCGTAAGTGATCGTCCCAATTTCCTTTAAAGTCCATCACACAGGCTCTTAGCATATCTTCTAATGTCTGAATCGTTCTCTCACTCTGTCCATCTGTTTGAGGGTGGTATGATGTACTCATCCTCAGCTGCGTACCCATGCATTCCTGTAGACGTTTCCAGAAGTTCGATGTAAAGCGCGGATCCCTATCGGAAACAATTGACACCAGAATTCTATGTCGTGAAACAATCTCTTTCACATATAACCTCGCCAACTGATCTAAGTTGAATCTGATTTTGATCGGAAGGAAGTGTGAGGATTTCGTCAGTCAGTCAACGATAACCCATACTACGTCATAGCCTTTCTGAGTCGTCGGAAGGCTAATCACGAAGTCCATTGTAATATGTTCCCATTTCCATTCTGGGATCTCTAGCGGTTGTAGCAACCCACTCAGTCTCTGATGTTTTGCTTTCACTTTCTGACAGGTTAGACACTTGGTAACACACTCTGTAACATCTCGTTTCAGATTAGGCCACCAAAAATATTGTCGAAGATCTTGGTACATCTTGGTACTATCAGGATGAATCGAATATCGTGAGCTATAAGCCTCCCTCAAAATGTCTTTCTTAATCTCTGGTTCCGGCGGTACCCAAATTCTACCCTCAAATCTCAGTATTCCTTCCTTGTCCATCTTAAATCTTGGTTCTATTCCTTCAGATATCTTCCTTATTACCTTTTTACATTCACCGTCCAGAAGTTGAGCCTCCTTAACTTTATCCAGTAAGGTTGTACCAGATTGCATCTGAAACAGTTTCTCATCTATTTCCATAGGATAATTAACTTCTAACTCCAACTTCTCCATTGCTGAAATCAATTCCTTCTGAGCGGTCAACATCATCAACTTCTCCCGACCCTTTCTACTTAAGGCGTCGGCAACCACGTTTGCCTTGCCCGGATGGTATAAAATCTCACAATCGTAGTCCTTAATTAATTCCAACCACCTTCTTTGGCGTATATTCAATTCTTTTTGTGTAAAAATATATTTCAGACTCTTGTGGTCTGTATATATTTCACACTTCTCCCCGTAAAGATAGTGCCTCCAGATTTTCAAAGTAAAAACCACTGCAGCTAACTCCAAATCGTGGGTCGGATACCCCTTCTCGTAATCTTTCAATTGTCGTGATGCATACGCAATGACTCTGCCATTTTGTATTAGCACATAGCCAAGTCCTTTATGTGGCACATCATTATAAATAACAAAATTTCCTGTATCGTCCGGAAGAGACAACACAGGTACTATACTCAACCTCTTCTTCAATTCTTCAAAAGCTTTCCTCACACTTCTCCGTCCAAACAAATTTCACAGCTTTTCGAGTCAAATTCGTTAACGGAGTTGCGATCTTGGAAAAGTCTTGAATGAATCTTCTGTAATATCCTGCCAATCTAAGAAAACTTCGTACTTCCGACGGTGTCCTTGGCTGATCCCAGTTAATTACGGCTTCGACTTTGGATGGATCTACCGAAATTCCATCTTTATCGATCACATGCCCAAGAAATTGTACCCGCTCGATCCAGAATTCGTATTTCGAAAACTTGCCATACAACTTCTCCCTTCTCAACACTTCCAACGTTAATCTCAAATGTTCTTCATGTTCTTCCTTGGTTTTCGAATATACCAAAATATCATCTATAAATACCACTACGAACTTGTCCAAAAAAGGCTTGAACACACCATTTATTAGTCCCATAAATGCTGCAGGAGCATTCATTAGACCAAACGACATTACTAAAAATTCGTAGTGACCATATCGTGTTCTGAACGCTGTCTTCGGTACATCCTCTGGTCTCGCCTTTAGTTGATGATAACCACTTCTCAAATCTATCTTGGAAAAGTATTTCGCTCCCTTCAATTGATCAAACAGATCATCGATCCTCGGTAATGGATATCTATTCTTAATCGTGACCTTATTCAGTTCTCTATAATCGATGCAAAGCCGCATCGTTCCGTCCTTCTTTTTCATAAATAACACCGGCGCTCCCCACGGCGATACGCTCGGTTGAATGTACTTCTTGTCCAGTAATTCTTGTAGTTGTACCATCAATTCTTTCATCTCAATTGGTGCCATTCGATACGGTGCCTTTGATATTGGAACTGTTCCTGGTGCCAAATCGATCACAAATTTAACCTCTCTATCTGGCGAAAGTCCTGGCAAATTGTCTGGAAATATGTCAGCGAAGTCTCTCACTACTGATATCTCCTCTACTTTCGAATTTTCTTTACGACTGTCGACTATGTAAGCTAAATATCCTACACATCCTTGTCGTAACAACTTCCTGGCCTGCATCATCGTCAGACAACTCGCTTGTCTAGTGACTTGCTACCATAAAACACAACCTTTGACGGAGTCATAAGGTTAATACGCTTCTTTTGGCAATCAATTACCGCCCTGTAATTGAATAACCAGTCCATTCTCAAGATAACGTCGAATTTCCCAAGTCGAATAGGGATAAGATCTACGTTCATGATATTACCCTTAATATCCACTCTACAGTTCTTATGCACGTACTTAATAGGGATTATTTCTCTATTCGCGATTTCTATGTTCATGGGGTATTCTAACTCATCCTTAGACAATTCTAAATTCTTAGCAAAGTCATCGGATATAAATGAACAAGTAGCACCTGAATCAAATAATACGTAAGCATTAACTCTATTGATCGGAATGATACCTGACACTACATCACGCGACTGCACTGCATCTTGCATCGTTATGTTGAAAGTCCTAGCGGTAGGTCGGTTGGTCGTAGTTGGTCCTGTGATGGTTAGAGTGCTTCCATCGCTATTTCCCCGGTTTCCTCTTGATCCTGCCCCTCCAGATCCCTTCTTAGGACAGTCTCTTGCCAAATGATCCTTTGAACCACAAGTGAAGCAGGCACCCTTCTTTGGGTTAGGACAGTTAGGTGCTATGTGGCCTTCCTGACCACAATTGTAGCACACACGTTTACCCTTCATACATACTCCCAAATGAGCTTTCCCGCAGGTCGAGCACGCTTCGATCCTTTTCTTCTGACCTCCTTGCTGGTTTCCGGTTGATGTGTTGTCAGACCACCTTCTTTTCTGATTATTATTGCCTCCTCCCGTATTACTTCCACTAGCCTTGTTATTTCCTTCACTTTCATTCTTCTTCTTCTGATCCTGATTATATTTGGTTACCGCATCGAGTAAACTCCATACTTTGTGTTCCTAATGATTCTGGCTTAAAGTATAAAATCATGATGGGGGCACACAACACACCGTTTTCAATCTATCCTGGGAGTACCAAAATGTATCGTGATCTTCGTCATATATTTTGGTGGAGCAATATGAAGAGAGAGATAGCGCTGTTTATCTCAAGGTGTCTAACTTGTTAACAAGTCAAGGCGGAGCATCAAGTGCCAAAAGGTTCATTGCAACCACTTAAAATTCCAGAATGGAAGTGGGAGCACATTACCATGGATTTCGTTACTGGTCTTTCTAAGGTTTCTCAAGGCATAGATGCGATTTGGGTTATTGTTGATAGATTGACCAAGTTTTCTCATTTCTTACCAATACGAGAAACTTATATACTTGAACGTCTTACTAGTATGTATATAAACGAGATTGTAAGATTGCATGGTATGAAAGTTTCCATAGTTTCTGATCGAGACCCAAGATTCACTTCAAGATTTTGGGTTAGTTTGCAAAAAGCTATGGGCATAGATTTACGATTTAGTTCGGCATATCATCCTCAGACGGACGGACAATCAGAGAGGACTATTCAAACTCTTGAAGATTTATTAAGGATCTGTGTCCTTGACTTCAAGGGAAGTTGGGACAAGTTCTTACCATTGGTGGAGTTTTCCTACAACAATAGTTATCAAGCAAGTATTGGCATAGCTCCATTTGAGGCATTGTATGGAAGAAAGTGTCGTTCGCCAGTATGCTGGGATGAGGTGGGTGAAGCAACGTTGTTGGGACCGGATTTGGTACGTATAACTACGAAAATGATTCAAACGATCCGACAACGTATAAAAACCTCACAAGATCGACAAAAGAGTTATGCTGATCTTCATCGAAAGTATGTGGAATTCGATATTGGAGATCATGTGTTGTTACGTGTTGCTCCATGGAAAGGAGTTACGAGATTTGGAAAGAGAGAAAAGCTCAATCCTCGATTCATTGGTCCATTTATAATCCTCGAACGAGTAGGAACTGTGGCCTATAGACTCGCCTTACCGCCAAGTATGTCTCGTGTTCATAACATTTTTCATATATCTATATTTCCTAAATATGTGAAAGACCCGAACCACATTATTGAATTAGAACCAGACGAGAGAGAGGAAGATTTTGAAAGGATTTGTAAAAATCAAATTGCAAAAATAGCGGAAGCATAATAAAATCAGATTTTAAAATTTTTCACAAACCAATTACCCGGATCATCCTTTATGCATATTATTAATTAAACGAAGAATAAGAAATTATGAAATTATACCCTTGTAGAAACGAGCTTCCTCAGGTACGAGTTCACCTCCTACTTCTTCGCGATCTCCTTGAATCTCCAGGTAGATTCCTTCCTTTGATCAATGTAAGCCACCCAAGTGTATGGCCTCTAGAGGTGATCCACCAAGGAAGAAGAATTTTCAAGAAGAAGGGTGTATTGGCTCAAACCCTAGTTTTTCCTGTCTCTATAGAAAAAGGGAGCGTACTCTCCAACTCTTGGAATTACGTATATCTTTGATATCTAATATAAGACTCCTCTTATAAAGATATCAGGTAACCCTATTTAATTAAAATAAGGTATTATTTATTTAATTAAACTCTTTTAATTAAATGGGCTCCCTAATCTTATTAGGGATAATTAATTAAACTCCTTTAACTAATTTTTCCTCCTAATCCTATTAGGAATAAATGAGAGTACTTATATTAAATTAATTCCTAAACTCTTTTAGAAATTAAAATAATAATAATTGTAATAATATTAATAAGACTCCTCTTATTAATTTATATTTAATATTTTTAAAATATTAAATAATAAATATTAAGCTATTTAATTTATTCTATCACCATAGATTAAATTAAATATACTTAACATATTATTATGATTATATCATTAACTTCTTAAATAATTATTATTCCTTTTATGGTGTGACCCTTTAGGTTCTCCATATTAAACCGGTTGTGAATAAATCAATTAGAACAGTTCTAATCTTATTTAAATAAATAAATTAAACGATTAATTTATTTAAATAAATAATATTTATTGTACAATAGAGATAAGCCTCCCTAGCGATCAACGACTTTCCAGATAATATAGATTTCAACATTAATCATAAAAGAACCTTTGAGTTAATAGTTACCGTACAATTCAATCCTTCCACCATATAATGTCCCAATTAAATATAAGACATGGAATTATTGTCAAGTCTTATTTTATTTAATTATATGTATTTCGATTCCTAAATGCACAACTCCTAATGAATGCGAATTAGAAACTACTTTCTAATTTCATTCCACCTTGGCCAAGGATTCCTAGGTTGTCATTTATCGAATCACATAGGACATTTCTCTTCTTTTACTAGAAGTGGTAGATTCTTTATTGATCATTCATTATCTTCATATATAACTTATTACACCCAAGCATACCCTTTGATATACTCTAAGAGTCTTAAGGAATAAGTCAAAGTATAATTCATTATATATAAGATACTATGATGATCTCAAGTTTAAGGATCATTTGTACTACTAACACTGCAGGAATTCCTATTGAAAGGCAAGTAAAACTCCATTAGGTATTCCTTAGCGAGTCACGTTCAGTGTACTCTCTAATAAGCACCTACGTACTTGCTTTAGTGTCTCCACACAAATGATTATGAGATCAATCATCCTCATCCAAGGAGCAAGCAACGTACGTACCAATCTATCCGGATTCACTAATCCCCTTTTTAGTAATCCATTGATTGGGAACATTTTAGTTTTAAGCTATCTAAGAATTTAGATATCATTAGCATGATCTCATCATGATTCTAAAAGCATTGCTTAAAACTATGAGTTTATCACACATTATTAAAACAACACCATGTAGATAATAAATGCCTTTAATAAATAATTCTTTTATTAATAAACAAATAAGATTGATTACAAAGTATATGCTTTATCATCATACGTGATTAGCTTGTATGCATACTACTTTCAATCTCCCACTTGCACTAAAGTCAATTACCGTGGTATCTCATACCCATCTTCTCTAAGTGACGATCAAACTGTTGTTGTGTTAACGCTTTAGTAAATGGATCTGCAATATTATCTTGAGAGTCCACACGCTCCAGGGTGACGTCTCCTCTTTCAATGATCTCTCTGATCAAATAAAATTGCTGCAACACGTGTTTGAATTTCTGATGAGACCTGGGTTCCTAAGCTTGCGCAACAGCTCCAGTATTGTCACAGAATAAAGGCACTGGTCCTGTAATGTTAGGAACCACACCAAGTTCGATAATTAACTTCTTCATCCAAACAGCTTCCTTTATAGCTTCACTTGCAACTATGTACTCTGCCTCTGTCACTGAATCAGCAACTGTTTGCTGTTTAGAACTCTTCCAACTCACTGCGCCACCGTTTAAGGTAAACACATACCCCGAAACGGATTTACTGTCATCTTGGTCCGTTTGAAAACTTGAGTCTGTGAAGCCCTCTAGTTTTAATTTAGACCCATCGTAGACAAGAAATACATCCTTAGTTCTTCTTAAGTATTTTAGGATATTTTTCACAGCCTTCCAGTGTTCTTCTCCTGGATTCGACTGATATCTACTTGTTACACTAAGTGCATGAGCGACATTTGGTCTAGTACATATCATACCGTACATTATAGATCCTATTGCTGAAGCATAAGGAATCTTACTAATACGGTCTCTCTCCTCAGGTGTCTTTGGGGCCTGTTTCTTGGAGAGATGTATTCCATGGCTCATCGGCATTAGACCTCTTTTGGAATCTTCCATGTTAAACCTCTTTAGCATCGAGTCAATGTACGTTCCTTGGGACAAGCCAAGCATCCTTTTAGATCTATCTCTATAGATCTTTATCCCCAAAATATAGGATGATTCTCCCAAGTCCTTCATGGAGAAGTATTTAGATAACCTGATTTTAATTGATTGTAGCATAGGAATATCATTCCCTATCAGTAATATATCATCAACATATAATACGAGGAATGAAACAGCACTCCCACTAACCTTCTTGTACACACATGGTTCATCCTCATTTTTGATAAAATCAAACTCTTTGATTGTCTCATCAAAACGGATGTTCCACCTACAAGAAGCTTGCTTCAATCTATAAATAGATCGTTGTAGCTTACAGACTTGATTTGTTCCAACCTTTGAAACAAATCTCTCTGGCTGTGTCATATACACATCCTCCTCAAGTTTTCCATTGAGGAATGCCGTTTTCACGTCCATCTGCCAGATTTCGTAGACATGGTAAGCTGCAATCGCAAGCAAAATTCGAAAACTTTCTAGACATTGTCAATATTGCAAATAATAATATGAATAACTTTGTTGTCTCAATTATTGATTTAATAATATAAAATATTGATACTGTGACAATAATTGAATCAATAATATGAGAGATATTATGCAGTAATTACTGTAGCAATAATTAAGTATAACTGAGTGAATTCTCACGTATGTAATAATTCAGAATTTTATTTATAATTTTTAAATATTTATTGAGTTATATAAATATTTAATGGATGTGTTTATTGCTGAATAAATATTTAATTTGATTTGACTTGATTGATTAATTATTTGTTAAATAAATAATTAAGGAGTTAAGAGAATTAATTGTTATGAGCTAATATACTAATTTAATTTAATTATTAAGTTAGAAAGTTTATAATGATTAAATGAATTATTATATTTTAATTTGAATTTGTAATTAAAATGATGTGTTAGTTGATTAAATAAAGTTATAATTATAAAGAAAATTATAATTATGTTGTATTGATTTATGTGTTAAAGTAATTTAAGAAATTGTTATTAGAATTAATTAAATTGAATATTAAAATTTAATTGAATAAAGTGTGACAAATAACCTTACTATAAAGGAGACATTAAAATAAATTAAAGGAGTTTAATTCAGTTTTTGTCAAACAAGGCTTAATGCATATTAAGTCTTTAATTAAATATGTTTTACCAAACAAGATGTAAGATTTAATGGGTTATTTTTAGCTAGCTAGCCAAACAAGCCTTATGACTTTTGATTTTCAAATAAAATTATAACTGATGTCAGTCAAAGTTATAATTATATTATATACTTAATATATATATATATATTATTACCTATATGTTATATTTGGTTTAGTACGTAAGTTAGAGTTTAGAATAGGGAGAAAGACTCAGAAGAAGAAAAAGAAGAGAAGAAGAAAATTACAAAGAAAAGTAAGAGAGAATTGGGAGAAGTCTAGAGAGAGGAATTGGGGAAAAAGAAACCTTCATAATCAAAAGAATAGTCATCGTCTTCTAAAACTAAGGTATCATCTTAACTCTTTTATTTTTAAAGTTTTAGTTTTTATTTCTCTTCCTAGAATTCTCTGTAAAATCTTTGTAAATGTTGAATTATTTGTTATATATAGTTTTATATGATAAATTGGTTGTTATAAAGTTATTTTCATAAGTATATATATGAGTATAGTAAATGAATTCATGTTATGTATGTATTTTGTGAAGGAAATCATATTATAGTGAATTGGTATGAATATATATATGAATATGACTTAGTTTAAAGTAAAATTAAGGTTTAATTCTCTGTATAATATATAAATTGACTATTGATTTTGAAAGAATATGAAAAAACTAAAACATAGTATGTTGAATTAACTGTTTTGGTTGAAAAACAAAATCATAGTAATGATTTTCACTGAAAGTTTCAAAAAGTGAAGTTTTAACAAAAATAGTAAAAATTAAAGGTTGAAATCTTGATGTTTATGTTGTTTAGGTGGTTAAAAACGTGTTAGAAAACATTAGTTTATGTTTCTGTAAACATATTACACCTTGGGTAGGTTGGTATGGTTGTTAGAAAGGAGTTTGTAGGCCTAATTTAACTTTCTGTAGTGTTCTGGATCAAAAATTACAAAAACGCAGAAGGGACTCCCACCCCGGCGCCCCCCCCCCACTACAAAAACCCCCGACCTGGCAGGGGGGTTGTCTGCCTAGCCGAAATTTTAAAAAAAAATTGACCAGACATAGTTTACTAAAATGAGCTTAACATTTTCATACAAACTTCGATTGATGCGATTTAAGATGATCCGGAACGAGGACGAGTAGACCTATTACTTTTATTCTTTACGTTTTTCGATTTGAAATCGTTATTAAGGGTTAAAATGGCCATCTTTAAGACCGTTGTGTATTTGGAGGCATTCGAAGGGCGTCGGGATGCGCGAATGCAAGTGCAATCCTTTGTGTATTAGTATAACCTAATGATAACATGTTGGACATGTAATAGGATGTTGTATCAAGTTGTTAATGTGTATGTGGTGCAATGACATGATCACTTAAGTAGTTGTAATAAAGCTAAAAAGTGATGTTCATGAAAAGATGTGATGTTGTTTAAACTTAAACTTAGTTAGTGAGCTATATTAAAAGTGAGAAAGAAACTCATGAAGCTAATATTAGTGTGACTAATGTGTATTGTCTATACATATGGTATGTGTAGGACTTGTGTTGAATGTTAGTAGTGATTTTTTAACCTACGCACGAGGAAAGTTTTCCTAACTCTAAACTTTCTTTGAGCAAGTTTTCTAAATCTACAATTTTGTTGATCTAGTTCTATTAGTACATTGTACAAGTTTATTCTTACGATTGAGCAAGTTCTTGTATCTAGTTTATTTATGATGATGCAAGTTGTCGAAATCTTATTCTGATATTGAACAAGTTATTCTTGTCTTTAACTTGTTATTTAGCATGCAAGTTTACATATTCTGATATACTAATGTTGACCAAGTTTTATTGTTCAATTAACTATTTGTTATGCATGTTTATTACTCAATTCTAAATAACCTTAGCTTAATATTGTTCAAGCAAGGTACGTTATAATTATTCAATGTTTATGCTTTTAGCTTATTCCTAAAACATGACCTTAGTATAAAATGTTGATTTAGTTATGATTTATTCCATAGCATAACGTTATAAACTTTTTATTCAACTAATCATTAGTTGATGTTCGTTAAACCTAAATTACCTTGAAATGTATCCAAACCAAACTTACTTTGGTGCGGACTTGTACTCTAAATACTGAGATGAACAACCCTATTATTAGGGGATAATTTATGCTTAACGTTGAAATGTTTGTGTACAATACATTGTATGAAGGGCTGATCCCCCTAAGTACGAGGAGTCCCTATAGTCTTATGACTGTTAAAGTTTAAGTTGAAAGATTACTTATAACTATGGACATAGTTCGTGGTCTTATGACCCTCAGTTAAATATTTCATGATTCTGATTATCATTGATAAAGCATTTTGTTCAGTTTCATTGTGCCTATTATTTGGCAGTGGTTGTAAAGTTTTATTCATTGTCATTTCAAGTGGGCCTTGTTTGCTCATTCTTACGTATATAACTATTACAGTTAAAGTAGAGAAGGTCGACGTACCTAGCACCAGTAAAGGGAAAGGCAAGATGAACAAGTATTGAAGACTTGTAATTATGTTGATATTTTATTGTCAGACTTTATTTAAATGATTGTAATGAAGTTATTAATTTTTTTTGCATTTGAATGATTGTATTTAAAGGTTAGATAACCTGGGAGATTTTTATTAATGTAATCCTTTAATTGGAAGTTTTATTATCTACTTTTATTAAGATTGGGTAGTTAGATGTGAATGTTTTAATTAAGTGAACACCAAATCTTGTGGTAATGAAGTACCCGGATTTGGGGGTGTCACAAGTTGGTATCAAAGCTTTAGGTTATGAACCTTAGGTGGGGGGAAAAGCCTTAGGAAGTAACCTTTGAAAAGATAGTGATGATAAACTCTTATCGAGTTTTAAGGAAGAAGTAATAAAACACTTATGTGCTTATGTGATTACAACTTATGTGCTCGTGAGTGTCGAGTAGTAATGATTAATAATTAAAACTTAAAAATTTTGTTGTTAGGATGACTAATATCGGAGAATCCAGTTAGGCTAGGGAGGAAGTACCTCAGAAGCCTAGAGAAGAGGAGTCTCGTGACATTCAGTTGGTTTAGGAACAACTACTTCCACGGGAGTCAGCCCCATTGGTCACAGTGGTTGAAGATGAGGATGATGATGTGGAAACGAATGAGGAGGATCCCGTTGAGTTGCCACAGTCAAATGAGGATGACGAGGACGAGGAGGAAGAGATTCCACTGAACTCGATAGCTGCTCGTATGTACCATGAAGTCTACGACCGCAATGTGGAACTTTAGGATACCGTCGAGGAGTTGGAGGAGATAGTAGCTGAGCAACAGACCTCGATGGCACAGAAGGACGATGAGATCCAGGATCAAGATGAACGTCTGACTAATGTTGAAGAGAAGCTAGTCCACACTGAAGAAGAGAATGAACAAATGACAGTGGAGATCGCAGAACTGAAGAACAAGCTAAGGGAAGAGTCTACTAAGAGGGCAAGAGCTGAAGACGCGTACGAGGAAGCTTATTAACAAGCCGGAATGGCAGAGAGAGAAGCACAAGCAAAGAGGATGAAGATGGAGGAGATGAATAACGTATTCAACACCGTGATTAATCGAGCTCAAGATTGGGTCATGGGTTATCCGATTCAGTTCGAGACGCTACCATCATTCATATTAGATCGCAGAACAATGTTCCGGATTATGGAGGAAGAGCGTCGTAAGGCTACACAGTATCTTAGTAGGACATCGTAGGGAATGTACCTGTTATGCGATTAATAAAATGTTAAATAATATATAAATCCCAAGTGTTATGTAACCTATGGGATATGATGATGATGTTGTCCTGAAACTTTAGTAGTTCTGTGATGATTTCTTTTATGAGGTGCAAGCCAAGTAGAAAATACTTAAAGGAGTTGAGTAATAATCTAATGAGTGTATTTTAACAGAAAATGCCTCCAAGATGTCAACCACGATAAAGAACAACTGAGGGAACCACCAAAGATGACAATGTTAATGCTAACCCAGTTCAGCAGCTTGTGACATTATTGACGGGTGCACTGCAGAATCAACCGCAGAATCAAGCTACAACGTTTAAGCACTTCAAGGCAGTTGGACCACCAGAATTCCGTGGGTCCATGAATCTAGTTGAGGCACAGACCTGGATCATGGAGGTAGAGAAAGTATTCGATGTTACGATAGTAGGGGAGGATCAGAAGACTGCTTTTGCAACATTCATGTTGAAAGCAGAGGCTAGCTATTGGTGGCAGACCAATAAAAATCGAGGAGGTCAAGGGGTTATGACTTGGGATAGGTTTAAGGAGATATTCTTCGAGACTTATTTCCCAGAGAGTTAGAAGAGTCAGCTAGAGGTGCAGTTTTTAGAACTGAAGCAGGGAACGATGACGGTATCGAACTATGCTGTAAAATTCAACGAGTTGGCAAGGTTTGCGCCGTATCAAGTCAGCACAGATGAACGCAAGGCTAAGAGATTTGATCAGGGACTGAAACCCTGGTTATATAGTAGGGTCTCACTGTTCCAGCTGAAAACATTAGCAGCGGTAATGGAGAAGGTAATTCTCGCTGAAGGTGGAGGCGAGGTGGTAACGAAGTTTAATCAAGAGCAGAAAAAGAAGAAGAATGAAGTGGAGGTCAAGAATGGTGGTGGTGGTAGTGGGAATGGCAACAATAACCTGAAGAGAAAATGGAATGGAAATGTGAGTGCTAGAAATCAGCAGGGTAACCAGCAGAATAAGAAGTTCGAAGAATGTGCTATATCTGGGAAGTTTCATAAGGGTATATGCTTAATGGGGAAACGAGTATGCTTTAACTGTGGTCAGGAGGGTCACATCGCCCCAAATTGCAATCAACCCAAGAAGAACGTTTGCTTCATGTGCGGGTCCAAGGATCACTTTGCTCCTGAGTGCCCTAAGAAGAAGGCTGGAGAGACAGCAGGAAGCAAGGGAGGTACCAGTGGAGGTACATGGGCCATTGCTGGACCAACATCATCAAACAAACTCACAGCCAGAACCTTCAACATGACTGTGCAAGATGCTGTGCAATCAAAGGATGTGGTGTCAGGTATTATCCCAATCAATGATATTGATGCTTATGTATTATTTGATTCGGGTGCTACTTGCTCATTTATATCTAATGAATTTGCTAAGAGGTTAGGATTGCCTAGTGAAGAACTGAATTTCCCTTTAAACATAGAAATTGCGAATAAGGAAGTAATTCCTGTTAGGGTTGCATACAAGAATTGTAGGGTGAATATTAAGGGGAATATCATGATGGTAGATTTAATTCCGATTAGACTTGGAGAGTTTGATGTTATTTTGGGAATGGATTGGTTGTTCAATTATGGAGCGGTAATTGATTGCCAAAAGAAATGTGTAAACCTTATGACTCTGTCAAAGGTAGTTTTCTATGGTAGCAAATTTCCTAGACAAATGAGATGTCTGATGATTATGTAGGCCAAGAAGTTGTTGAGTCAAGGCTGTGTGGGTTATTTAGCTTACATAGTCGATACTCAGAAGAAGGGTGTGAAACTGGAAGAGATACCAGTGGTTAGGAAATTTGTAGATGTGTTTTCGGAGGATTTGCCAGGACTTTCGCCTGACCGAGAGATTGAGTTCGTGATCGACTTAGTGCCAGGAACAACACCGATATCGAAGGCCCCGTATAGAATGGGTCCGGTAGAGATGAAGGAACTGATGGTACAACTGCAGGAGCTGTTAGACAATAAATACATTCAACCAAGCGTATCACCATGGGGAGCACCAGTGGTATTCGTGAAGAAGGATGGGTCAATGTTTCTTTGCATTGATTATAGAAAATTAAACAAAGTCACTATTAAGAATAAATATCTGTTGCCAAGAATAGATGACTTGTTTGATCAATTGAAGGGTGCTAAATACTTCTCGAAAATAGATTTGAGAAGTGGGTATCACCAATTGAAGATAAGAAAGGAGGATATACCTAGAACGGCATTCAGAACTCGGTATGGACATTATGAGTTTCTGGTGATGTCTGTTGGTTTGACCAATGCCCCTGCTGCATTCATGGATTTGATGAACAGGGTGTTTAAACCATTCTTAGATAAGTTTGTGGTGGTATTTATCGACGATATTCTGGTGTATTCCAAAACTCAAGAAGAACACGTGGAACATTTACGTTTAATGTTGGAAACATTAAGAAAGGAAAAGTTGTACGTGAAATTCTCTAAGTGTGAATTTTGGCTAGATCGTGTATAATTTCTTGGGCATGTGATTGATAAAGATGGGATTTCAGTGGATCCATCAAAAGTTGGAGCTGTAATTAATTGGGAACAACCAAGGACACCTTCGGAGATGAGGATTTTCTTAGGACTGGCCGGTTATTATAGATGATTTATTCAAGATTTTTCCAAGATAGCCACTCCGTTAACAAATTTGACAAGGAAAGCTATAAAATTTGTTTGGACGGAGAAGTGTGAAGAAAGTTTTCAAGATTTAAAGAAAAATTTAAGTACGGCACCTGTGTTGTCGTTACCAGATAGTACAGGAAACTTTGTGGTGTATAGTGATGCCTCACATAAAGGATTGGGTTATGTCCTTATGCAGAGCGGCAAATTTATTGCATATGCGTCAAGGCAATTGAAGGACTATGAGAAAGGGTATCCGACTCATGATTTGGAATTGGCTGTAGTGGTGTTTGCTCTGAAGATATGGAGACACTATCTATATGGAGAAAAATGTGAGATCTACACAGACCATAAGAGTCTGAAGTATATTTTCACTCAGAAAGACCTAAACATGCGTCAAAGAATATGGATGGAATTGATAAAAGATTACGATTGTGAGATCTTTATCATCCAGGCAAAGCGAATATGGTTGCAGATGCTTTAAGTAGGAAAGGTCGGGAAAAGTTGATGCTATTAACCACTCAGGAGGAACTTATTTCAGCAATGACAAAGATATAGTTGGAAATAAAATTTCCAAAAGAATCCAATGAACGACTATTCTAGATAGAAGCCGGTCCAACTTTGGTGGACAAAGTTAAGAATGCTCAACTACAAGATGAAGAATGTGGAAAGATCAAAGGGAAAGTGGTTGAGGGTAGTGATGCAAAATACAAGATCGATAGTGAAGGGTTATTGAGGTTCGAGGGAAGAATTTGGGTTTCAGCAGTACCGGAGATTAAAGACGAAATCTTGACCGAAGCTCATAACTCAAGATATTCGATTCATCCGGGAAGTACGAAGATGTATCAAGATTTGCGACATCATTTTTGGCGGCCAAACATGAAAAGAGATGTCGCAGAATGTGTCGCGAAAAGCTTGACATGTCAAAGAGTCAAGGCCGAGCATCAAAGACCAAGCGGATTACTTCAACCGTTAGAAATACTAGAATGGAAGTGGGAACACATCACAATAGATTTTGTGGTGGGTCTTCCAACTACTCAGAGAGGATGCAATGCAATTTGGGTGATAGTGGACAGCCTAACAAAATCAGCACACATTTTGCCAATAAAGATTAGATTCAATCTTGATTAGTTGGCAAGGTTGTACGTTAAAGAGATCATTTTGAGACATGGAGTGCCAGTGTCAATTGTGTCAGATAGAGATCCGCGATTCACGTCAAACTTCTGGAAGAGACTATAAGAATGTATGGGGACATAGTTGCGAATGAGTACAGCATACCATCCACAAACAGATGGCCAAAGTGAACGAACAATTCAGACGTTAGAAGATATGCTGAGAGCATGCATCATGGATTTCAAAGGGAGCTGGGATGAACATTTACCGTTGGTGGAATTTGCCTACAACAATAGTTACCACGCGAGCATCGGCATGCCGCTTTACGAAGCATTATACGGCAGAAAGTGTAGAACTCCACTATGCTGGGATGAAGTCGGTGAACGCCAACTGTTAGGATCAGAACTGGTACAATAAACTGCTGAGGTTGTCAAACTCATCAGAACAAGATTGGTAGCTGCTCAAGATAGATAAAAGAAGTATGATGATCAACACAGACAAGATCGTGCATTCAACGTAGGAAATTATGTGTTCTAAAAAGTTTCTCCTTGGAAGGGGAAAATTTGTTTCGATAAAAAGGGAAAGTTGAGCCCAAGGTTTATTGGACCCTTCGAAGTGTAAGGTTTTGTGAAAATCAAAGTAGCAATCAAATTACAAAAAATGCAGAAGTAAAAAAAAAAATCAGATTTTAAAATTTTTCACAAACCAATTAACCGGATCATCCTTTATGCATATTATTAATTAAAACGAAGAACAAGAAGTTATGAAATCATACCCTTGTAGATACGAGCTTCCACATGCACGAGTTCACCTCCTACTTCTCCGCGATCTCCTTGAGTCTCCAGGTAGATTCCTTCCTTTAATCAATGTTAGCCACCCACGTGTATGGCCTCTAGAGGTGATCCACCAAGGAAGAAAAATTTTCAAGAAGAAGGGTGTATTGGCTCAAACCCTAGTTTTTCCTATCTCTATAGAAAAGGGGGGGCGTACTCTCAAACAACTAGAATTGCGTATATTTGATATCTGATATAAGACTCCTCTTATAAAGATATCAGGTAACCCTATTAAAATAAGGTATTATTTATTTAATTAAGCTCTTTTAATTAAATGGGCTCCCTAATCCTATTAGGGATAATTAATTAAACTTTTTTAACTAATTTTTCCTCCTAATTCTATTAGGAATAAATGAGAGTACTTATATTAAATTAATTCCTAAATTCTTTTAGAAATTAAAATAATATTAATTATAATAATATTAATAAAACTCCTCTTATTAATTTATATTTAATATTTTTAAAATATTAAATAATAAATATTAAGCTATTTAATTTATCATATCATCATAGATTAAATTAAATATACTTAACATATTATTACGATTATGCCATTAACTTCTTATATAATTATTCTTCCTTTTATAGTTTAACCATTTAGGTTCTCCATATTAAACCGGTTGTGAATAAATCAATTAGAACAATTCTAATCTTATTTGAATAAATAAATTAAACGATTAATTTATTTAAATAAATAATATTTATTCTACAATAGGGATAAGCCTCTCTAGCGATCAACGACTTTTCAGATAATATAAATTTCATTAATCATAAAAGAACATTTGAGTAAATAGTTACCGTACTATTCAATTCTTCCACCATACAATGTCCCAATCAAAAATAAGACATGGAATTACTATGAAGTCTTATTTTATTTAATTATATGTATTTCGATTCCTAAAAGCACAACTCCTAATGAATGTAAATTAGAAACTACTTTCTAATTTCATTCCACCTTGGCCAAGGATTTCTGGATTGTCATTTATCGAATCACATAGAAAATTTCTCTTCTTTTACTAGAAGTGGTAGATTCTTTATTGATCATTCATTATCTTCTTATATAACTTATTACACCCAAGCATACCCTTTGATATACTCTAAGAGTCTTAAGGAATAAGTCAAAATGTAATTCATTATATATAAGATACTATGATGATCTTAAGTCTAAGGATCATTTGTACTACTATCACTACAGGAATTCCTATTGACAGGCATGTAAAGCTCCATTAGGTATTTATTAGCGAGTCACGTTCAGTGAACTTATTCTCTAATAAGCACCTACATACTTACTTTAGTGTCTCCACACAAATAATCATGAGATCAATCATCCTCATCCAATGAGCAAGTAACGTACGTACCAATCTATCCGAATTCACTAATCCCCTTTTTAGTAATCCATTGATTGGGAACATTTTAGTTTTAAGCTATCTAAGAATTTAGATCTCATTAGCATGATCTCATCATGATTCTAAAAATATTGCTTAAAACTATGAGTTTATCACATATTATTAAAACAACACCATGTAGATAATAAATGCCTTTAATAAATAATTCTTTTATTAATAAATAAATAAGATTGATTACAAAGTATATGCTTTATCATCATACATGATTGGCTTGTATGCATACTACTTTCACGAAGTACTGCAAAGAATTGGAGAAATGGCTTACGAGGTAGCTCTACCTCCAGAATTGCAAAACGTTCATAATATTTTTCACGTTTCGGTGTTACGACCGTATAAACCCGATTACAAGCACGTGATCGAGTATGATATATTGCAGTTTGACAAAGACTTATCCTATGAAGAGATTCCTATCCAGATAGTTGACAGAAAAGAACAGGTGCTCAGGAATAAAGTTATACCTTCTGTGAAGGTGATATGGAGGAACCACAATGCTGAAGAAGCTACGTGGGAACTCGAAGATAAAATGATGAAAGATTACCCTGAGTTATTTGTTTAATCTGTGTCTTCGATTCTGGGGACAGAATCATTGTAAGTAGGGAAGAATGTGACGAATGATTTATTTGAGTTGTGATTCTGTGGATAGAATCCTTGTAAGGAGGGAAGGATGTAACAATCCAGAATTTTAATGATAATTTTTAAATATTTATTGAGTTATATAAATATTTAATGGATGTGTTTATTGTTGAATAAATATTTAATTAGATTTAACTTGATTGGTTAATTATTTGTTAAGTAAATAATTAAGGAGTTAAGAAAATTAATTATTATGAGATAATATACTAATTTAATTTAATTATTAAGTTAGAAAGTTTATAATGATTAAATGAATTATTATATTTTAATTTGATTTTGTAATTAAAATGATGTGTTAGTTGATTAAATAAAGTTATAATTATAAAAAAAATTATAATTATGTTGTATTGATTTATGTGTTAAAGTAATTTAATAAATTATTATTAGAATTAATTAAATTGAATATTAAAATTTAATTGAATAAAGTGTGACAAATAGCCTTACTATAAAGGAGTCATTAAAATAAATTAAAGGAGTTTAATTCAATTTTTGTCAAACAAGGCTTAATGCATATTAAGTCTTTAATTTAAATATGTTTTACTAAATAAGGTGTAAGATTTAATGGGTTATTTTTAGCTAGCTAGCCAAACAAGCCTTATGGCTTTTGATTTTCAAATAAAATTATAACTGATGTCAGTTAAAGTTATAATTATATTATATACTTAATACATATATTATTACCTATACATTATATTTGATTTAGTACGTAAGTTAGAGTTTAGAATAGGGAGAAAGACTTAGAAGAAGAAAAAGAAGAGAAGAAGAAAATTACAAAAAAAAGTAAGAGAGAATTGGGAGAAGTCTAGAGAGATGAATTGGGAAAAAAGAAAGCTTCATAATCAAAAAAATAGCCATCATCTTCTAAAACTAAGGTATCAACTTAACTCTTTTATTTTTAAAGTTTTAGTTTTTGTTTCTCTTCCTAGATTTCTCTATAAAATCTTTGTAGAGGTTGAATTATTGGCTATATATAGTTTTATATGATAAATTTGTAAGACCCCGACTTTTATGAATAAAGATAAATTTTCTATAAATATTATTTTTGAATATTATGGAGTGAATTTGATATAATATTATAGTTGTGGGTAATATTTATAAATTTTATAAAGTACGCAAGTTGTTATATAATATTCGATTGGTCGGAGAATATTTATGTTAATAGGGAATATTCGTATGACGGCACAATCATTGGTGGATCCCACAACGAAATTATTGTCGGATTGAGAAAACGATAAAAATATCTTTTTATAAAATAACGGCGAAAGTTTTACCGTTAACTGTTAGAATACCCGGTGGTTAAAATATAGTAATACGCGGGGTTGCACAGTAGCACACGGCATTGCACAATATTTTTGAATTATTGATTCTTACGTAAGAAGGCACTACTTAATAATTGTTACAGTAATTACTATTTAATATTTTATTTTAATAATTTAATAATTGCTGCGTTGATATTTTATATTATTGTTATTTCAATAATTGTCACTGCACATTATTTTCCATTATCAAATCAATAATTCATATTATTTGAATAATATTATTAGATAGTATTATTGGTAATATCTAGAAAGTTCTGTCAAGGAGAGATTTGGTCACCTAATTGCACGCCAGTAAGGAGAAATCCTTATCGGAAAGCCCCCTCTTTCCTGAGAACGGTCTGGTTGTCATTATTGTGATTCTATAATATTATTTGTGAATAATTAATTATTGATTTATATGATAAAAAAATATTTATTTTATGTGGACATAAATGATGGATAGGAAAATATTTATTTTATGTAGTTATAAATGAAGGAATTAATATTGAGGTATTTTATCAGTATTTTGTCAGATTGGAGGTATTAAAAAAATCAAATCGGTGTTCTTAAAGCTCTATTGCCTGAGTTATAATTTTAATCCGACCGTTGGATCATTGTGATTTTTGGATATGTTATGCATATATAAGTTGAGTATATGTTCACAAATTTTGAACCGTTAAAAATTAACGCATGATTTGTTATGATTTTTAAAAGGTGTTAAAAATCATCCGTTTGTGGATTTCAGATATTTTCTGTCTGGAATTTAAAAAAAAAAACTTAAAGCTACAAAGTTGTAGAGAATTCGATTTCGTGTGGAATGGACATAAAATTCGTATTTTTCTGATAAAGGGCTATTTATTATGAATTACTGAAGTTTCAGAAAATAAAATATTTTTTATTAAAATTAGGTGGGACCCAATTTTGTTTTTCAAACTTGTGGGCTGAAATTTTTGTTCCAAGTTGGCTGCTTATTTGGTGGGTGGATGTAAAGATTAAAAAAAATAAAATAATAATAATATTTTATTATTTTAGTCTCCTATGGCGTTCTAACATTTTCTTATAAATAGGCGCTTAAGTTAGAATTGAAAATCACACCAGAATCAGATAATTCTTCTTCTATAATCTTGAGCGTATTTCTTTAGAGTTTTAGAAAGTTTTGAGCGTAGAAACAGTAAAAGTTTTCTTCAAGAATATCCCCGCTATACCAGTTGGAATACTCTTCTTTTCAAGGTAAGAGATATTATTTTTGTTCAATATTCGCTTGAAATAATATTTTCTTTCACACTCTGTAGTATATAAGTAATATTATTTCGTTTCAGATTTCGTATTCTATACTCGTTTATTAAAATTTTGGCTTCTATACTCCATGAAATTAGTAGAATATCCTTGATATTTGCACTTCATCCAGTATCTTTTCATAAAAATATTATTCTGAGCATTCTTGATAAGTTTTAACTTTTTTATGACGGAGTACTATTCACGGGGTTACTATTCCTGAGGTACTATTTATAGGGTACTATTCACCTGGGGTACTATTCATGATAAAAATTGATTCGCTTTCGGTCCAAATTATTTTTGGTACAATATTATTATTGAATTTTACTCCACAAAGCAGTATCATGTTGACAATTTGGACGTTATTGATTTCTGGATAAATTAAATTATAAATCTTTAAAAATTTATCCTTGAACTTGTTTTATTGAATTCTTATATCATTGTCATCATCCTCATGTTTATATTATGTTGAAAGTCATCTGTGCCTGTAGTGCATAGATGGACTTGATATGATTATGACCAGGGATTATTTGGTATAATCATGACCATAATATTACAAATGATGTGGTAAAAGTCCTCATTGGGCCGTAGTGCATTGATGGACAGTTGTTGGCATGATCATGACCATTGATGATTACACGAATATCCTTGGCCCGTAGTGCATGGATAATTTGTGGTCGTGATACTAATGAATACCATTGGCCGTAGTACATGGATGATGTGGATTATTTATTAAGCTGAGTCTCAGCGATAAAAGTGATGAAAAACCTTTTAAATCATAGAAGATAGTGGATTGCTTGTCTACTTGACTCTTATAATGGATTGCTTGTTCTGCTGCAGTTAAACTTGATGTTTGTTATATTTTATCAGTTTAACACTGTTGAAGGCTAACGATAAATTATTCTGCATTATCTTAGTCATAATATTTCTTACTAGGCTAGTTGAGCTCACCATTTTGATTTCATTATCCTCTTCAGGAAATGAGAACGTAGTCGGGACTAGTTGGGGAACGGAGTGACTGTCCAGATAATAGTATTAGTAGTCCTCACTATTCTATAAAATAGTGTGATAATAATTGTATTGAAGACTCCATTTAAGTTCAATACTGTCTAGAAGACAATATTCATTTTAAAACTCTCAGCTTATGTTTTGTCGTATTTTACACGACAGTTGTATTATTAAGTTGTATTTGAATTTTGTTCCATGTATTTGGTGACTTAAGATGGATGATGTATACCTATTTTGGGGGCGTCACAAAATTGGTTGTTATAAAGTTATTTTCATAAGTATATATATGAGTATAGTAAATAAATTCATGTTATGTATGTATTTTGTGAAGGAAATCATATTACAGTGAATTGGTATGAATATATATATATATATATATATATATATATATATATATATATATATATATATATATGGCTTAGTTTAAAGTAAAATTGAGATTTAATTCTCTGTATAATATATAAATTAACTATTGATTTTGAAAGAAGATGAAGAAACTAAAACATAGTATGTTGAATTAACTGTTTTGGTTGAAAAACAAAATCACAGTGATGATTTTCACTGAAACTTTCAAAAAGTGAAGTTTTAGCAAAAATAGTGAAAATTAAAGGTTGTAGTCTTGATGTTTATGTTGTTTATGTGGTTAAAAATGTGTTAGAAAACATTAGCTTATGTTTCTGTAAACATATTACACCTTGGGTAGGTTGGTATGGTTGTTAGAAAGGAGTTTGTAGGCCTAATTTGGCTTTCTGTAGTGTTCTGGATCAAAAATTACAAAAACACAGAAGGGACCCCCGCCCCGGCGAGCCCCCCAGTACAAAAACCCCCTCCTGGTGGGGGGGGGGATAGTCTGCCTAGCCGAAATTTTAAAAAAAAATGACCGGACATAGTTTACTAAAATGAGCGTAACATTTTCATACAAACTTCGATTGATGCAATTTAAGATGATCTGGAACGAGGACGAGTAGACCTATAACTTTTATTCTTTACGTTTTTCAATTTGAAATCGTTATTATGGGTCAAAATGGCCATCTTTAGGACTGTTGTGTATTTGGAGGCATTCGGAGGGCGTCGGGATGCGCGAATGCAAGTGCAATCCTTTGTGTATTAGTATAACCTAATGATAACATGTTGGACATGTAATAGGATGTTGTATCAAGTTGTTAATGTGTATGTGGTGCAATGACATGATCACTTAAGTAGTTGTAATAAAGCTAAAAAGTGATGTTCATGAAAAGATGTGATGTTGTTTAAACTTAAACTTAGTTAGTGAGCTATATTAAAAGTGAGAAAGAAACTCATGAAGCTAATATTAGTGTGACTAATGTGTATTGTCTATACATATGGTATATGTAGGACTTGTGGTGAATGTTAGTAGTGATTGTTTAACCTACGCACGAGGCAAGTTTTCCTAACTCTAAACTTTCTTTGAGCAAGTTTTCTAACTCTACAATTTCGTTGATCTAGTTCTATTAGTACATTGTACAAGTTTATTCTTACGATTGAGCAAGTTCTTGTATCTAGTTTATATATAATGATGCAAGTTGTCTAAATCTTATTCTGATATTGAACAAGTTATTCTTGTCTTTAACTTGTTATTTAGCATACAAGTTTACATATTCTGATATACTAATGTTGAACAAGTTTTATTGTTCAATTTACTATTTGTTATGCATGCTTAGTACTCAATTATAAATAACCTTGGCTTAATATTGTTTAAGCAAAGTACGTTATAATTATTCAATGTTTATGCTTTTAGCTTATTCCTAAAGCATGACCTTAGTATAAAATGTTGATTTAGTTATGATTTATTCCATAACATAACGTTATGAACTTTTTATTCAACTTATCCATAGTTGATGTTCGTTAGACCTAAATTACCTTGAAATGTATCCAAACCAAACTTACTTTGGTGCGGGCTTGTACTCTAAATACGGAGATGAACAACCCTATTATTAGGGGATAACTTACGCTTAGCGTTGAAATGTTTGTGCACAATACATTGTACGAAGCGCTGATCCCCCTAAGTACGAGGAGTTCCTATAGTCTTATGACTGTTAAAGTTTATGTTGAAAGATTACTTATAACTATGGACATAGTTCGTGGTCTTATGACCCTCAGTTAAATATTTCATGATTATGATTATCATTGATAAAGTATTTTGTTCAGTTTCATTGTGCCTATTATTTGGCAGTGGTTGTAAAGTTTTATTCATTATCATTTCAAGTGAGCCTTGTTTGCTCACTCTTGCTTATATAACTATTACAGCTAAAGTAGAGAAGGTCGACGTACCTAGCACCAGTAAAGGGAAAGGCAAGATGAACAAGTATTGAAGACTTGTAATTATGTTGATATTTTATTTGTCAGACTTTATTTAAATGATTGTAATGAAGTTATTAAATTTTTTGCATTTGAATGATTGTATTTAAAGGTTAGATAACCTGAGAGATTGTTATTAATGTAATCCTTTAATTGGAAGGTTTATTATCTAATTTTATTATGATTGGGTAGTTAGATGTGAATATTTTTATTAAGTGAACACCAAATCTTGTGGTAATGAAGTACCCAGATTTGGGGGTGTTACATAAGCATCAATATCGTGTGCTACTATGCAACCACGCGTATTACTATACTTTTACCACCGGGTAGTTCAACAGTTTAACGGTAAAACTTTCGCCGTTATTTTTATAAAAATATTTATGTCGTTTTCTAACTACGACAATACTTCCGTTGTGGGGTCCACCAATGATTATGTCGTCGTACGAATATTCCTTGTTAAAACGAATATTCCCCGACTAATCAAATATTTTATAACAACTTGCATACTTTGCAAAATTTATAAATACTACCCACAACTATAACATTATATCAAATCCACACCTTAATATTAAAAAAATATTTCAAGAAATTAAATCTTTATCCATAAAAGTTGGGGTCTTATAATCTTCCTTCCTTATAAAATTTCGCCCTCGAAATTTATGTACCTGGTATGTCGAAGAGGTGAGGATACCTCGATTTCATTTCAGAGTCTAACTCCCAGGTCATTTCCTCTACATCGTGGTTTTTCCACAAAACTTTGACTTGAGGTATAACCTTGGAGCGTAGAATATGATCCTTTTTATCCAAGATTTTAACAGGTACCGCTTCATACGTTAAATCTTCCGCTATATCGTCCGGTTCTAATTCAATACTTTGGTTCGAGTTTTTGCCATAATTACGTAACATAAATATGTGAAAATCGTTATGAACACGAGACATACTTGGCAGAAAAGCGAGTTTATAGGCCACAGTTCCTACTCGATCAAGGATTTTGAATGGCCCAATTAAATCGAGGGTTGAGATTTACTCTCTTCGTCGATTCTTGCTTCTAGAATAACGCCCTCTTGAACCTTCTTCTTCACATTCATCAGCTCCGGGTGTGTAGCTTGAGCGACTTTAACTTTATCGATTAACGTTGATTCATCATCACGTGAGTCCCTAGAGTCTTTAACTCTATCTCTATCATTTGTAAGTCATATGAAATGGGTCTTTGTGTTAACAATATCGCACTCGTAAACGCATACGATCTTCTACCCAATGTGTCAGCTACCATGTTCACTTTTCTAGGATGGTATTGAATCGTATTATCGTAATCTTCAATAGCTCGAGCCAGCGTCTTCGGCGCATGTTACGTTCGTTTTAGGTGAAGAACTATTTAAGGCTTTTATGATCCGTATAGATCTCCACCTTCTCTCCATACAGGCAATGCCTCCAAATCTTAAGCACAAAAACGACAGCTGCCAACTCTAGATCATAAGTAGGATAATTCCTCTCATATTCTTTGAGTTGTCTTGAGGCATAGGCTATGAATTTCCAATATTGCATGAGAACACATCCTAACCCTTTGCCTGAAGCATCACTGTAGATGACAAAACCCTCCGAGCCAGATGGTATTGTCAAAATAGGTGCTGAAAATGAGTCTCCCCTTGAGTTCTTGAAAACTCTTCTCACATTCCTCGCTCCAACCGAATTTTGTATCTTTTCGAGTCAGCTGAGTTAATGGAGTAGCGATTCGAGAAAACCCTTCTACGAATCTCCGATAATAACTAGCTAAGCCGAGAAAGCTACGTACTTCGGTCACTGACTTAGGTTGCTCCCAGCTTTGAATTGCTTCAATCTTTGTCGGGTCAATAGATAAGTCAAAGTCTAATTTCTCCAGAGTCAAATTTAAACGTTGAGCACAAGTAGGAGAAATGAAAGAATGGGTAGAACCGCTATTTAATAAGGTATAGACTTCGCAAGAATTTATAATTAACTAACCCGTGCTAACTTCGTTCGGGTTACTCACTTTTTGAGAAGTCACGAAAAACGCTCTTCCTAAAACCGCTGACTTTGTTTTGTCCGTATCCGCCTTTGGTGCCACCGTCCCAGCTGGACTTAATTTTGCTACAGGACAAAATTGAGCTATGTGACCGTCTTTTCCACAACTAAAACTTGCCTAGGAAGGCTGTGGACAGTTTGAACTTATATGTCCCTCCTCTTCGCATCTCTAGCATCTAACTGGCGGTCGTTCTCCTCCCCTAGAATTTGTTGCTGGTGCTGGTGTTGTTGTCGATGTCTTCTCGTCATCGTTAAATCTTCTCTTCTTGAAATTTTCACTTGAATCATTTCTTCTATTATCTTGGCCATGATTACCACCGAAGTGGTTATCATTTTTGGCATGATAATTTCCTCCACGTTTGTTTTCACCGCTTCAATGACTGTTACCACTAATATTGTCATTTTGTCGGTTCCTCTCTTTTGGTTGGGTTGACTCATTATTGCGCTCCAATAACGGAGCCCTATTTACAATATCTGAATACAAATAAAGTTTGTGAGAAATTAGGTACTGACGTATCTCGGGTTTCAAACCTCTTAGAAACATCCGCGTCATTCTCTCCTCATTATCAACCAAGTGGGACGTAAACCGGGACAACTTGGCAAACTTAGCTTTGTACTGTGACACGGTCATATTGTTTTGTTCCAGCTTGATGAACTCTACCTCCTTCATGTGACGAATAATTTCTTCTCCAAGGACATCTTCAGTGCGGTAGGTTGAGTACGTTTTACCGATTCCCACCAGTAATCTGCCTCTCCTCGCAACATGAAGGTGGCAAAGAGAACCTTTTGCTCCTCGGAGCATCCCAAAACATCAAATATCTTGGTGAACTGCTTTATCCACGTCTCCGCCTTAAGTGGTTTTGGCTCTCTCAAAAACTTTGGTGGTCCCAGCTCCTTGAACTGCTTAGCGGTGACCAGCCGTGAGTTGCCAGTGTTCCACCTGCATTTTGAATAAGAGTCTCTCTCATTTGGTTTTGCATAAATTCTAGAAAACTTCTAAACATACCATCATTAATCATTTGGTCGGTGTTGTCGTTTACACGAGGATTATTGCCTTCCTGATGCACATTATCCCGGTTATTAATCGTTGGTGACTCAACGGTCTCATGTGCTTCATTGATTATCTCAATATTTTCAGATGCCATTCTCAAACACTGTCACAAAATAAGGGTTAATTGACATGTCACATATTATCCCTATACTCTGACCGACCAATTAAATAACAAATAAACTTAGGTAGGCCATACTAGCGAAGGAATTACCCGTCTCTCCCCTCCTAGTTCTAGTCTCACATCTCAGCCAGAGATCATATCCCTAAGCTTTAATACCAACTGTGACGCCCCCAAAATAGGTATACATCACCCATTCTGAGTCGCCAAATACATGGTACATAAATCAAATACAAACTTCTTTTATACAATACGACAACATCGTAGCTTAGAGTTTTTACACGAATATTGTCTCACAGACAGTATTCAAACTCAAATGGAGTCCTCATTACATTTATTATCATACTATTTCATAAATTAGTGAGGACTACTATAGCCACCATCTCGGACCATCACTCCGTTCTCCGACTAGTCCCGGCTACGTTCTCATTTCCTGAAGAGAACAATGAAAGCAAAGGGTGAGCTCAACTAGCCCATTAAAAAATATTATGACTAAGATAATGCAAAATAATTTATCATTAGCCTTCAACAGTGTTAAACTGATAAAATACAATAAACATCTAGTTTAACTGCAGTGGAATAAGCAATCCATTAGAAGAGTCAAGTAGAGCATGATATCTACTATCTTCTATGATTTAAAAAGTTTATCATCAATTTTATCGCTGAGACTCAGCTTAATAAATAAACCACATCATCGAATCATCCCTGAACTACGGGCCAATGATATTCATGTAATCATCAATTGTTATGATTATACCGAATAATCACTGGTCATTATCATACCAACAACTGTCCATCAATGCACTACAGGACAATGAGGAATTTTACCACATCATTTGTAACATTACGGGTCATGATTATACCGAATGATCCCGGGTCATAATCATACCAATCAACAGTCTATCTATGCACGTAAGCTAAAGATGACTTTCGTCACAATATAAGCATGAGGATGATGACAATGATATAAGAATTCAATTAAAAGAAACAAAGGATAAATTTTTAAAGATTTATAATTTAATTTATCTAAAATTCAATAATGTTCAAATTGCCAACATGATACTGCTTTGTGGAGTAAAATTCAAGAATGATATTGTATAAAAAAAGATTTGGACAGAAAAAAATCAATTTTTGTCATGAATAGTACTCCGGGTGAATAATACTCGAGTGAATAGTACCCCGTAAATAGTACTTTGAGAATAGTACCTTGTGAACAGTACTTTGTGAATAGTACTCGAGAATAGTACTTTGTAAATAGTACCCGTGAATAATACTTTGTGAATAGTACCCATGAATAGTACTTTGTGAATAGTACCCGTATAAATGAAGAGAACTCATGGATAGTACTCCGGCATGAAAAGCTTAAAATTTAACAAGAATGTGCAGAAAATATCTTTGTAAAACGATACTAGATGAAGTACAAATTTCAAGGGTATTCTACTAATTTCACGGAGTATAGAAGCAATACTTTAACAAAATGAGGGTATAATCAGGAATACGAGACGAAATAATATTACTCACATACTACAGAGTATGGAAGAAAATATTATTCCTATGAATACTGAACAAAATAATATCCCTTACGAATATTGAACGAAAATAATATTCCTTACGAATATTAAACGAAGACAATGAATATTGAACGAAAATGATATTCCTTACAAATATTGAACGAAAATAATATTCATACGAATACGAAAAATAATATCTCTTCAAAATATAAAATAAATAATACCCCTTACCTTGGAAGAAGACTGGTCTATAATTGCTCTTGTGAGTCTTAGTAAATTGGTGAGCATGAAAGAAGAACGAGTTTCTATTTATAGAAAAATATAGTTTCGATAATTGCACGTTTTGGGGCTCAAAATATTACAGTATAATACCTTCATCTTTTCTTTCATTTGTAATTTAGTCCTGCAAATATTATTAAACTTGCACCACCTCCCCTAATAGTACATAAATATGAATTAATAGTACATTCATGTGAATCAATAGTTCTATACATGTGAAAAAAATAGTTACGGTATAATACATTCATCTATACCTCTATTTTTAATTTAGTCATGTAAGTATTATCAATCTTGCACCACCTCCCCTAATAGTACATGCATGTGAATCAATAGTAAACACATGCGAACAAATAGCTATAAGCATGTGAATTAATAGCAATTAATTGCTCATTTATCCGATTAATTACCCGATTGGTCAATTTAACCTCCAGACATCAATTATTATCGGAATAGATGCCGATTAACACTAATAATCATAACACAATGAAAATATCAATTTCATCTTTAATCAACACGAACTTATTCATCATTAATATTATAACTCATAATATTTAACAACCAGATCATTCCCATGAAAGAGGGGGCTTTCCGATTAGGATTTCTCCCTATTGGCTCGTAATTAGGTGACCAAACCTCTCCTCGACAGAACTGTCTAGACATCGTCAATATTATAAATAATAATATAAATAACTTTATCATCTCAATTATTGATTTAATAATATAAAATGTTGATACTGTGACAATAATTGAATCAATAATATGAGAGATATTATGCAGCAATGACTGTAGCAATAATTGAGTACAACTGAGTGACTTCTCACGTAAGCATCAATACCGTGTGCTGCTATGCAACCACGCGTATTACTATACTTTTATCACCGGGTAGTTCAACAGTTTAACGGTAAAACTTTCGCAGTTATTTTTATAAAAATATTTCTGTCGTTTTCTAACTACGACAATACTTTCGTTGTGGGGTCCACCAATGATTGTGCCGCCCTACGAATATTCCCTGTTAAAACGAATATTCCCTAACCAATTGAATATTTTATAATAACTTGCATACTTTGCAAAATTTATAAATACTACCCACAACTATAACATTATATCAAATCCACACCTTAATATTAAAAAAATATTTCAAGAAATTAAATCTTTATTCATAAAAGTTAAGGTCTTACATCAGATGTTCATCACGACATTGAGGAAAGAGGCAAAATAGTGGATGACAACACTGGCCCCGAATTTAATATCATCGTGGAAGGAACTCTGCGATAAGTTTCGTAGTTGCTTCGGGAGCAATAAGAGGAGAGGTAAACCTACAGGATCGTTGGTTCAGATAAGGCAATATTCTAACAAGACTCTCAGTCAATACGTGAAGAGATTTATAGAGGCAGTCAGATAGCTGATAGATTTAAATGGTCCTCAGGATCTCGAATTCTTTACCACGGAATTAGATGTGGTGAAAACAAGGAAGCTGGTCAAGGATGTAATGTTCAACGCCCCGAAGGACTTGGCAAAGACATATGACAGAGCGAAGGGCTTCATCGCGATCGAAGAAAACATGGGGAGTCCGAAGTTGAACGCGATGGAAAAGCCAAATGATCAGGATAGGAATAACCATCCTAGGTCAGACAATAATAATAACAGGTCAGATGGTTAGATAAAGAAGAATTACAAAAATGGGGGTTAGGGGGGAGGCCGACCACCCTTCTCGAACCAAAGAGTCAACAAGGTGTACACCCCACTTAATACAGATCGAGAAATAATACTAGAGCAAATGAGAGATAAATCATATTTTGAACCGTGTCCAACCAACACTCGTCCGGAGAGGGGGAATCATAATAAGGATTATGATTAACATCAGGCAGCTGTACATTCCACCAAAGTTTGCAAGAATTTAAAGAATTTGATTGAGAAGAATGTTCAAAGTGGTGAACTGGTTCAATATATTGCGGGGTGAGAAGTTAAAAGGTAGAATAATAATAAACAGAACTTGGCCCCACAAAACAACGTGACCAAACCTAAGTAGCTCACCGAGTAATGGATGTGATCACAGGTGGGTCGGGTGCCAAACTAGTAGGAAAGAAGAGGCGTGGGTTGCTAGATTATATGCTCTCTGTATCTGAATAGCTTTCCATAAGGGATTGGCAGTACCCTAGAATAATTATCTCTTTTTCCAATGAGGATTACCCATCGGAACCCATTGAACCACATAAGGGAGCATTGATCATCACTGCACAAGTCAGTTTAGTGGGCATGAAGAGGATTATGATCGATAATGTATCATTGGTTGATATATTATACGCATACACATACTAGAAGACGGATTTAGAAGTCAAGAAGATGGAGATCGGGCATGAGCCTCCTCTTTATGGGTTCAGTAATGATCTGGTTCGAGTGGCGGGTACCATCAAGCTAGTAGTGGTTTTTGAGATATCTCCTCGGTAGGTGGAAGTGGTCTACAAGTTTTTTGTGGTATATGTAGATTCGGCATATAACTCTATATTGGGGAGGCCAACATTGACAACATTACAAGCGGTAACCTCCATCCCATACTTTAAAATAAAATTTCCTACATTGAACAGGGTCAATGAGGTGCTAACGACCTTAATTTGGCAAGGAGGTGTTATCAAAATGCTTTAATCACTTCAGGAGAAGGGGTCAGTAACAACGACAAACTATGGCAATTGAGGTTGAGCCTTTCACCGAGGGAAGTACAAAACCTCTTGCTCTGCCAGCCGAACAAATAGAAGATATCGAGCTAGTCCCTGGGAAGAAGGACAAGAATATTAAGATTGGATCGGGGTTGCAGGAGCCCTTTCGAAAAGGATTGATCGATTTGCTTTGGGTGTATGCAGACATCTTCGCATGGGTGCCTAGCGATATGTCGGGTATTGATGAGTCTGTTGTTGTGTATAGATTTAAGGTAGACCTTACTAGGAAACCAGTCCGGTAGAAGAGGAGAATCTTTTCCCCGGAGAGGCATAACATTATTGACGATGAGGTGGCCAAGTTGTTAGTGGCTGATTTCATATTTGAGATTGATTACCCTGAGTGGTTAAAAACCATGGTGTTTATTCGAAAAAAAGGTAAGTGTAGAATATGCATTGATTACACTAATTTGAACAAGACATGCCCGAAGGATTTCTATCCACTTTCATAAAAAGACAACCTGATTGACGCCACATCAGGGTACGCATTTTTGAGTTTCATGAACGCCTTTTCGGGATACAACCAGATTTTGATGCACAAGGAAGATATCTCGAAGATGGCTTTTATTACGCATTAGGCGATATATGCTTACAGGAAGATGACCTTCAGATAGCTGAATGCTGGTGCAACGTATCAAATGATGATGAACTACGTGTTTTGGAAACAGTTGGGTTAAAGCATGGAGGTGTATGTGGACGACATGATTATTTAGAGCTTATCTGTTCGGGAGCATTTGGATGATCTAGAGGATTGTTTTCAACTTGCTAGACATTATAACATTAGGTTGAACCCGACGAAGTGCACTTTTAGCCTTGGTTCGGGGAAATTTTTGGGTTATTTGGTAAGTAAAAGGGGAATAGAAGCTAATCTAGAGAAAATCCAGGTTATTCTATATATGAAGTTGCCTCAATTGTTTAAGGATTTTCAATGTCTGACGGGTTAGATTGAGGCATTGAGAAGGTTTATATCCAAGTTTGCGGAGTGGTGTTTGCCATTTTTTACACTCTGAAAGGACCAAAGAATGAAAAGACGTTTTAGTGGACTTCAAAATGTGAGGATGGTTGTAAGACCCCGAATTTTATGAAATGAAAGTATTCAATTTTCCTATAATTTTTATTCTATTTAGTAAATGGTTAAATTGATAAAAGGTTAAAGTTAAGGGTGATATTTGAAAATTTTGCAAAGAAAGCAAGTTGATATAAAATATTCGTTGTGTCGGGGAATATTCTTTTTAACAGGGAATATTCGTACGACGGCACAATTATTGGTGGACCCCACAACGGATGTATTGTCGTAGTTAGAAAATGACAGAATTATCTTTTTTTAAAAATAACGATGAAAGTGTTACCGTTAAAACTGTTGAACTACCCGGTAGTAAATGTATAGTAATACGCGTAGTTGCATAGTAGCACATGGAGTTGATTATTTATGCTTACGTGAGAAGTCACTCAGTTATACTCAATTATTGCAACAATAATTACTGCATCATATCTATCATATTATTGATTTAATTATTGTCACAGTATCATCTGCATAATATTTATTATTATTAAATCAATAATTGAGACGACAAAGTTATTCATATTATTATTTGTAATATTGACGATGTCTAGAAAGTTCTATCGAGGAGAGCTTTGGTCACCTAATTGCGCGCCAATAGGGAGAAATCCTTATCGAAAAGCCCCCTCTTCTGGTTGTTAAATACTGTGAGTTATAATATTAATGATCAATAAGTTCGTATTGATTAAAGATGAAATTGATATTTTTATTGTGTTGGGATTATTAGTGTTAATGGAAATCGACATCTATTTCGATAATAATTGATGTCTGGAGGTTATATTGACTAATCAGGTAATTAATCGGATAAATGAGCAATTAATTGCTATTAATTCACATGCTTATAACTATTTGTTCACATGTGTGTACTATTGATTCACATTCATGTATTATTAGGGGAGGTGGTGTAACATTGATAATACTTGCATGACTAAATTAAAAATGGAGGTATAGATGAAGGTACTATACTATAATTATTTTATTCACATGATTTTACTATTGATTCACATGATTGTATTATTGATTCACATGATGTACTATTAGGGGAGGTGGTGCAAGTTTGATAATACTTGCAGGACTAAATTAAAAATTAAGGAAAATATGAAGGTATTATACTGTAATATTTCGAGCCCCAAAACGTGCAATTATCGAAACTATATTTTTCTATAAATAGAAGCTCATTCTTCTTTCATTCTCATCAATTCACTAAGTCTCACAAGAGCAATTATAGAGAGAGAAGCTATAGAAAGAAAGAAGAAGCGAAGTTTGCTACTTCACTATTTCAGTATCCAGTCTTCTTCTGAGGTAAGGAGTATTATTTCTTTCGTATTCGTAAGGGATATTATTTTTGTTCAATATTCATATGAAATAATATTTTCTTTCATACTCTGTAGTACGTAAGTAATATTATTTTGTTTCGTATCCCTAATTCTACACTCATTTTGTTGAACTATTGCTTCTATACTCCGTGAAATTAGTAGAATATCATTGATATTTGCGCTTCATCCAGTATCTTTTCATGGAAATATTATTCTGAACATTCTTAATAATTATTAATCTTTTCATGCTGGAATACTATTCACGGGATACTATTTACGAGTACTATTCACATAGTACTATTCATAAAGTACTATTCATAAAGTACTATTCACGAAGTACTATTCACAAAGTACTATTCACAGTATACTATTCCTGAAGTACTATTCACAGAGTACTATTCACTCGGTACTATTCACCCAGAGTACTATTCATAACAAAAATTAATTTTTTTTTCGGTCCAAATCATTTTTGATACAATATTATTCTTGAATTTTACTCCACAAAGCAGTATCATGTTGACAATTTGGATATTTTTAAACTCTAAATAAATTTAAAGTCTTTAATATTTATCCTTTATTTCGTTTGATTAATGCTTATATCATTGTTATCATCCTCATGCTTATATTGTGATTAAAGTCATCTTCGGCCAAGGGTGCAAAGATGAACTGTTTATTAGTATGATTATGACCAGGGATCATTCGGTATAATCATGACTTGTAATGTTACAAATGATGTGGTAAAAGTCATCATTGGCCCGTAGTGCATTGATGGACTATTGTTGGTATTATTATGACCAGGGATTATTCGGTCTAATGTGAAAACATGAATATCCTTGACCCGTAGAGCATGGATGATTCGTGGTCATGATACTAATGAATATCCATAGCCGTAGTGCAAGGATGATTCAATGTTGTGGATTATTTATTAAGCTGAGTCTCAACGATAAAATTGATGATAAACTCTTAAATCATAAAAGATAGTAGATATCATGCTCTACTTGACTCTTCTAATGGATTATTTATTCCGCTGCAGTTAAACTTGTTGTCTATTGTATTCTATCAGTTTAACATTGTTGAAGGCTAACGATAATTTATTCTGCATTATCTTAGTCATAATATTTCTTACTGGGCTAGTTGAGCTCACCCTTTGCTTTCATTGTTCTCTTCAGGAAATGAGAATATAGCTGGGACTAGTCGGGGAACGGAGTGATGGTTTGAGATGGTGAATTAGTAGTCATCACTATTCTGTGAAATAGTGTGATAGTATTGAGGACTTATTTTGAGTTTGAATACTGTCTAGAAGACAATATTTGTATTAAAACTCACAGCTCATGTTGTATAATTAAGTTTGTATTTGTATTATGTACCATGTATTTGGCGACTCAGAATGGGTGATGTATACCTATTTTGGGGGCATCACAGTTGGTATCAAAGCCATAGAAAAGAGACCCGAGCCTTTATCTGGTGACTTCCAAGTCTTGGGATGCACCGAAGCCAGACTTTCTATAGGGGACGCCGTGTGTAATGGTGGCAAGTTGATAGGTATCATTGTGAGGTGCTATCCAAGTCATGGATGTAGGTCACAGTTGGTATCAAAGCTTAGGGATATGATCCCTGGCTGAGATGTGAGACAACAACTAGGAGGGGAGAGACGGGAAATTCCTTCGCTAGTATGACCTACCTAAGTTTTTTTGGTATTTAATTGGTCGGTCAGAGTATAGGGATAATATATGACATGTCAATTAACCCTTGTTTTGTGACAGTGTTTGAGAATGGCATCTGAAAATATTGAGATTAGCAATTAAGCACATGAGACCGTTGAGTCACCAACGATCAATACTCAGGATAATGTGCAACAGGAAGATAATAATCCTCAGGTAAACAACAACACCGATCAAATGATAAACGATGGGATGTTCAGAGGCTTTATGCAATTCATGCAACATCAGGCGAGAGAAACTACTGTTTAAAATACAGGTGAAAACACTGGCAACTCTTGGATGGTTACTGCTAAGCAGTTCAAGGTGCTGGGACCACCAGAGTTTTTGGGAGAGCCAGAACCACTTAAAGCGGAGACGTGGATAAAGCAGATCACCAAGATATTTGATGTCTTGGGATGCTCCGAGGAACAAAAGGTTCCCTTTGCCACCTTCATGTTGCGAGGAGAGGCAGATTACTGGTGAGAATCTGTAAAGCGCACTCAACCTGCCGCACTGAAGATGTCTTGGGAGAAGTACCAAAAACTGTTCAACGACAAGTACTTTCCCGAAAGTATTCGTCACATGAAGGAGGTAGAGTTCATCAAGCTGGAGCAGAACAATATGACCGTGTCGCAGTACAAAGCTAAGTTTGCCAAGTTGTCCCAGTTTGCGTCCCACTTGGTTGATAATGAGGAGAGAATGTCACAGATATTTCTAAGAGGTTTGAAACCCAAGATATGTCAATACCTAATTTCTCACAAACTTTGTTTATATTCAGATGTTGTGAATAGGGCTCAGTTAATGGAGCACGATAATGAGTCAACTCAACCAAAAGGTAACGATCAACATCATGATAATAATCATACCGGTGGCAACGGCCATCGGAACAATGATAACCACCGTGGGGGAAATTATCATGCCAAGAATGCTGACCACTTTGGTGGTAATCATGGCCAGGATAATAGAAGTAGAAATTTCAAGAAGAGAAGATTCAACAATGACCGAAAGACGTTGGTGGCAGCACCAGCACCCGTTTCCAAGGAAGGAGAACAATCGCCGGTCGTATGTTACAAATGCGGAGGGGAGGGACACATCAGTCCAAACTGTACGCAGCAATCCAAAACATGTTATAATTATGGAAGAGAAGGTCACCTAGCCTGATTTTGTCGTGCACCAAAGTCAAGTCCAGCTGGGATGAAGGCATCAAAGGCTGTCCCAGACAAGTCAAAGCCGGAAGTTTAAGTGAGAGCGTTTGTCAAGGAACCCGAACGAAGTAATCACGGGTAAGTTAATCATAAACGCTTACGAAGTCTATACCTTATTTGATACTGGTTCTACCCAATCTTTTATTTCTCCTACTTGCGCTCAACGTTTAAATTTAACTCCGGAGAAATTAAACTCTGACTTATCTGTTGAAACTCCATTAGGAGAAACCTTCATTACATGTGATATCCAAGTCTTGGATGAGAGTCATAGTTTTTAAATGATATTTCTATCGTTAATAAATTTCCTGACATATTCTCGTAGAATTTCCTGGCCTACCCCAAAGCGTAAAATCAAATTTTGTATTGACCCCAGTACAAAACCCATTTCTAAAACCCTCAAATATTTCTCCACCCAAAACGAACGTATCATGAGCCAAACATTTTGGCTCGAGCTGTTGAAGATTACGATCATACCATTCAGTACCATCCTGGAAAAGAGAACGTGATAGCTGACGCATTGAGTAAAAGATCATATGTAGGTACGAGTGCGATATTGTCAACGCAAAGGACCATTTTGTATGACTTACGAAGGATGGAGATAAAGTTAAAGACTCCAAGAACCTACGTGAAGATAGCAAATATACGAGTAGAACCGACTTTAATCGATAAAGTTAAAATTGCTCAAGCTACAGACTCAGAGCTGATAAATTTGAAGAAGAAGGTTCAAGAAGGCGTTATTCTAGAAGCAAGAGTCGAAATCTCAACCCTCGATTTAATTGGCCTATTTGAAATTCTCGATCGAGTAGGAATTGTGGCCTATAGACTCGTTTTATCGCTAAGTATGTCGTGTGTTCATAACGTTTTTCACGTATCGATGTTACGTAAATATGTGGACGACCCGAACAACATTATTGAATTAGAATCGGATGAGATAGCGGAAGATTTAACGTATAAGGAGATACCTATTAAAATGTTGGATAAGAATGAATATATTCTATGCTTAAAGGTTATACCTCAAGAGTTAGAATCTGACGAGGTATCCTCATCTCTTCGACATACCAAGTACGTATGTAAATTTTGAGGGCGAAATTTCATAATAAGGGGAGATTGTAAGACCCCGAATTTTATGAAATGAAAGTATTCAATTTTTCTATAATTTTTATTCTATTTAGTAAATGATTAAATTGATAAAAGGTTAAAGTTAATGGTGATATTTGAAAATTTTGCAAAGAAAGCAAGTTGATATAAAATATTCGTTGTGTCGGGGAATATTCGTTTTAACAGGGAATATTCGTACGATGACACAATCATTGGTTGACCCCACAACGGATGTATTGTCGTAGTTAGAAAACGACAGAATTATCTTTTTATAAAAATAACGGCGAAAGTGTTACTGTTAAAACTGTTGAACTACCCGGTAGTAAAAGTACAGTAATACACGTGGTTGCATAGTAGCACACGATATTGATTATTAATACTTACGTGAGAAGTCACTCAGTTATACTCAATTATTGTTACAGTAATTGCTGCATCATATCTCTCATATTATTGATTCAATTATTGTCACAGTATCATCTGCATAATATTTATTATTATTAAATCAATAATTGAGACGACAAAGTTATTCGTATTATTATTTGCAATATTGACGATGTCTAGAAAGTTCTGTCGAGGAGAGGTTTGGTCACCTATTTACGCGTCAATAGGGAGAAATCCTTATCGAAAAGCCCCCTCTTTCCTGGGAATGATCTGGTTGTTAAATATTATGAGTTATAATATTAATGATGAATAAGTTCGTATTGATTAAAGATGAAATTGATATTTTCATTGTATTGAGATTATTAGTGTTAATAGAAATCGACATCTATTTCGATAATAATTTATGTCTGGAGGTTATATTGACCAATCAGATAATTAATCAGATAAATGAGCAATTAATTGTTATTAATTCATATGTTTATAACTATTTATTCACATGTGTGTACTATTGATACACATTCATGTACAATTAGGAGAGGTGGTGCAACATTGATAATACTTGCATGACTAAATTAAAAATGGAGGTATAGATGAAGGTACTATACTATAATTATTTTATTCACATGATTTTACTATTGATTCACATGATTGTACTATTGATTCACATGATGTACTATTAGGGGAGGTGGTGCAAGTTTGATAATAGTTGCAGGACTAAATTAAAAATGAAGGAAAAGATGAAGGTATTATATTGTAATATTTCGAGCCCCAAAACATGCAATTATCGAAACTATATTTTTCTATAAATAGAATCTCATTCTTCTTTCATTCTCATCAATTCACTAAGTCTCACAAGAGCAATTATAGAGAGAGAAGCTATAGAAAGAAAGAAGAAGCGAAGTTTGCTACTTCACTATTTCAGTATCCAGTCTTCTTCTGAGGTAAGGGGTATTATTTCTTTCGTATTCGTAAGGGATATTATTTTTGTTCAATATTCATATGAAATAATATTTTCTTCCATACTCTGTACTATGTAAGTAATATTATTTCATTTCGTATCCCTAATTCTACACTCATTTTGTTGAACTATTGCTTCTATACTCCGTGAAATTAGTAGAATATCCTTGATATTTGCGCTTCATTCAGTATCTTTTTATGAAAATATTATTCTGAACATTCTTGATAATTATTAATCTTTTCATGGTGGAATACTATTCACGGGATACTATTTACGGGTACTATTCATGAAGTACTATTCATAAAGTACTATTCACGAAGTACTATTCATAAAGTACTATTCACAGTGTATTATTCTCGAAGTACTATTCACAGGGTACTATTCACCCAGAGTACTATTCATAATAAAAATTAAATTTTTTTCGGTCCAAATCATTTTTGATACAATAATATTCTTGAATTTTACTCCATAAAGCAGTATCATGTTGACAATTTGAATATTTTTAAACTCTGAATAAATTTAAAGTCTTTAATATTTATCCTTTATTTCGTTTGATTAATGCTTATATCATTGTCATCATCCTCATGCTTATATTGTGATGAAAGTCATCTTCAGCCAAGGGTGCAAAGATGAACTGTTGATTAGTATGATTATGACCATGGATCATTCGGTATAATCATGACCCGTAATATTACAAATGATGTGGTAAAAGTCCTCATTGGCCCGTAGTGCATTGATGGACAGTTGTTGGTATGATTATGACCAGGGATTATTCGGTATAAACATGACCATTGGTAAAAAGACGAATATCCTTGACCCGTAGTGCATGGATAATTCATGGTCGATACTAATGAATATCCTTGGCCGTAGTGCAAGGATGATTCAATGATGTGGATTATTTATTAAGCTGAGTCTCAGCGATAAAATTGATGATAAACTCTTAAATCATAGAAGATAGTAGATATCATGCTCTACTTGACTCTTCTAATAGATTGTTTATTCCGCTGCTGTTAAACTTGTTGTCTACTGTATTCTATCAGTTTAACACTGTTGAAGGCTAACGATAATTTATCCTGCATTATCTTAGTCATAATATTTCTTACTAGGCTAGTTGAGCTCACCCTTTGTTTTCATTGTTCTCTTCAGGAAATGAGAATTTAGCTGGGACTAGTTGGGGAACGGAGTGATGGTTGGAGATGGTGCATTAGTAGTCCTCACTATTCTATGAAATAGTGTGATAGTATTGAGGACTTATTTTGAGTTTGAATACTGTTTAGAAGATAATATTTGTATTAAAACTCACAGCTCATGTTGTATAATTAAGTGTGTATTTGTATTCTGTACCATGTATTTGGAGACTCGGAATGGGTAATGTATATCTATTTTGCGATCGTCACAATGGTTTCGAAGGGATCAAGAGATATTTGTCTTCAACACCTCTATTGGTAAAGTCGATCCCTTCGAAACCTTTATACTTGTACCTAGCAGTGAGCTCGATGGCGGTTGGAGCGGTGTTGGTTCGAGAGATGGGAAGAAAATAATTTCCGGTCTACTATGTTAACCATGCTCTTCGAGAAGCAGAGACAAGATATTTGAACTTAAAGAAGTTTTCTTATGCCTTGATAATAGCTAACAGGAAACTTCAACATTACTTCCAAGGTTGGTTAATAATTGTGTATACAGATCAGCCATTAAAGAAGATATTGAACAAGACATACATATCGAGATGACTTTCAACTTGGGCTATGGAGTTGACACAATTTTTTCTAGAATACCATCCTCAAAAGGCGATTAAAGGTCAGGCCTTAGTCGACTTCGTGGTGGAATGATCTTTTTCTGAACCAGACTCCGTTGATCAGGCATAAATTATGGTTGGGTCAGTCTTGGATGTTCTGTCGGTTCAGAATTCTTGGACATTTTATGTGGATTGGTCGTCGACTTCGGATGTTAGTGGAGCAGGGGTAATTTTGATGAGTCTAGAGGGGTTCAAGGTGCAGCAGGCTATTCGATTAGGGTTTAAGGCAACTAATAACGAGGCTGAGTATGAGGAGATTTTTGCAGGCTTACGGTTGGCTAAGAGTCTTGAGGTTAAGAGGTTGATCATCTTTTGCGACTCTCAACTGGTGGTTAAGCAGGTTGCAAGAGAGTACAAGACATGGGGTCAAGAATGACTAGGTATTTGGCCGAGGTCAAGGATCGGCTACATTATTTCAGTTCATTTTTTTTTTGAGGGGTTGATCGTTCGAACAACACAATAGCTGATGCTTTGGTCAGGTTAGCCACAATAGATGTAAGCTCTTTTAGTGGGTAGGTATATTTAGAAGTTTTGGATGTCCCAAGTGTTCAGAGGACAAAAGTAATGATCGTGGAATGTTCAGATTGCTGGCTAATGCCTTACATTAACTATCTGGCAGATGGCGCGTTACCTTCGTATCGGATGTTAGCAAAGAAGATAAAATATGGGAGTTCAAGCATTGTACTTATTAATGGGAAACTATAGCGGCGTGCATTCTCTTCACCCTTATTCAAGTGTTTGGTTCCATCCAAAGCTGAGTACGCACTTCGGGAAGTTCATGAAGGCATTTGTGGAGATCATATGGGAGCTAAGGCATTGGCATATAAGGTGCTTTGACAGGGTTACTACTGGCCAACAATCTTTCAAGAGGCAAAGTAATATGCTCAAAAATGCCCAAAATGTCAGTTGAATAGTCTTATTCCTCATCAGCCTCCCGAAGAGTTGTTCTCAGTTTTATCACTGATTCCATTTTCATTTTGGGGAATTGATATCTTGGGTCCATTACCGAAGGCAAAAGGGCGGGTCAGTTTTGTTGTAGTAGCTATTGATTACATTACTAAATGGGGAGGTCAAGCGACTTCAGACAATCACATAGCAAGAGTGTTTAAAGTTTATCAAAGAATTTGTAGTGTTTCGATTCGGGATACCCTTGGTGTTGGTGTCAGATAATGGGAGACAGTTTGTGGGATCCAAGTTTGAAGAATTTTTGAAGAATTTGGGCATTTAACATCAGAAGACTTCAGTGGGACATCCTCAGTCCAATGGTCAGGTTGAAGTCACTAATCGAACTCTACTCAATGGAATTAAGAGGAGATTGGATGAAGTGAAAGGAAGATGGCCCGAGGAGTTACTCAGTGTCTTATGGGCGTATCGGACAACGATAGATGATTATTTGTTCCGGATTGCCTATAGGACTGATGCCCTTGTTCTAGTCGAGATCGGGTCTCCTTTACTTCGAGTCAGTCGTATAAGGAACTTTATAATGATGAAGGCCTCCGCCTCAATCTTGATTTATAGGAGGAGGTTCGGGAGTCGGCCTTGGTTAGACTAACAGTCTACCAGAGAATGTGATAACCTGAAAATTTATAAAAGCTTGAATGATTAAAATAAAGATTAAAGAATAAAACATAGATGGGAATTAGAGGATTAATTAAAAAATTTAAAGAACCTATATGGTTTGATTTGATTTTTTTTAGCAATGTAAAGAAAATGTGTCTATGTATAGGAACATATATATACTTAGTGATGTGCTATATATTTTAGCAAGAGGGATGATAAGGATAAATACATTATGACATGTATGAGACTAAGTAAATACATATATTGTAAATATGTATATATATTTATTCTTTATATAAAGAGAATTAAAGAAAAACTTTGTAGCCTAATGTTATAAATTAGGTTTTGGAATTAAATAACCTAAATAGTTATCTTTATTTAGTGGTCCTAGTATTTTAATTATATACAAGTAACCTAATCTAAGAGATTTGTGGAACATGTCTCAACCTATTAAATTATTTTATATGAATATAGTAAATGAATATGAATATTATGTGTTTGTTTATTATATAAACAAATGAAAGAAACTAATGTAACCTAATTATATATTAGGAATGAAAAATTGAATAACTTAAGGGTTATGGTATGAGAGAATAATAATATTTAAATATATATTAATCCTAAGATATTTATTTTATACATCTCAATTAATTAATTTTATAACCTAATTAAAACAAGTCTAATTGGGTTAAATAATTAAATGTGCATGAGTAATTATTTAAATTCCAAATAGGTGGAATGGAAACCTTAATTAAATTATTAGGGTATGATAAAATTAAAAGTATTGAACTATGTTAATTTACATGGTCCAAGATTAATTAGAGAGCCCAAAAGATTAAATGAGTAGCCAAGTTAAGCCCATGTGTTAAGGAACTTGTTGGACATTTAAGTAAGTAAATATTACATTAAAATAAAAAAAATGGAAAAGAAAAGGCCACATGGCCAGCTCCCACATGGGAAGAGAAAAGAGATTCATTCATATAATGATTTTATTTTACCCACTTCTACTAACTCCTTACCTAATGCCTTATGTGTCAAGCTTCTAAGTAAACAACACATTGTCCAAGCTTACAAGCAACCTCATAATCAATGAGAGAGAGAAAGCAAGAAAGAAGTTGGGGGATGTATATAGATATACATAACATATATATATATATATATATATATATATATATATATATATATATATATATATATACTAAATTTACTAACAACAAATAGAATTTATTTCATTTTCTTTTATCTCATCTCACTTCCAAGCAAACAAAGAAAACAAAATTGAGAGAGAGAGAAGAGAGGCCATTCGGCAGCCACAGAGGGAGAAGAGGGAGAGTTTTTGCAAAGTCTCCAAACCCCATAATCAAAACTAGGAAGAAGAAGAGGGAAGCTTAAGCAAAGGTATAACTTTAAACTAAGATATGTAATTTATTGTTGATTGTTCTAAATCAAAACTTGGATCTATGATTCCAAATATCAAAATTCTAGATCTACATGATTTAGAGTGTGTTATGTATAGATCTATCCCTTTTGACTATCAAAAGTTGGATTAAAAACTTAGAAATGAAAACTAGTTTCTTAAGGGTTAGAAAGCCCTAACTTTTATGTACTTTGGATATCTACCGTTTTAGATCTATGACTTCTTTTTGCGATCCGTCAAAGGGGGATGATAGATGTGTAAGTTAGCTTTCAAACCCAAGTGATATCACTCAAATATGTTAACTATACATCAAATTGCAACTGTTTTAACCAAAACAGTCCTGTCGGCAAAAGAAGGGATTTGAACATGGAAAAAGTCCCCTGGCCAATTTGGTCCAGGGGCATTTCCGTTAACTTTTGTTGCTTCAAAAATTCTGTAAAAATTTGGAGTGATAATATGATAAGTTATCTGAGTCCTGTAAAAAGATGGGAATTTTTTGGATGTATAGAATGAGAGTTATGAATTTTACGGGAAAAGATTATTTTTAAAGAAAACCTGAATAACTCTTTGTGGATAACTCCAAAAATTCTGAGATTTTTACTGGAAGTATATATATATATATATATATATATATATATATATATATATATATATATATATATATATATATATATATATATATATATATGTCAGGAACATACCCTATAAATTTCAGAAGTTTCGGACAAAGTTGTGATTTATGATAAATGTAGCAAGTTTTGGCTATTTTGGACTATTTAAATATAGTAAATGAATTTTAAAAAATTCCAAGAAAAATATATGTTCATAACGGAGACATATTCTTTCAAATCCCAGAAAAGAAAACTTTTTGGAACAGATTTGGTATGTTTCATGGAAGTAGTTTAGTTATGAATAAATGAATTAAATTAATTATGTGATATTGAAAATTAGAAAAATAAGAATTTATGGCTTGAGAACCCTAGATATGCTATATACATAATGTTAAGATTGATTTAATGAGATGTTATGTTTATGGCATTTTAGGTTCATTAAATAAATGAATTAGTAAATAATAAACAATTAAAATAAATTATTTGTAAGTTTAATTAATGATTAAAATATTATTAAAAGATTAATAATATTAGTTTAAGATATTATTAAGCGATTGATAACATTGAGATAAAAGTGTTATTAAATCATTGATTTAAAATATTATTTAATGATTAATAATATTAGTAAATAATTTTAATATTATTAAATAATTAATAATATTTAATGAGAGTTTAAAAGATGAGTTAAGTTATTGATTGGACATTCAATAGGCTATATTGAATAGTATAATGAATTGAAAATTTAATATATTGAAAAGGGATAACAGATTGCTGAATTAGTGTATTCGGTTTGCTGAATTAATATATTCAGTTTGTTAATTTAGTGTATTCAGTTTGCTGAATTGATATTCAATTTGATGAATTAGTATTTGGGTTGTTGTATTAGTATACAGCTTACTGGATTATAAAGAATAACTTATAAAATGAAAGATTAAGTGTTAAATCGTAATGTATATGATAAAGTAATTAAAATTTTATCGGAGGACGATAATAAGACTAATGTTGTAAGGTGTTATCTAATATTTGATTATGTGATTAAATGTTAAATAATTTACTTATAGAGTAGTAGTATTATGAGGTATAATATGATGTTGATTGAAAGATCAATCTTAACAATTATAGGTCTTTACAATAAAGAGATTAAATTAGATTGTGTAGCAGTAATCGACGGTACATGCAAGTTCCCTAACTCAAACTCGAGTTATTAACTCAAAGCATGTTAGTGGATAATTATTGTTGATTATTCCACATATATGATTATTGATTCGTAATTAGTGCATGTTGCATATGTTCATCAGGTATGAAAGACTGATCACCTTCATTACCATATAAGGTTCAATTAAATTTGTTCATGGTCATTGTTGACTACCCAACATTATTGGTTCAGTCATTCAATTATTGAAATTCTGATTCATGCTCTTTCACAATTATTATATTAAAATTCGGAAGCTTATTCTTTCTTTCAATCATGATATATCTTTATTGTATTTAAACTTGCTGGGCAAAGTAGTTGCTCACCCTTGCTATATTGTGATAACCAATTTTAGATTAAAATGAAGGCTCGAAGAACAACAGTGGCAAATGCCAATTCCAAGAGTAGATTATTATGCATTTAGAATAATTAAGTTATCTGATGCAAATGATATTGTAAACCTTTTAAGTTATTGAAGGTATGTATTAAGTTAAGGTTGTAGACCTTGGGTATTTTTGTAGAATCCTTTGAAATAAACAATGTATGTTTATATATTCCGCATTAGTTTATAAAATGTGTATAAAGATGTTTTATCGTGACGCACCAGGTCCGAGGTAAAAGGGGCTTGGATTTGGGGGCACTATAGGAGAACAACTAGACATTATAACAAGGGTGTAAAGCTTAGGAGATTTGAAGTTGGAGATCTGGTTCTTCGAGAGGTGGAGGTTTTGACGCCCCAAAACCTCATAAATTTAATGCCCAACTAGGAAGGACCATATGAAGTTACTGAGGTGCCAAAGCTAGGTACTTATCGACTTCGAGAAATGGATGGATAAGAGGTCAAAAACACTTGGCATGCTGGGAGACTTAAGAAGTATTATTAGCAGTTCATGTTAATTAGTTTCGTTTTATGACTATAAATTTTTCTAAGTTATTAATGAAATAAATATTTAATTTTGTTGAAAGATAGATTTTTCATTCATGTTAAATATTTGTACATCGGGGAAGATGATTACATAATAGGCATAATAAGCAAATCATTTTTAATCTTGAAGAACAAGGATCGCCCTAAGCTTCGGCCTCGTCGTCAGAGGAATCTAGGATAGAGGGATCAAGGCCAGAAACTTGTATTCTTTCTTTGTCTTTATCTTGAGAACTTTGGTAGCTATTACCGAACTGCTACATGACTTTTTTTGATAGTTTAGGAGACTTCCTGTACTCTTAACAAATTTGTTGTTTGACCACTTCGGTCAATGGTGGCCAAGGGCTTTTGTAGTCAACAAACTCCTTCTCCAAGGTGTTATGGATTCCAATCATTCTTTTGGTATCATCATGCATCTTCTTAACTTGGTTATGCAAAGCCACATTGCCAATCTTCAGGTGTTCTTTCTCTTTTTTCATCTCTTCCCGATCATCCAGGAGTATTCTTCGGCGTTCTTCTCCTTCGAAAGCTTTCAATTTTTCCATTCTCAGCTCGGCCTGCAACTCCTGGCAGTGAAAGGAAGTGTTTGCGTGTAGGATTTTTTCTTTTTCGAAGCCGGTCAGTGTAGCATGAAGCATGTATTCCAAACACACGACTTCGGCCTCTAATTCTTTTTCTCTTTCATCGACTTGGGAGAGTCAGCGTATGATCGGGGAAGAGATTGATGCTGACTGTAAACAAGGATTAGGTGGATTAGTAAAAAAAAAATTTAATGGGTTTTATTGAATGAGAGGGTCAAGGATGTTTACCCGACCTTGATGCATGAAATTTGCATGGATGAGTTCTTTAAGACTAATGTCTTCGAACCTCTTTTCATTAGTAGGAAGCAAAAAGTTCTCGAAGAGCTCATGTGGAAAGTCTTCGACATATTCTGACCATAACGTCATCGAGGCCCAAACCTCTCAAATTTAGCTAGTAGAGGTTAAAGCTTGTTATGGAGAAGGGGGAGGAGGTTGGTGTTCAGGTGATGGTTCTGTATGGGGTGTTTTAGCTGGTGGTTTAGATGAAGGGTCTTCGAATTCTTTTCTTTTTTGGTTTTGGTTTACGGTTGGTTCGGTGGTTGGCGTTAGATCAATGATAATTATTTGAGGTTCGGTAGTAGGTGTAACTTCGAGTTGGGAGGTGGATGGTCCTGAAAAGGTATTTTTTGGTGCTTCAGTTGTAGGTTTTCGATTAGCTGTCTTCCTCAGACGCATACTTTTTACTCGGAGGAGGGTGGTTCTTTTTTAAAAAAGGGGCATGTCTAGTGGGTTTGGGTAAAAGATGGTGTTGGGATAATTGAGGGGGATTCGGTCATTGGGACAGATGTGATAGGTTGGACTAAAATAGGGGTTTCAGTAGGAGAGTTTGTAGGGTAATGGAAGGAATTCGACTGATGTTGGGGGTTGGAGTCGGCTTGATAAGAGACACTATAAGAAACAAAATGTTAAGTCAGAAGGGAAGTTTATAATAGTACGAGTTAAATTGAAGGGTTCATGACTTACATTTATGTTCTTACAACCAAGTATGGTCGTTCAGGAGCTCGAGGTCCCATTCTTTAATCAGTAGTTTTTTAATGGTTTTTACCAGTTCTTCAATTCGGGATCGTGATAATTCTCTGATGGTTACATTTGGTCGAGAGGCTTCAGCCCAGTCCAAAATTTGGTGGGTATCAGGGCCTCGGATGAAGAACCACTGTGAGTATCATCCCTTGTTGCTTGAAGGGGTCTTCCATTTTTGTGCTTTGTTATTTGTTTATCTATTGGAATCTTAACTCTCTGGATAGGCTCATGGAGAATAGAGAGAAGAAAAAGTCAATGGTGGGTGGGATGTCAAGTTCGTAATAGAGGGCGATTAAGGAGATGATGCAAATGTAGGAGTTCGGCACCAGTTGTATTAGGTCAACCCCGATGAACCCTAGAAGGGTGATGATGAAGGCATGAAGGGGAAGGAGAACCCCATATTTAAGGGCACTAAGGGAAATGGCGGTCCACCCATCAGGAAGATGGTATATTCGTTCGGTGGGGAGAGTAGCACAGATTTCATAGGTGATAGGAATATAGTATTGCTCTCATATTTCGGTGAGGTTATCAGTGTTAATTGGTGAGATAGTGTTAATATCGGTATAAGTCTCCTCGTTGGAATACTCTTTCATCATTTTTTGTGCAACAAGCTCAGCTTTGGATGGAATTGGAGCTTGGGGCAGAGGAATTGGTGGTAGTGATTACGGTGGAATTGGTAGTAATTGCGGTGCAAGTGGTGGAGGAAGTTGATACAGTGGTGGGGATGGAAGCAATGATAGGGATGGTAGAGTTCGGGATAAAGCTAAAGTGGTGTCTTCAGTAGACGTGATTGGGGAAGTAGAAGATGGAGTGTTTGAGGAAGCCATTGGAAAGCAAGGATGAAGGACAATTTGAAGAAAATTCGATAGAAAAGGGGGAATGCAGTGAGCAGAGAAGTTTGCAGATGAACTCAAGAGTTTTTAAAAACCAGATCTGAAAATTTGGCGGTTTCTTTTGGGAGAAGTGGGTTTTTAAAAATGGTGGACTTTTGGGCTTCACACGATTTTCGGAGTATAAAGCATTGAATGAGCAGAAATGATGATGCCCAAGGAGAATGTACGGACGCATGACCGACCATGGCCTTTGGGCTTCTTCATTTAATATTCAATTATTAGGCTATATATGGTGATTCTTTCATTAAATGTTCCATTGTAATAAAAGATTGGGGAAAAATGTTGGGGCATGATTATTTGGGCCATGGGCCACGTGGAGGAATATTCCCCATGTAGGAGGTTGGGCCTGGTGGATTTTGTGGGTCATAGTCTACGTGGAGAAAGTCTCCCCACGTAGAAGGCCAATTTGGGTAGTTGGAGAACTTTATGGAATCTAAGATTCCTAACTATATTTACTCCAAATGAATGTGTCAGGATAGAATCTAACTTCCTTTCTTTAAGGAGATTCAGTTTAATCCCATTAAGGAATCTAACGTAATGAGGATTTCTAATTCCATACGGGGAAGGGCATGTTGGAGGAGGTGTGATCAATATAAATACAAGGGTATATGCTGGTTCTCAAGTACACACATAACATCTTAATATTTTTCCAACAGTAAAGCTTAATACCTCCATTGTTAAACCTTATTCAGTCTGTACTTATTCTCACACCGGAGCTATCCCTAGGCGACCTAAGCTGTCAAGTTTCTCCTTGTGACTTCATTTCTGTACAGGATTGGACGCGTCATTGGTGATTGAGGTGCGTAGACGAATCTTAACGTTAATAGGGAAATATTTTGTAAGAATAAACTTTTTGTTTATCAAGTGGATGACAATATGTTAACTCGTGAACAAAAAATATCTGTTGAAAACTGAATGGTTCACAAGAATGGTCTCTTCTTAGAATAATTGATCAAATATTATCTCCTTTATATACGGAATACAGTCAGCACTAGTAAATTGATGATCTTAGGTAAAATATTTGTGACTAATGGACCTTTATGCTTACTAAGTAGAACAATTATGTGCTAACTCATTTACAGATGCTTTTTGTTCACTAATAATATACATGTTGGGGATCACTACGTCTACGCTACCTTTCAACATGTTGATTAACGTCTACCTAGCATGTTTTATCCCTTCAGAGTAACAGCCATTGGCATATGTGCATTAAAATGGATAACGTTTCATGGCGTAGAAGTGAATGTCATCACAGATCTAACACCCTTTCAGCGGATAGTACAATGTGGGAAACGAGCAGAGCCGGTCCTGAGTTTTCTAAGGCTCAGGGCAAATTTTCTCAAGTGTGCCCCTTTATTCAAATTAAATAAATAAATTATCAACTAATTAATTTTATTAAAATTATAAAAATTTACAAAAGATAAGGAAGAACACTTTGGGGCCTAATTAAATCCTTGTTTGGGGAAAACCCAATGGGACAAAACCCCAAACGAAGGAAAAAGAGTACCTCGGATTGTATAAATTGCATTAAAAAACAAAAACTACATATTTGAGTCTATATGCTTCCTCTCTTATCTTCATAAGCATTTCCAATTATAAAGAACAAGAATCTCAGTCAAGTTTTCTATTGAATCAAATAACAAATAAGAAAAAGTTAACAAATATATGTATTACAATTTACAAAATTTATACATCTAGCTGTTAGGTTTGTAAGATTCATAAACGCGATCAAATTGCTCAAAGTAAGAGGAAACGTGATAAAATATTTTAAAATTTTACAAACCATATATCCGGATCATCTTTATGCACAATTATTAATTCAACGAAAAGATGATGAACAAGAATTATACCTTTGAAGATTCGAGCTTCCTCAGGTACAAGTTCACCTCCAAATCCTTTCACGTTCAACTTGAATCCACCGGGTTTGATTCATTCCTTTGATCAACGTTAGGCACCCAAGTGTTTGGCCTCTAGAGGTGATCCACTAAAGAAGAAGAAAGATTTAAGAAGATATGTGTTTGGAAAAACCCTAGTTTTTTTATCTCTCATAAAAAAGGTATACTATCCCAACTCTTGGAATTACGTATTCACGTGTGTTGTGAAAGCATCAACCCCCACCCATAATAAGACTCCTCTTATTTATAGATGTAGGCAACCATCCTTAATAATTAAGGAATTGAGTTTTATTTTAATTAATTAAACTCATTTAATTAATTAAGCTCCCAATCTTATTAGGAATAATTAATTAAACTCTTTTAATTAATTAGTCTCTTAATCCTATTAGAAATATATGAGAGTACTTTTATTAATTAATTCCCAAACTCCTTTATGAATTAAATAATAATAATAGTAATAGTAATAATAATAAGATTTCTCTTATTAATTTATATTTAATATTTCCAAAATATTAAATAATAAATATTAAGCTATTTAATCTATTCTATCATCATAGATTAAATTAAATACACTTAACTTATTATTACGATTATGACATTTGCTTCTAAATAAATATTCTTCCTTTTGCGGTGTGACCCTTTAGGTTCTCCATATTAAACCGGTTGTTAATAAATCAATTAGAACAATTCTAATCTTATTTAAATAAATAAATTAAACTATTAGTTTATTTAAATAAATAGTATTTATTCTACAATAGGGGTAAGCCTCCCTAGCAATTAACGATTTTCCAGATAATATAGATTTCAACATTAATCATAAAAGAATATTTAAGTAAATAGTTAACGTACAATTCAATCCTTCCACCATACAATGTCTCAATTAAATATAAGACATGGAATTACTTTCAAGTCTTATTTTATTTAATTCTATGTATTTTGGTTCTCAAATGCACAACTCCAAATAATGCAAATTAGAAACTCCTTTTTAATTTTATTCTGCCTTGGCCAAGGACTACTAGGTTGTCATTTATCGAATCACATAGGATATTTCTCTTCTTCTAATAGAAGCGGTAGATTCTTTATTGATCATATATTATCTCCATGTATAACTTATTATATCTAAGCATACACTTTGATATACCCTAAGGGTCTTAAGGAATAAGTAAAAGTATAATTCATCATACACAAGATACTATGATGATCTCAAGTCCAAGGATCACTTGTACTACTATCACTATAGGAATTCCTATTGATAGGCAAGTAAAACTCCATTAGATATTCCTTAGCAAGCCACGTTCAGTGTACTTATTCTCCAATAAGCACCTACATACTTACTTTAGTGTCTCCAAACAAATGATCATGAGATCAATCATCCTCATCTAATGAGTAAGAAACGTATGTACCAATCTATCCGGACTCATTAATCCCTTTTTTAGTAATCCATCGATTGAGAAATTTTTAGTTTTTAAGCTATCTAAGAATTTAAATCTCATCTAGCATGATCTCATTATGATTCTGAAAGCATTATTTAAAACTATGGGTTTATCACATATTATAAAAATAGCACCATGTAGATAAATTAAAGCCTTTAATATTAATATTTGTGACGCCCCCAAAATAGGTATACATCACTCATTCTGAGTCGCCAGATATCACACTACAGAAATTAAATACAAACTTCATTTATACAAATGTTGAACTGTCGTGCAGAGTACGACAACACATAAGCTGTGAGTTTTAATACAAATATCTATAACTCTCATGGTGTCTCGACCACAACACCTTACAATGGTACTTTACATAAAAGTAAAGTCAATAACTGTTTTAGAAATTAAAATCTTTGAAAAATGCTCAAGGAAACCTTCATACATGGGAGGTCATGCATCTAAGTTATGGTAGATATCATATAACTCGAGAATTATCTTTGGTTGACCCAATAGACCCCAAAAAATGAGAAGATTATTATCATGTTCTTTTCAATGGTGATTCTTCTCTTGACATATATTTATCTCCATTATCTCCAATTGAGAATTATATTTCAACCAAACTCCGAGATTATATAGGTAGTGCTCATAGATATAATTAGCAAGTGCATGTGCACAACCCTATCTTATGTTAACACGAAGTCATCTGTCAATAGGCATCTTGTATGATAGTGACAAAATACCCTTCCAAAGTTGGGTTCACCTCACCCTATTCGGTTCATCAAAATCAACGGTTAAAATGACGTATAAAATACGATACACTTATCTAAAATTCTCAATAAAAGTATTTCTATACTGTTTTGGGGAAACCTCAACAGCTATAGACCATCGTTCTATTCCCCTGTTATCCCCGCTCGACCCAGCTACACTCTTATTACCTGAAAGGAATTGTGAAGCAAAAGGGTGAGCACAACTAGCCCAGTAAAGAATATCATGACTAAAGATAATTAAATTATCAACAGCCTTCGCCAGTAATAAATCAGAGATTTAGAACATATGGTAGATGATAAAACTTTTCAACCATAGTGGCATCGGAACGAGCAATCCATTAGAAGAGTCAAATAGACCATAAAGTCTATTATCTTCTCCATGTTAAAAGTCCACCAACAATGTTTTGTCCCTGTAAGATCAATCAATAGTTCCTGTCCACAATCATGTGAATAACTCATAATCATAATTATGATTCTAAATTCCTCTTCGCACCCAGGACGGAGATAATTTTCATCACTTATCTTTACCTAAAACATCAAAAATCATGGTTATACCAAATAATAATTTCTGTTCATAATCATACTAATAAATTCATCATTCCACTACGGGCCAAAGATATTCATTAACAGTTCATCTTTGCACTACAGGCCAAAGACATACAATTGTATTTTAGAAGAGTCAAGTAGAGCATGATATCTACTATCTTCTACGAATTAAAAGTTTATTATCAATATTTTATCACTGAGACTCAGATCAATACATCACCGAATTATCCATGCACTACGGCCAAGGATATTCGTTAGTATCACATTCATGAATTATGTGACAACCCCAAAATAGGTTCATTCCACCCAACCCATTCTGAGTCGTCAAATACATGGTACAGAAAACAACTACAACTTTATTACAACAATTGTCGTGCAAAATACAACAACACATATGCTGTGAGTTTGGATACAAATATATACCAAATGTGACATTGGACATCATCATGTATCAGCACCTCACAAGGGTACCTTACATAAAGGTACAGTCAAAAACTGTTTTAGAAACTAGAATCTTTGGGAAGTGCTCAAGGAAACCTTCGTACATGGGAGGCCACGCATCTAGGTTATGATAGATATCATATGGCCACAGAATTATCCTTGGTTGACCCAATAGACCCCAAAGAAAAACGAGAAGATTACTATCATATTCTTCCCAATGGTGAGTCTTCTCTTGACTTATCATTATCTCCACTGTCTCTAATTGAGAATTATACTTCAAACAAACACCAAGATTATATAGGTAGTGCCCATAGATATACTCAGCAAGTGGATGAACACAACCCTGTCCTATGATGACACGAGGTTGTATGTCATTAGACATCTTGTATGATAGTGACAAAACACCCTTCCAACGTTGGGTTCGCCTCACCCTATTTTCTTCACCAAATATAACTACTAAATGATAATCACCGTTCTATTCCCTTGTTACCCCCGCTCGACCCAGCTACACTCTTATTACCTGAAAGGAATTGTGAAGCAAAAGGGTGAGCACAACGAGCTCAGTAAAGAATATCATGACTAAAGATAATTCAATTATCAATAGCCTTCATCAACAATAAATCAGAGATTTAGAACATATGGTAAATGATAAAAATTTCAACCATAGTTGCAGCGGAACGAGCAATCCATTAGAAGAGTCAAATAGACTATAAAGTCTATTATCTTCTCCATGTTAAAAATCCACCAATAATATTTTATCCCTGAAACATCACTCAACAGTTCCTTTCCACAATCATATGAATAACTCATAATCATAATTGTGACTATAAATTTTTCTTCGCACCCAGGACGAAGAATATTTTCATCACCTGTCTTTACCTGAAACATCAAAGATCATGGTTATACCAAATCACAATTCCTGTTTATAATCATACTAACAAATCCATCTTTGCACTACGGGCCAAAGATATTCATCAACAAACCATCTTTGCACTACGGGCCAAAGATATTCATCAACAAACCATCTTTGCACTACGGGCCAAGGATATTCAACAACAGTTCATCTTTGCATTACAGGCCAAAGATATTCATCAACAGGCCATCTTTGCACTACATGCCAAAAATATTCATCAACAATTCATATTTTCACTACAGGCCAAATATATTCATATCTCAAAGAAATATATAATCATTTCAGAATTTATATAAACAATAATTATAACCATGTTGATCAATTCACCTTTGCACTTAAGCTTAAGATATTCAATTATAAATTCAATGGTCATGATCATACCAGTCACAATTCAACTTTGCACTACAGGCCAAAGAGAACCCTAGTCATGATCATACCAATAATCTACCCATCTTTACACTCTAGTGAAAGAGAATTTTAACATCAGGGTTATAAAAATGTTATATATGATGATAAAAATAATATGATCAACATATAGTTTTAATCTCAAGAGTAATATTCGTAACTCATGAATAGTAACCCCGACACAAAAGATAGAAATTCTACAATAAAATTCATACCAATATTTCGGTATAATGATATTGAAAGAATAACATTACTTAAATTTATAAACAATTTATTTTAATTGTTTACACTTTACTAATTAATGCATTTAATCATCATAAAATGCCAACTCTTACAATTTCATCATCAATAACCAAAACCCTCATCAAAAATCTGCATATACCTCATATAGGATTCTCAAGCCATAAAATCCTATTTTCCAATTTTCTTTCTTCACAAAACATATTTAATTCATTTACTCATAACTAGACCATTTTCATGAAAAATACCAAATCAGTTCCAAAAATATTTCTTTTCTGGGATTTAGCATAATATAGTCCCATAGTGAACATATATTTTTCTCAGAATTTTTAAAAGTCATTTACTATTTTTCATATGGCCAAAATAGCTGAATATTTAGACATTTATCAAAAATTGTTCTTTTGTCTAAAAATTCTGAAATTTACAGAGTATACTTCTATCATATACATGTACTTCCAATAAAAATTTCATCAATTTTGGAGTTAACCACAAGGAATTATAAGCTGTTACTTTTAAAATAGTCTTTACTCATAAAATTCATAACTCTCAATCTATACATCCAAAAATCACCATTTTTGGACACAATCAAGAAAACTCATCAAAATATCATTTCAAATTTTTCCAGAATTTTTGAAGATCAGAAAAATTACGAAACTGAAAATCATAACAACCCTTAAAATTCCTTAATATCCCTTACTATCCCTTACTATCCCTTACAATCCCTTACCTCAAAAGAGCAGTACTTCTGGCTGGATATCGGATATGATGCTGAAGGAAACTTGCACTGAATAGCAACTCTCAAAGTATCTAAATACTCACAAAATATGCTTCATAATATAGAGAGAGAAAGAGAGAAAACTTATGTTTCTGGTGTGATTTTCAATTCTAACTTAGCCCTCTATTTATAGGAAAATTTTGGTAGGTTTGACCTGCAACCTGATGGCTTTACCTGCTACTATTCCCACCCACCACATTTGAAATATAATTCAGCACATTTTTTCACCAACCACAAGTGGGGCCCACCAATTCTAGAATTTTCCACCAAAATGATAAACTCCGAAAATTCAACAATTTCTGAACCAGTCATCTCGTAAAATTCATAATAAATCATACGTTCATTTTTAACGGTTCAAAATTTGTGGGCATATACTCAACTTATATATGTATAACATATCCAAAAATTACCACGATCCAACGGTCGGATTAAAAATTATAACACCCGCAATATTTCTCAAAAAAACCCTGATTTTTAATACCTCCATTCCGACAAAAATACGGATAAAAATCTCAACATTAACTCCTTCATTTTTTAACCACAAAAATATATCCCTCATTTATATCCACATAAAATAAATATTTTCTTATCATATGAATCAATAATTAATTATTCACAAATAATATTACAGAATCACATTTATGACAACCAGGCCGTTCCCAGGAAAGAGGGGGCTTTCCAATAAGGATTTCTCCTTACTGGCGCGCAATTAGATGACCAAACCTCTCCTTAGACAGAACTTTCTAGATATTGCCAATAATGTTATCTAATAATATTATTCAAATAATATGAATTATTGATCTGATAAAGGAAAATACTGTGCAGCAACAATTATTGAAACAACAATAATATAAAATATCAACGCAGCAATTATTGAATCAATAAAATAAAATATTGAATAATAACTACTGTAACAATTATTGAGTAGTGCCTTCTTACGTAAGAATCAATAATTGGTGCAATACCGTGTGCTACTGTACAATAACGCGTATTACTGTATTTTAACCACCGGGTATTTCAACAGTATTAACAGTAACAACTACGCCGTTATTTGTAAAAAACTCAAATTTGTCGTTTTTTTCATCCGACAGTTATTCGTTATGGGGCCCACAAATAGCTGCGCCGTCGTACGAATATTTCCCGACAGAAAGAATATTCCACGACCAAACGAATATTCCCCGACAATAATGATTATTTTATAACCACTTGTGTATTTTGAAAAATTTTTACATTTCACCCATAACTTTAACTTTTTATCAATTTAACCATTTACTGAATTGTAATTATAAGAAAAATTGAATACTTTTATTTCATAAAATTCGGGGTCTTACAAATTATCCATGCACTACGGGCCAAGGATATTCATTAGTATCATGACCACGAATTATCCATGCACTACGGGCCAAAGATATTCGTGTTTTCACCAATGGTCATGATCATGCCAAACAACAATTCATCTTTACACCCTTGGCCGAAGAGAACGCATGGTTATGATCATACCAACATATGTCCATCAATGCACTACAGGCCAATAAGGACTTTTACCACATCATTTGTAACATTACGATCATGATTATACCGAATAATCCCTGGTCATAATCATACCAATCAACAGTCCATCTATACACGTAAGCCACAGATGACTTTCATTACAATATAAGCATAAGGATGATGACAATGATATAAGCATTAATCAAACGAAATCAAGGATAAATATTAAAGACTTTAAATTTATCTAAAGTTTAAAAATATCTAAATTGTCAACATGATACTGCTTTGTGGAGTAAAATTCAAGAATAATATTCATGTATCAAATATAATTTGGATAAAAAATAAATATATTTTTTGGGTGAATAGTACCCCGTGAATAGTAACCTGTGAATAGTACTTCGGGAATAGTACCTCATGAATAGTACCCCAGCATGAAAAGTGCCCCAAATATTCGGGTGAATAATATTCGAGTGAATAGTAATTGGGTGAATAGTAACTCGTGAATAGTACTCTGGCACAAAAAGTGCTCCGAATACCCGAGTGAATAATATTTAAATAAATAGTAACCCGTAAATAGTAACTCATGAATAGTAACTCGTGAATAGTATTCCGGCATGAAAAGATCAATAATTATCGAGAAAGCTTAGAATAATATTTTCATGAAAAGATACTGGATGAAGCGCAAATATCAAGGATATTCTACTAATTTCACGAAGTATAGCATCAATACTTCAACAGAATGAGTGTAGAATTAGGAATACGAAACAAAATAATATTACTCACATACTACAGAGTATAAAAGAAAATATTATTTTCTATGAATGCTGAACAAAAATAATATCTCTTACGAATACGAAAGAAATAATACCCCTCACGAATAAGAAATAAATAACATCCCTTACGAATATTGAACGAAATAATATTCATACGAATATGAAAAATAATATCTCTTCTGAATATGAAAATAATACCTCTTACCTCAAAAGAAGACTGGATACTGGAATAGTGAGGTAGCAGACTTCTCTTCTTCTTTCTCTCTATAGCTTCTCTCTTTATAATTGCTCTTATGAGTCTTAGTAAATTGGTGAGAATGAAAGAAGAATGAGCTTCTATTTATAAAAAAAAATATAGTTTCGATAATTGCACGTTTTGGGGTTCGAAATATTACAGTATAATACCTTCATCTTTTTCTCCTTTTTTAATTTAGTCCTACAAGTATTATCAAACTTACACCACCTCCCCTAATAGTACATCATGTGAATCAATAGTTCAGTCATGTGAATCAATAGTTCTATACATGTGAAAAAAATAGTTACAGTATAATACATTCATCTATACCTTTATTTTTAATTTAGTCATGCAAGTATTATCAATCTTACACCACCTCTCCTAATAGTACATGCATGTGAATCAATAGTTATAAGCATGTGAATTAATAGCAATTAATTGTTCATTTATTTGATTAATTACCCGATTGGTCAATATAACCTCCAGAAATCAATTATTATTGAAATAAATGTCGATTTCTATTAATACTAATAATCGCAACACAATGGAAATATTAATTTCATCTTTAATCAACACGAACTTATTCATCATTAATATTATAACTCAAAATATTTAACAACCAGATCATTCCCAGGAAAGATGGAGACTTTTTGATAAGAATTTCTCCCTATTGACGCGCAATTAGGTGACCAAACCCCTTTCCTCGACAGAACTTTCTAGACATTGTCAATAATACAAATAATAATATGAATAACTTTGTCATCTCAATTATTGATTTAATAATATAAAATATTATGCAGGTGATACTGTGATAATAATTGAATCAATAATATGAGAGATATTATGCGTCAATTACTGCAGTAATAATTGAGTATAACTGAGTGACTTCTCACGTAAGCATCAATAATTAATATACTATGCAACTACGCGTATTACTGTACTTTTATCACCGAGTATTTCAACAGTTTAACAGTAAAACTTTCGTCATTATTTTTATAAAAGATACATCTGTCGTTTTCTAACTACAATAATACTTCCGTTGTGGGGTCCACCAATGATGGTGTCATCGTACGGATATCCCCTGATAAAAAGAATATTCCCCGACCAAACGAATATTTTATATCAACTTTCTTACTTTGTAAAATTTTCACATATCACCCTTAACTTTAACCTTTTATCAATTTAACCATTTACTAAATAGGATAACAATTATCAGAAAATTGAATACTTTTATTAATAAATGAATAAGATTGTTACAAAGTATATGCTTTATCATCAACATGATTGGCTTGTATGCATACTACTTTCAATCTCCCACTTGCACTAAAGCCAATCGTCATGGTATCTCATACCCTTATTCTCTAAGTGACGATCATCTTGCTATTGGATAAGCTTCAGTAAATGGATATGTAATGTTGTTTTTGAGATTCCACTATATCTATAGTGATTTTCCATCTTTCAATGATTCTTCTAATCAAATGAAAGTTCCGCAACCACATGTTTAGATCCAAGATGAGACTTAGGAACTATTCCTAGTTCTATAATGAACTTTTCATCTAAACAATCAACTTGCAGCTTCATTTACAGCTATATACTTTGTCTTTATCACTAAACCATCAACTCTTTGCTATTTGAAACCTTTCCAATTCACTACATCACCATTCAAGGTAATAAATTACCCTATATTGGATTTGTTGTCGTCTTGGTCAGTCTGAAAAACTTGAGTCTGTTAAGCCCTCTAGTTTTAATTATGGCTCACCATAAATTTTAATCACATCCTTAGTATTGGTTATGTACTTTAAGATGTTTTTACTTTCTTACAGTGATCTTCTCCGAAATATAACTGATCAACATCAGGTCTCATACATTTTATTACATACATGATATTTACTCATGTGATCTCTCTTTTCGGAGTCTATGGGGACTATTAAGAGAGATACACTCTAGGGCTCAACAACATGAGACATCTCTTAGAGTTTGCTATACTAAACAACTTTAGCATTGATGAGTAGGTTTTTAACCTATGATTGATATTCATTTAACTTGATATATTGTTAGTTTTTGATTACTTTCATGTCACTTTTGATGGGTTTTGTGCTTGTTGTAGGATAATCAGTAAGCTTATCAAGGTGCTAGCATTGGGAGGATTTTCGAGCAAGTTTTGGACATTCTGACTCTCTAGCGCAGCGCGCGGCGCGCTAGTGCGTGACTCCTTTCTGGAATGGTAGCGCGGGCCGCGCTGGCTGTGAGTATATCCTAGCGCAGGGCACGTTGTGACGGGACCTGATATGGGCAAAAGTTAATTATGTGCTGGAAGAAGGGCAGTGTTGGGAGCTATTAATTCTTTACGTAATATGATTATAATAAGATTGTGTTATAGTTGTTATTTCATGCTTTTGGGAGTCTTTGACTAAGGAGTTGTTGGTTTTGAAAAGGATTTGAACATCTTTGAGAATTTCTTGGTGAAGAGTTAAAGTTGGATTGGGATTGATGGTGTGGAGCTGAAGTGCGGCAAATTTATGCTATGTGGGGAGAGAAAAGGAAGGAGATCATCATTATTCAGACACACTTCGAGAACGAGATTGAAAGGCAAGAGCTTGGTGGAACGAAGAAGAAGAATAATTTTACGAAGATTTCATATTTGAAGGGCGAGAAGGGTGGTGTATTACTATTCTCCTTTAATTTCAAATTGTGTAATTGAGATGATGTTTTCTTTTATTTATTCGGTATTTAATTCATTAGTTATGAACTAACTTACTTATTAGGCTTATAATGGATCTTTAAGTGGAACGATGATTATGTAATCTTAGTTTTCAGCTTAATAAGCTATTATTCAGTTTATCTATTTTAATTTGAGCTTGAATTTATGAATTGCCTGATCAACAATTTTATGTGGACTTGTATGAATTTGAGAGATAAAATACGAATCTAGACTTAATTAATATAGCATGTGTTCTTGATTTATGTGAATGAACAGAATCTTGATGTATGTTAGGGTAGAGATATGCTTGACATCGCATGTAATCATATGAAGAACTTGAACTTAAACCTTCTTTAATTATAATTCACATAGAGATATAGTGATTTAGTTGATTAAGGTGTTTAACGCAATTCTATCTTAATTGTTGATTTGGGTTAATATGGTATTAGCACATCGAGAGGTGGCTAGTGCTACATACGTGTTCTTCATTAATAAACTGGGATAGTGGATTAAACTGGGATAAGGTATAATAATCAGAGTGATACTTAGAGTGAAGTTGTAAGCCCAATTGTCCAATATTTGTTTGAAAATTCAGTTTAGGGTTTGTTGATTTTTATTTAATTTTAGTATCTTTATTATTTTTACTATAAACTGGAATTTGATTGGTTTAATAAAATTAGGATTAATATGAAATTGGTAATTGTGAAGTTGATGTCTTGCTAATTCTCTGAGGGAACGATACTCTACTTACTATTATATTACTTGTTGACCAAGTATACTTGCGTGATGTGCGTAATTAGATTTTTCCCAACAAGTTTTTGGCGCCATTGCCGGGAACTTTAGTATAGATTTTATTATTTTGCAATATCAGTTTGATTAGTCTAGTTTTACTTAAACACTTTTTGTTTTTGTTTTATTCATCTTATTTCAGGTTTTTGAAGTTGGTTTATGTAAACTCGATCTAAAAATTCAGACTTGCTTCCTTTTGAGGACGACATTGAGAGAAGGTTTCAGAGGTTAAGTAAGTGGATCAAGGAAACAAGGGACGACTTCGAAAATTCTGACAAAGAAGAAGCAATGGTTGCCGAAGACCAGAAAGCGTTGTGGGATTTTGCTACACCCAAGGTGACTGAGCTGCAGTCGAGTATCACCAGGCCTGCAATAGTTGTGAATACTTTTAAGATTAAGCCTGGGAACATTCAGATGATCCAAAACTCGGTTCAGTTTGGGGGACTTGCAAACGACGATGCTAACGAGCATTTGATCAGTTTTCTGGAGATATGCGACACTTTCAAGTACAATGGAGTGTCGGATGAAGCAGTTAGACTTCGCTTGTTCCCATTCACTCTGCGGGACAAGGCGAAGAGTTGGTTACACTCTCTTCCAGCGGGTTCGATAACGACGTGGGATGACCTGGCTCAGAAATTTCTAGCAAAATTTTTCCCGTCAGCGAAAACTGCAAAGATGAGGAATGAGATTACCATGTTTGATCAGCAACATGGGGAGTCATTGTACGAGGCATGGGAGAGATACAAAGAATTGCTCAGAAAATGCCCACACCACGGATTGCCTAAGTGGTTGCAGATGAATAAATTTTACAACGGACTACATGGGAATCTCAGGACCAGTATTGATGCAGCGTCGGGGGAACTTTTATGGCAAAGAACTATGAGGAGGCATACCAGTTGATAGAGACAATGGCTGCTAACAACTATCAGTGGCCCACGGTAAGAATGACACAACCTACAGTCACTAGAGTGTTAGAGGTAGATGGAGTAACGTCAATAACAGTGCAAATTTAAGCTCTCTCCAAGAAGTTTGACGTTTGGTCAAGAGGATAGACACAACAAGTTGCAGTTATTTGTGAGTTGTTCGTGGGTGAACATCTGACGGATCAATGTGCAATCAACCCGGAGTCAGTACAATTTATGAGTAGCTACAACAGAATTCCTCAGAATACATATTAGAATGCATATAATCAGGGGAATAAGAATCATCCGAATTTGTCGTGGAATAATAATAATAATCAGAATCAGCAAGCTCCACGACCATCATATCCCCCTATTCAAAATTAACAACAACCAGTTCAACATCAAGAGAGGAAATCAGATTTAGACGAGTTGCTATCAAAGTATATAACAAGCAACGAGGTAGCCATGAAAAATCAAGCAATGGCAATGAAATCACAAGAGATAGCCATCAAGAATCTAGAGAATTAGATGGGATAAATTGCATTAGTATTGAACAATAGACCTCAAGGGACGTTACCAAGTGACACCAAAAGAAATCTGAAGGGAAATCATGAACAGCGTCAGGCAATCACCTTGAGAAGTGGAAAACATTTAGATGGGAAAGGTGCAAAAAATTCAGCTATATCAGATGACAAGATTGATGACAACAAAGTGGTTGAAGAAAAACAGGGTGAGGATAAGCAAATGGAGAAAACAAAGTTAGATGACAAGCAAGTTGTGTACCCTCTACCGCCATTTTAGCAAAGAGTTCAAAAGCAAAAATTAGACAAGCTATTTGCAAAATTTTTGGATGTTTTTAAGAAACTTCATATTAATATCCCGTTCGCAGAAGCCCTAGAGCAGATGACGAGTTATGCAAAATTCATGAAAGGGATCTTATCCAGGAAAAAGAAATTGGGAGATTTCGAGATAGTGGCATTAATAGAGGAGTGTAATGCGGTTTTACAGCGAAAGTTGCCACCAAAGTTAAAAAATTCAGAGAGTTTCACTATTCCGTACACGATTGGGAATACGACATTCAATAAATGTTTGTGTGATTTGGGAGCAAGTGTGAACCTTATGCCGCTATCAGTTTATACAGAATTGGGTTTGCCAGCTCCAAAGCCCACGAACATCTCTTTACAGTTGGCGGATAGGTCGGTCACATACTCGAGAGGCATTGTGGAGGACATATTGGTTAAGGTAGATAAGTTCATATTCCCCGCGGATTTCATTATTGGATTTTGAGGAAGATAAGAATATTCCAATCATCCTTGGGAGACCGTTTTTGGCTATGGGTAGGACACTTATCGACGTACAAAAAGGTAAACTAACGATGAGTGTCCAAGATCAAGAAGTAAAATTCAACATTTTCAAGGCCATGAAATTTCCTACGGATGAAGAAGATTATTTCCGGATGGATATCATTGATCAGATAATCAGCGAAGACATGGGAAAGAGTTTGGTTAACGATCCATTGGAAATAAATTTATTGGGAGATGAAGAATCAGATGATCTGAAATTTGTAGACTACTTGCAAATGCTAGACTCCCTTCCACGAGTTAGCAGATTCAGAGCACCATTTGAACCATTGCACACGGATGAAAAAGCTACATCAAGGATGAAACCGTCATTGGAGGAGCCACCAACTCTTGAACTTAAGCCACTCCCTAAACACCTCAGGTATGCGTAGTTAGGCAATTCAAATTCTTTACTTGTTATTATTTTTGCTGCACTTAACGAATTGCAGGAAGAAAAGCTGCTGAGAGTGCTGAGGGACCATAAATCGGCTATAGGATAGACAATAGCAGATATCAAGGGAATCAGTCCATCCTTTTGCATGCACAAAATTCTAATGGAAGACAATGCAAAATCGATAGTGGAACAACAAAGACGGCTCAACCCTATCATGAAAGAAGTAGTGAAGAAGGAAATACTGAAATGGTTGGATGCGGGTATCATATACCCAATTTCAGACAGTAAGTGGGTCAGTCCGGTGCAATGTGTGCCGAAAAAGGGAGGAATCACCGTGGTTCAGAATGAAGATAATGAGCTAATTCCGACAAGGACTGTGATTGGTTGGAGGGTTTGCATAGATTATAGGAAGTTGAATAAGGCAACCGGCAAAGATCACTTTCCTTTGCCTTTTATCGATCAAATGTTGGACAGATTAGCGGGACATGAGTACTACTGCTTACTGGATGGATACTCGGTATAATCAGATCATCATCGCCCCTGAAGATCAAGAAAAGACTACATTCACGTGCCCATACGGCACATTCGCATTCAGGAGAATGTCGTTCGGCTTATGTAATGCACCCGCTACCTTCCAGAGGTGTATGATGGCCATCTTTTTTGACATGGTAGAGAAAAATGTGGAAGTGTTCATAAACGACTTCTCTGTCTATGGGGATGATTTTGATGCATGTCTGGAGAATTTGGTAATGGTCTTACAAAGACGCACAGACACGAATCTGGTACTTAACTGGGAAAAGTGTCACTTCATGGTTGAAGAAGCCATAATTTTGGGGCGCAAGGTCTCGGCTCATGGATTAGAGGTTGATAGAGAGAAGTTGGAAACAATTTAAAAGCTTCCTTCACCGAGTTTAGTTAAGGGAATTAAAAGTTTTCTGGGGCATGCTGGGTTTTACAGACGATTTATAAAAGACTTCTCTAAAATTGCAAAACCTCTGTGTAGCCTTTTAGAGAAGTATTCGGTTTTCAAGTTTGATGAGGAGTGTAAATTAGCATTCAAGTTATTGAAGAAGAAATTGACAATAGCTCCCGTCATTATCGCGCCGGATTGGACCATGCCCTTCGAGTTAGTGTGTGATGCAAGTGACTATGCGGTTGGGGCTGTTTTGGGTTAATTCCGAGATAAGGTATTTCATGCCATATATTATGCAAGTAAGACATTCACGGAGACTCAAATGAAATACACAACTACAGAAAAGGAATTGCTTGCAGTGGTGTATGCGTTCGATAAATTTCGGGCATACTTGATCGGTACAAAGGTAGTAGTTTATACAGATCACTCGGCCATTCGGTACTTAATTTTGAAAAAAGATGCTAAGCCACGCCTTATCCAATGGATTCTCCTTTTACAATAGTTTGATTTAGAAATAAAGGATAGAAAGGGAACGGAGAACCAAGTCGCCGATCATTTGTCTAGGCTGGAAAATCAAAATAAAAAGGAAGAGGACAAGTGTGTAATCAACGAGTCATTACCAGATGAGCAACTGTTTGGAATAACTACAGAATTTCCATGGTACGCGGACTTCGCGAATTATCTAGTGAGCAACATTCTTCCCCCTGATCTTACACGACAACAGAAAAAGAAGTTTCTTCATGACGTCAAGTGGTATATGTGGGATAAACCTTACTTATTCAAATAGTGCGCCGACAAGATGATCAGAAGATGTGTGCCTTATAGTGAAGTGAGGAACATACTGCATGAATGCCACTCTTCGGTGTATGGGGGACACTATGGTAGTGAGAAAACAGCGGCAAAAGTGCTTCAAGTCGGGTTTTATTGGCCTACATTATTTAAAGACGCCCACCAATTTGTTAAAACTTGCGATAGATGTCAACGGGTGGGCAACATATCGAAAAGGAATGAGATGCCACTCCAAACGATCTTGGAAGTTGAAATTTTTTACGTTTAGGGCATCGATTTTGTGGGGCCATTCCCATCATCGTTCAGTAATCAATATATATTGCTTGCGGTGGACTACGTATCCAAATGGGTTGAAGCCGTAGCACTCCCGACTAACGATGCCAAAGTGGTTCTCAAATTCCTGTAAAAGAATATTTTTACGAGATTTGGCACACCAAGAGCTATTATAAGTGATGAAGGTAGTCACTTCTGCAACAAATCGTTTACGGCTCTATTGGCAAAGTATGGGGTCAACCATAAGGTAGCTACAGCATATCATCCCCAAACCAGTGGGCAAGCCGAGATTTCAAACAGGGAAGTGAAGAGAATCTAGGAAAAAGGTGGTAAACCCGAGTTGATAGGATTGGTCGCTCAGGTTGGACGATGCACTGTGGGCCGACCGAACTGCGTATAAAACACTGATTGGCATGTCACCATATCAACTACTATACAGGAAATCTTGTCACTTATCGGTTAAGTTACAGCACAAGGCCTACTGGGCGATTCAAAAACTAAACTTCGATCAAGCAGCAGTGGGTGAAAAGAGACTACTTCAGTTAAATGAGCTCGACGAATTCTGACTGTAAGCCTACGAGAACTCAAAGTTGTACAAGGAAAAGGTCAAGAGATGGCACGATAAGAAATTGGTACAAAGAACGTTCGAGCCTGGGCAATCAGTCTTATTGTTCAACTCACGGTTGAGATTGTTCCCAAGAAAACTAAAATCAAGGTGGTCGGGACCATTCACCATCAAAACAGTTTTCTCACATGGCGCCGTCGAACTCTGTAGTAGAAATTCATTAGAGATTTTCAAGGTCAATGGTTAACGGTTAAAGCATTACTGGGGTGGTAACTCAAATTGGGATGTCGTCAACATTACCATCGCCGATGCACAGTGATACAAGAGGCTCCGTCGGGCTTACGACGTTAAAACTAGCGCTACTTGGGAAGCAACCCAAGCTCTAAACTCTTTCTCGTTTAGTTATTATTTATATTTTAGTTTATAATCTAGTTTAAATATGAAGTTTTCATAGAATTTTGACTCCATTTTTGGATGATTCGCAGGTTGAAGAAGGAAAATAGAGTCATTATGTTACTGACCCCCTAGCGTGGGTCGCGATGCCCAATGCATTGACACAGTGTGGGGCGCGCTCCTATCCCAGACACTTACTGACATGTCAGCATGGGCCGCGCCAATTTGCCGATCTCATAGCGCGGGGCGCGCCATACCCAGTGCGGGGTGCGCTATTGTTCATCCTGCCACTGACCCCCGAGTGCGGGTCGTGCTACCCAATACTCAGATATAGCGCGGAGCGCGCTACTACGTCAGCACCTCCTGATCTCCTAGCGCGAGCGCGCTATCTTATGCATATCCACGGCGTGGGTCGCGCCGCTCGTAAAACTCAGGCGCTGAACTATTTTAATTGTCGTGTCTTAGGCCATAACTACTTCCCTTTTCTTTCATACACTTAACTTCCCCACTTCTCCTACACCCTTCACACTTCCACTACTCCATAACTCCTATAATAATTCCACTACACCATCACTCCTTCTCCTTTTCAACTTCCATTCACATTAAACACATACACTCTCCATCTCCCAACCCACGTTGGTTTTCCATCCCCTATATGAACTCCAACCATACAAGTAGTCCAAGTCATATTAGATATAAACACTACACTCCAATCCTAAATCTAATTCCTTCGTTGCACAAATTCATTCAAGTTGGGACATCTTTACAAAGAGGGAAACGCAAATTTATTCAAGGTAAGCATAACTTACTTCATCCTCAATCTTCTTCTCTTTTGTTGATATCAATTGGGTGGAATACCTTGGAAATTGGGTGCCCAAGGAGTGTGTGTTTGATTTCACATATTGGCTAGCAAGATATTACCAAACAACCTATTTTGGGGGAAGTACTCAGTCCTCTTACCAACTGTTTGATAAAATTTCTGAACCAAAGTTTGAGCCTAAACATAACCAAAAACACCATGTCTTCTCACAAAAGACAACGCCCATCCACCTCCACTGCTCGGCCTCAATATGATCATACAAAGTTTGTTAGTGAGAGGGCCACATAAAGATTCAAGTTATCCATCGACAAGATGAATTTAGTGCTAGAACGTGGATTGAAGCCGGATGCTAATTTGGATGGTGATATGGCTTTGCAAATTGTAGAGCGTAATTGGTTTCAGTTAGTAGAACAACCATTTCCAGCGGCGATTAATATAGTGAAAGAGTTTTACGCCAACGCAATGGAACATGTCAACCACGTAGTCATGGTACGGGGTAAACCGGTGGCATTTCATGTCGATGCTATCAATGCGTATTTTGGGTTGGAGGCACCACATACTAACCGATATGAAGATGGTTTGCCTGAGTTAGATGAGTTGATTGTCAGATTATGCAAACCGGGAACTCAATAGGTAATTCAAGCCGGAACGGATGAAAAGATAAGTTTTCCCCGATCAGCACTTAGTCGATATGGTAAATCTTGGTATGCATTTATATGTGCCCGTTTAATGCCCACACGCCACCAACACGATGTAACTAAGGCACGGGCTCGGCTATTATATGGTATTGTTCACCACCATTTCCGTGTGAATAACTCCATTACATTCTACAATGTCGATGTGGGGGAGTGTATTCAAGAGTCCATTGACCGTTTGCTACGAGGAAGTACTACGGGAGGTCTGCTACATGGTTTCTTAATCACTGATTTATGCCGTAAAGCTGGGGTGCAATGGCAACCTTCTGAACCTGTCCAACAACTGATGGAAATAATCGATCATGCTACAATTGAGAGGTAAAAGGCATGGGAAGGGGCGAGATCACATCCACGTGGAGAATGTTCTATTATGATCCGGCAACCCTCACCACCAGTTGGAGCAGAACTAATGCAAGAGCAACCACATCGGGCCTCAAGGAATCAATTTTTGTGGTTAGCCCAACGTCAAGATCTAATACATCAGTACAATGCCAATGCATTCAACACGCTTGCTGATGCATTTTCCTGCTGCAATCCTACTGCACCTCCGGTGGTCATGCCTACTCCTCCGATCCTGCCAACATATCCTCCTTCGGGCGACGACGAGCAGTAACTCATTTTCAGGGAAGTCCTCATAGTTTTATTTGACTTATTTTGAAGTAATGAGGACATTACTTAATTTAAGTTTGGGGGATTATGTTTTCTGCCTGGTTAATTAGTGAAAATTATCATGAATCATGTTAATTTGTTTAGTCTTTATAATTGTTCGTATTCATGACATATAACATATAAAAAATTAATAAAAATAAAAGAACTAATTTTTGCATGTAGTTTGCATGAATCCAGTTATTTGATTGTATAAGTTGCTTCTTGGCTAATGATGAGATTGAAATTATGTAGACAAGTACAATACTAAGTATGAGAACCTTGATGTAGTTTCTGTTATGATTTAGATCTTGTTCTGATTTGAAACTGGTATAATACGGGTAGCACGTTAATAACATCTGTGTTAATGGATTAGTTTAAATTGATACATAAAGATTTTCTAAAGGATAATGCTAGTGTAAACAAGAAAATGACAAGGATAGGCAGTAAAGGCGAAAATTAGGCAAGAACCTAAGTTTGGGGGAAATTATGGGGTATATAAGCTTTATACATATAAAAAAACGCAAATAAGCACCATGACTAGTTTTGTTTCGGGGCCTTTGTTACTTGAGCAAGTACGCCCGTAGGGGTGTCTTAACACCTAGCGCCCTCAGGTCTTTCATGGTCTGGGAGTCGTTGGTTGAAAACTCGCTAAGGGGTAGCACTGTTAGCCTAATGGAATGAGACATTGCACGGTCATGTAAAAAAAATATGAATGTGTGAAACGGGAAAAGAGCAAAAAGCCCCCGTGAAAATGAAATATATATATATACATATATATATATATATATATATATATATATATATATATATATAAGTACCCTATGTGAACCCTTGATAGTGGTAATTGTTTAGTTTTAGTTGGAACTCGTCTGCTTTTGAACTTTTTGAGTTTGTGTTGTATGATTCCTTATAAGAAATTGGTTATGTATTGAATTTGAGTTTGTATCAATTAGCATGGGTGTTGAACACACACACACTATACTAGTGATAACATTTTAAGATGCAAGGATCGATAAGGAATTGTGGATTGGAATTTATATGAAGTTTTGACATGCTTATTTAATTTTTTTTGAGGCCGTATGAGTACACTGTTTACTGTCTTATTACTGGATTCTTAGTTTGTAGTTGTTAATTGCATTGCATTGCATTTTGCTTGAGGACAAACAATGTTCAAGTTTGGGGGAATTTGATGAGTAGATTTTTAACCTATGATTGATATTCATTTAACTTGATATATTGTTAGTTTTTGATTACTTTCATGTCACTTTTGATGGGTTTTGTGCTTGTTGTAGGATAATCAGTAAGCTTATCAAGATGCTAGCATTGGAAGGATTTTTGAGCAAGTTTTGGACATTCTGACTCTCTAGCGCGGGGTGCGCTGTGGGGCTTAGTAACGCGGCGTGGGGCGCGCTAGTGCGTGACTCCTTTCTAGAATGGTAGCACGGGTCGCGTTGGCTGTGAGTATATCCTGGCGCGGGGCGCGCTGTGATGGGACCTGATCTAGGCAAAAGTTAATTATGTGCTGGAAGAAGGGCAATGTTGGGAGCAATTAATTCTTTATGTAATATGATTATAATAGGATTGTGTTATGGTTGTTATTTCATGCTTTTGGGAGTCTTTGACTAAGGAGTTGTTGGTTTTGAAAAGGATTTGAACTTCTTTGAGAATTTCTTGGTGAAGAGTTAGAGTTGGATTGGGATTGATGGTGTGGAGCTGAAGTGAGGCAAATTTATGCTATGTGGAGAGAGAAAAGGAAGAAGATCATCATTATTCAAACACACTTCGAGAACGAGATTGAAAGGCAAGAGCTTGGAGGAACGAAGAAGAATAATAATTTCACGAATATTTTAGATTTGAAGGGCGAGAAGGGTGGTGTATTACTATTCTCCTTTAATTTCAAATTGTGTAATTGAGATGATGTTTTCTTTTATTTATTCGGTATTTAATTCATTAGTTATGAACTAACTTACTTATTAGGCTTATAATGGATCTTTAAGTGGAACGATGATTATGTAATCTTAGTTTTCAGCTTAATAAGCTATTATTCAGTTTATCTATTTTAATTTGAGCTTGAATTTATGAATTGCCTGATCAACAATTTTATGTGGACTTGTATGAATTTGAGAGATAAAATACGAATCTAGACTTAATTAATATAGCATGTGTTCTTGATTTATGTGAATGAACAGAATCTTGATGTACTCTTGATGTATGTTAGGGTAGAGATATGCTTGACATCGCATGTAATCATATGAAGAACTTGAACTTAAACCTTCTTTAATTATAATTCACATAGAGATATAGTGATTTAGTTGATTAAGGTGTTTAACGCAATTCTATCTTAATTGTTGATTTGGGTTAATATGGTATTAGCACATCGAGAGGTGGCTAGTGCTACATACGTGTTCTTCATTAATAAACTGGGATAGTGGATTAAACTGGGATAAGGTATAATAATCAGAGTGATACTTAGAGTGAAGTTGTAAGCCCAATTGTCCAATATTTGTTTGAAAATTCAGTTTAGGGTTTGTTGATTTTTATTTAATTTTAGTATCTTTATTATTTTTACTATAAACTGGAATTTGATTGGTTTAATAAAATTAGGATTAATATGAAATTGGTAATTGTGAAGTTGATGTCTTGCTAATTCTCTGAGGGAACGATACTCTACTTACTATTATATTACTTGTTGACCAAGTATACTTGCGTGATGTGCGTAATTAGATTTTTCCCAACAAGTTTTTGGCGCCATTGCCGGGAACTTTAGTATAGATTTTATTATTTTGCAATATCAGTTTAATTAGTCTAGTTTTACTTAAACACTTTTTGTTTTTGTTTTATTCATCTTATTTCAGGTTTTTGAAGTTGGTTTATGTAAACTCGATCTAAAAATTCAGACTTGCTTCCTTTTGAGGACGACATTGAGAGAAGGTTTCAGAGGTTAAGTAAGTGGATCAAGGAAACAAGGGACGACTTCGAAAATTCTGACAAAGAAGAAGCAATGGTTGCCGAAGACCAGAAAGCGTTGTGGGATTTTGCTACACCCAAGGTGACTGAGCTGCAGTCGAGTATCACCAGGCCTGCAATAGTTGTGAATACTTTTAAGATTAAGCCTGGGAACATTCAGATGATCCAAAACTCGGTTCAGTTTGGGGGACTTGCAAACGACGATGCTAACGAGCATTTGATCAGTTTTCTGGAGATATGCGACACTTTCAAGTACAATGGAGTGTCGGATGAAGCAGTTAGACTTCGCTTGTTCCCATTCACTCTGCGGGACAAGGCGAAGAGTTGGTTACACTCTCTTCCAGCGGGTTCGATAACGACGTGGGATGTTCTTAATTAATAAATTGGGATAATGGATTAAACTGGGATAAGGTATAATAATAAGAGTGATGCTTAAAGTGAAGTTGTAAGCCTAATTCTCCAATATTTATTTGAAAATTTAGTTTAGGGCTTGTTGCCTTTTATTTATTTTAGTATCTTTATTATTTTTACTATAAACTGGAATTTGATTGGTTTAATAGAATTAGGATTAATGGAAAATTGGTAATTGTGAAGTTAATGTCTTGCTAAGCCTCTGAGGGAACGATACTCTACTTACTATTATATTACTTGTTGACCACGTATACTTGCGTGCTGTGCGTAATTAGATTTTACCCAACAAGCATCAAATGAATATACGTTCCTTAGGTTAATTAAGCCTATCATCCTTTTAAATCTATCTATATAGATTTGTATCCCCAATTAAGATACTCTTCCCAAATCATTCGTGGAGGAATGGTTAGACAACTTTATCTTTACTGATTGTAGCATTGGTATGCTATTCCTTATCCATAGTATATCAACATATAATACTAGGAATATCACGATGCTCCCACTGACCCTTTTGTACACACTAGGTTCATTCTTGTTTTTGATAAAATCAAACTTTTTTGATTGTCTTATCAAAATGAATGTTCCATTTTTGAGAAGCTTGCTTCAATCCATTCCTCTGAATGTCTGCAACTCTTACCTCATTGTATGTAACTGTATCATCATCTTTATGATGCGTACCTCATCATCATCATCCATGATGAATCCATACCTCCCAGGTATCTTCGGTACTATTCCAGATTTACGAATCGGTTGTGGTACAATAGGTCTATCTACAGGTTCCTCTTATTTGATTTATAGTGTTTTTTGGTTCTTGAACTTTTCAAGATTCTATTATCCTCCCACTATCCCCTTCAATGATAAACACCTTTATCTTAGAAGGCAGCGTGTTTCACAATAAACACCTTTTTTCTAAGTAGGATTATAGAACATATACCCTAAACTTACTTTAGGATGTCCCACAAATCTGTACTTGTCAAATCTTGTCCCAAGCTTATCCTTTGAAACCTTTTTCACTTAAGCTGGACAATCCCTTATCTTAATATACTTAAGATTAGGAATCCTCCCTATACATAACTTTTATGGAGTCATGTTGCCGGATTTTGAGGTTACCTTTTAGTAGATATTTAGCCATTTTTAGGGCATGACCCCAGAAGGATATTGAAATGTCGGTAAAATCATTATGCACCGCACCATGTCCAACAAGGCACGATTTTTCCTTTCAGATACATCAATTAATTATTTTGTATCAGGAGGCGTCCATTGTGAGAAAACCATTTAAGATGATCTAGAAACTTATTGCACAAGTATTCCTTCCTCGATCTAATCAAAGAACCTTAATACTTTGTCAATTTGCTTCACTTCTGAATTCTTTGAACTTTTCAAATGATTTAGACTTATATTTTATCAAATACAAATATTCAACTCTTTGAATGATCATCTCCTTTTCCTTATACTAGTTTGTTCAATTTGCAAAATAATTTTTTGTGTAAGTCAAGTATACAAAATCCATAAAGTAATAATCCAGTTCTATAAAAAACATTATTATTATAAATAGAACAACAATTGTTCTTAAATATAATACCAAAAGTTTCATTGTCCAACAACAAAATAGAAATAATATTTCTAACGAGAACTGGAATACAATAACAACTTATTGACTTAATAGACCTGCTCGTAGGCAATATTAAACAATAAGTTCCTATGGCTAATGCAACAACCTTTGCTTCATTTCCCATATATACGATTACTTATCTCTTGTTTAGCTTTCTACTTTTGCTTGGTCCCTTCATAAATCTATATTTATGATAACCAAAACCGGTATCCAATACCCAAGTAGAACCTTGACTTAAAAAAAATTATTTCAATCATGAACAAAACTGTATTTGTAATCGAAGCTTCACTAAGCATCTTTGGTTAGCCTCTGCAAGATGCTTCTCGCAGTTTCCTTTCCAGTGTCTAGGCTTATTGCTATGGAAGCAAACTCCTTTGCTATCCGTATCAGTTTTGTTCTTATTATCCTTTGTTTTTGCCTTTTTTTATTTACCTTCTTAGAATCGTTCTTCTTTTCAGAAGATCCTTTGGCCCCTACCAGTAAGACTTGGTCTTTCTTTGTTGGAAAGTGACTCTCAGCATTTTTAATATTTAAGAAAATCAGCGTAGTTGATATCTAGCTTGTTCATATGAAAATTTCACAATAATTGTGAGAAGGAGTCCGGAGTGACTGCAAGATCAAATCTTGGCTCAACTCTCCATCCACGACAAAATATGTTGTCCTAATTGTTCAATCAAATTTATCATGTTAAGGACTTTTTTCTGTAATGTAGTGCCATTAGTCATTCTAGATCGGAAGAGCTCCTTAGATATCTGATATTTATCAGTCCTACTTTTCTCACCATCAACTACTTGATGTGCAAGAGTATAATAAGAGCATCCATAGTTTCATGCTGACGCTGAAGCTCATTACTTATGAATGTGAGTATGATGCATTGAGCCAACTGTGCATCATCTTACCACTTTCTAAAAGTAGCAATCTCTTCCTCAGAGGCATTGTCTGCAACCATTGCAGGGATAGACATATGAAGGATATAAGATAGCTTTTCAGCCATGAGAACTATTCTCAAATTTTTTTAACCAATCCGTTTAATTCGGTTCGGTTAATTTAGCATCTAATATGCTCTGCAATGATAATAATTTAGACATTGTAAAATTCTGTAAATGAATTTGTAATTAACAATATTTTAGCATACATTCTTTTATTAATTACCAAAATAAATTAGGTCTTGTTTTAAATTGGTATCTCCCACTATTTTCTTTAAACTATATTACCATCACTTATATAGTTCGACAAAATCTAATTAAAGATTTGCTAGTGAGAATAAGGAACCCATTTCAAATGTATATAGCCTTGTGGTGACACAATAAACTATATATAAATAAATAGGTAGACAGCTCTTGTCAATTATATCATCATGTAACTGTAGACACTCGAAATTTTCTGCACACCTGTCACTAACATTACAGGAGGGCAGATTCGTCTTTCAGAGATAACCCTGGAAGACAACTCATATCCAGTCTGGATACTACCAAAAGTTTAGTCTCAACCCGGAATACACACCGAGAGTATCAGTTCTAACCTCGGAGATAACCCCGAGGCATGCAGTTCCAATACCGAAAATTCCACTAGAGAAGGCCGATTCATCTCGGAGATAACCCTGGGATATTCAGTCTCAGTCCCAACACTGGGAGTAACAAGTACCAACCTTGGAGATAACCCCAAGGAGTGCAGTTCTGGAGATAACCCCGAAAATGCTTATTTCAAATACATGCAATCAGCTTCAACCTCGGCACTCACACCGAGGCACTTAGTACAAGACCCAGAAATAACACCAGGAAGACAGGAACACCTCTGAGATGACACTGAGGACCATCAACACTTGTAGTAGTCCAATCTCAGAGATAACCCTGACCAACGTCTGCTTTATCAACCCAAACCGGAGATAACCCCGGTGATGGGCAAAGTCGTCACCTTGCCACCTTGACGCCACAACGCACCGTCTCAACATTTCATACATACATTTCTACACAGCAATGTCCCACAAGAGCCAAGAAGGTCTAATCCCGAGTGACTATTTCACAGGACAACCAATAGAATTTGAAGCTTGAAGACCGAAGGGCATGGTCCCATCTTCCTGACTTCGTACAACCTCTAATCCCATGTTATTGCGTAACTCTCGACAACGGCAGTCCGAAACAGGTCTTACATACCTCAGTCGGATGCCCGGATTGTAATTCTGAAAGTTCAAGTAGACATTACAGTGCATGTGTGCACGTACATTGAGACGGCGGGACCCACGAAGCCCGGGGCAACCCAGGCAGCCGCAGGTACATCTGCGGCTAGCCGCAAGTACAGCTGCGGCTCCCCCCTCTATAAATAGAGGGCTTGGGGTGACCATTTTGTAAGAGAAAAAGGCGAGGAAGCCCTGTCCAATTTGCTCTGTATTCACCCTATATTGAGTGATTTCTCATTTTAAACACTTGTGAGCTCACATATAGCTACTTTTTTGTACCGGTGGGAGCCGAGTGTTCATCCCTTTAAAGATATAGAAGTCTTCTTTGGCAGCCCACTGTAAGCCTTCTCACACACTTCAAAGCCTTTCTCTTCATCTGTGCACACACTATTATTCTCGTTGAGAGTCGTGTTGCGTGTGTTTTTCCCAAACTTCGGTCCATGGTTTCATTTTAGTTTGTACATATATATATATATATATATATATATATATATATATATATATATATATATATATATATATATATATATATATATATATATATATGGACTAACATTATCGAGTTATGTATCGATTGAGCCTAGACTTCGGTCTGAAGCATTTATTTGCTTTCGTATATATATATATATATATATATATATATATATATATATATATATATATATATATATATATATACGAAAGCAAATAAATGCTTCAGACCGAAGTCTAGGCTCAATCGATACATAACTCGATAATGTTAGTCCATATATATATATATATATATATATATATATATATATATATATATATATATATATATATATATATATTTAATCCCGCCTGGACTTTACTTCGTGGCGGTTGATCGTCTTTACAGCTTTCTTTACTTTTTCGTCCCGCCTAGAGTTTACTCCGTGGTGGTTGATTGCTTTTACAGCTTTATTTACATTTCTGATCCCCCATGGAGGTGCTTCGTGGTGGCTGATCATGTCTTTATATATATATATTTACAGCTTTTATATATATACCTGCTTACTACTTTATTATCAATTACGGCATCATGTGAGCGTAGGAATCATGTGATCACAGATTCAGCTTACTGGATCTAGATTCGGTTCCTGTGATGGACATTTTCAGCTGTAAGCAGCTTGTAAATTTATTCACAGTATTTGTATTTTCTCATATGGTTTTCATACCCACGAGTAGTTCAGCACCATTTTATACATTATTTTCTCGAAGATGCTTCGCATCTCGAAAATTAAAAACAATCAAGCCGAACACTTAATAAAAATGGGAGTGTAAAAGGTCTCAATTACTTTTGAGCAAAAGGGTTTGAAAAACCTCTTTTATAAAACATCACTGCCATATTTTGTTTAAAACTGAATAATTATGCAAATTCAAACCCTGTGTATATAGGTGCGAACGAGGCCTCGCACTACTTCCAAATAATAGCACATTGACCCATACACACACACACACATTCATATAACAGTTTCTTAAAAAGTGATGGTCACCGTGGTAACACGGATGTCGAGGGGTGCCTAACACCTTCCCTCCGCATAATCAAGTCCCCGAACCCTAATGAATCTCGGTTTCACCGACCCGTTTAGCAGTATCACATCACTGGGTCAATGTGCAAACCTTTTCTCGGTTGTGTTGGTACAACCATATAAAAAGCCAACTGGCGACTCTTAACAGTCCATCATCAACATGATACATGTCGGACCTTTTTCACTTTTTTTTTCAAACAAATCTCACTTAACATGAGAACACCAAAGAACAAGTAACGAAAAGGGACAAGTAAAAATCCCGACGTCGACAGGTGGCGACTCTGCTGGGGACACCAGTAAGAGGACTTAAGTAGCTATTACAAGCTTTTCAAAACTGTTATATGCTTGTGTGTGAATGTTGCATTTACATTTATGATGAATGTGTACGAATGCATATAATTTTCTGCGCTTGATGCTTTACACTATATCTACTTCTGATATTAGTGCTTCGCACATGTCATCATTTTCATAAATAGTGAGACACGTTGTATGTGAATGTATATTGTGTAGTTCCTCCACCAGGAGGCTATCCTGTCGGTGTTTGATTACTGGACTCGTAGGAAGACTAATTCCAACGAAGCTCAGGAAAGGAACCACCCAAATTCGCTCCAGTTGAAAGACCGAATTAATTTCCCGGTGAGTAAATTGTGATGATTTGGTAACCTTCATACCAAAAAGCCGCGAGAGTAACCTAAGATAGGCCAGCCTCTGATAAACCAAACGCGGAGGAAAGTCTCTTCATGCTTTCTCATTTCAAATTACTCGTAAAGTCAATTACTTGTAATTTCATTCCATATTCATCTCCATGTAATGAGAAATATGAAGAAACATGTGTACATATATATTTAAATTAAGCATGTTATCCTGGATTACAAACAGCTAACATCCGCCTTGCAGGATAATATTCCTAGAACGGATACATAGCATATAGACATTTACACATTCCCTAAAGACTAAACTATGCAAGTCTTTTGTAGGGAAGCAATCGAACCTATTACCCGATCAAAGTCCAAAAAGGCCACAAGCCTACAGTCAATTATGTCGTCATCAGACCAGACTGACCTTAATCCAGTTTTGCACAAAGAATTTGACGGATTAAGTAAACAAATTACAGATTTAGTTGTTCAGCTTAAAGAACTACACCAGTCTACTCAGGGTACGAGGATACCCATACATACTGAATCCTCTACACAAGGAGGAACCCAAGGTCCTAATAAAGTCATTACAGAACCTGAACTTCAGTTGGATACGGCCAACAAAATTCATGATACCACTCATCTCAAAGGAGATCCAGACACCGGTGACATCAGGAAGAAAGTCCTTCAAATGGAAGAAACCCTTCGTTTGATCAAAGGAATGGGAGCACACAGATGTGTCTCATATGCTGACCTTTGTATATTCCCTAGTGTTCATTATCCAGAAAAATTTAAAACTCCTGACTTCGAAAAATATGATGGGTTAGGAGATCCTTACACACATTTAAAGGTTTTCATTAGAGAACTTGGATCTTATGCAGAGGACGAGAAGCTCAGAATGCAGCTATTCCAAAAGAGTCTTACTGGAGAAGCCCGTTCGTGGTATACCAGATTAGACAACTCAAAGATCCATAGTTGGGAGGAGCTAGCTCACGCCTTCCTCACTCAATACAGCTTCCAGTCTTAGATGGCTCCTGAACGATACCAGATTACCAAGGTCAAGAAGTAGTCCAATGAGTCTTTTAGAGAGTATGCTCAAAGGTAGGGCTGAGCAAGTAACCAAATTGGAACCGAAACCGCACCAAAAACAGCACGAACCGCACCAATTAAAACCGCACTAACGGTTCCGGCATATGTGGCGGTTTTAGGTGGGTTGAATAACCAAATTTACGGTTCCGGTTTGGTAACTAGCCAAAATCGCACGCATAAAATCGAAACCGCACCATGTGTGTGTGTGTATGTATTATCTCAAGTAAATTCTAAAGTTACTTTTCACTTGAAAAAGCTCAGAGAAAACTCCAGTCTTACATTATCATTTTTTCACCAATTGAAAGAAGATTGTTAGAGGTTATAGAGTCAAAAATTAAGCAATTGAGTTTTAGAATTTTGAATTTATTTGATGCGTTATTGGAGGGGCTTATAGCTGAGGGGCCAAATTCGTTAGTTCGAGCACTTGATGCATTGGTTAAGGTAAATGCTATAATAGTAATAGTCTAATAGATTATTTTTCAAATTAGGTATAGTTAGGATTATATTCTTTAAGTCCTCCCTGTAATATATAAGATAGAATTTCATTCTATCTCCAGTATATACTTTTAATTTTTGGGGAACTAGATAAACCTTCTTGCTCGTTATCGAATATATAGTCTCCGTTGTTTTATATAGCGTATGTTTTAGTTTTAAAGCATCATTCCTTTATTATAAACTAAAACTATTTTACGTGTCTCACTGTTCTATGATTTGATAAGTGAATTTGACATGTTTAGCAGAAGGAACATTAGTTCTATGCTTGATATTATTCTCATTGCCAACTCTGTCACTAAGTTAATTGTTCGATGTAAGTTCTACGTTAAATTTTATTGAAGGCTTAGACTTTTTTATTGTTTTAATTGGTTTTGAAACCGAAACCGCACCAATTAAAACCGCACTGCACACTTTAAAACCGCACCGCACCAATCACAAGTGATTTCGTGTGCGATTTTGAATTTTTTAAACCGCACCATGTTCACCCCTACTCAAAGATGGAGGCGCCTTGCTGCTCAAGTTATTCCTTCCATGAAGGAGTCAGAAATGGTCATGACCTTCATAAACATACAGGAAGCTCCTTTCTATGAAAGAGTCTTAGCTGGCATTGGTAAACCATTTTCTGAAATGATTAAACATGGGGAGATGGCTGAGATGGGATTGAAGTCCGGGAAAATTCAAGACCTAGCTGCCCTTAAAGCTGTTGCTGAGCACATCCAATCCAAAAATTATGGAAACAACCCCCGGAGGGTCCATAAAAAGAAAGAGGAGGATGTTTCCTTGATACTATAGAGTCAAAAAGGCAATCAAAACATGCCTATCCAGAGGAGAAATTACACTCCCTTTCAAGCTCAGTCTTTGAACCCTCCATTGCAAAAAGGTGAAGAAGTCAAATGCCCTCGAGTGTTCACACCCTTAGAGGACTTGCTCAAGAACATTCTCACTCTTCTGACAACTCAGAAGAAAATTACGCATCTTCTTCCACCAGCCAACCCTAATGGGAGGGGTTTCAATGCTGCTCAGAAATGTGCTTATCATGCCGGGGCATCTGGACATGATACTCAAGATTGTTGGGCCTTGAAACACAAGATCCAGAATTTAATAGACAACGGTGAGATCATGGTCACCAAACCAGATCAACCCCATGTACAAGACAACCCTCTTCCTCAACACAAAGAGGAAGAGGTTAACATGATTAATTGGAGCAGTGGACAGAGTTCCAATTTAACGGTGAATCATCCCAGATCATCAAAGATGATGTTGATAAATGGGATTATGCAAAGTTCCAGTTCGCGATGGAACGAACGATAAAAGTTCTATGTAAACAGATTGAGCAATTGGCAGAACTAGTGACCTATCATCATCAAGTCACATGCCAATTATTTAGCCAGGAGCATGCTAGTCTGCTCCCTTTTGTTGTGAATACTCCCTCGTCACCTTCAGAGAAAGAAACACTGGAAGACAAAGTGACGAAGAGAGCAAGTGCCAAAGCCAGTAGGGATTTTGCCAATAGAAGGGAATTTACATACCTGGGCCAACCTATGGAAGAGATACTTCGGATGCTGATCAATGAAGGAAGGATCACTTCACTTCTGCCTCCAATTAATTCCCGTTCAGGACGGTTTAATTCTGATGGAGTATGCCAATATCACTCCCATTCTCGCGGTCACAACACAGAAGAATGTTGGGCACTCCGCCACCTTATTCAGAACCTCATTGACAGCAGTGTCCTGCAGCTAGCAGAAGATGATACGGTGCTATTTGAGAGTGAGAATACTTGTCCTACTAAATGGAAGGAACTGGTAGCAGTTATATCCGTTGAGGCTGATGGGACTGTCAAACCTCTCACAATACAAGCAATTCAACACAAAGGAATTGACAATCCTTTGAAAGTGGCTACTCTAGAGCAAATCAACTTGCCATTCAGACCACAATATCTTGTTATCAGCTTACAAAAAGCTCCATGGAATTATGGAGATGCTGAAGGATCCACCTATCATACAACTGCTACAGTGTCGAAGGAAAATCCACTGTATCTTCCCCAACAGGTGATGAAGTCTACCATCAAATCAAAGGGGAAAATACCCATGGAGAAGATTGAAAAATTCCTCCGTACTATGGGTCATAACGAAGCCAAGGTGGTTTTAAGCTTAAGAGAAGCTCCACACCAAATTTTAATCCTGGACTTGGTTTTAACTTCCGAGGATCACAGGAAGATCTTACTGAAGGTTTTGGAAGAAGCCTACTTGCCAACATCAGTGGATGTGGAAAAATTTTAACATCTGGTTGATCACATTTTTAATAACAATGTGATATCTTTCACTGATGATGATATACCGCCCGAAGGGACCAGTCATTGCAAGCCGTTACACATTGCGATTTTGTCCTCCGGGTACATGCTAGCTGAAGTCTTGATAGATGGAGGTTCGTCTCTGAATATCTGTCCTTACGCTACCTTTCTGAAGATGAATGTCAATCTCAAGCGGATCCGAAGTAGCCATACGGTTATTAAAGCTTTTGACGGAGCCCACATGAATTCAGTCAGAGAGATTGAGCTGCCAATCGAGATTGGTCCCCATACATTCTGTGTATCTTTTCACGTGCTCAAAATAGATTCAGGATATAACCTGCTATTGGGAAGACTGTGGATTCATATGGCTAGGGTCGTCCCCTCCACTCTTCATCAGCAACTGAAATACATCATTAATGATAGCCTAGTCATGGTTAACGCTGAACCGGAATGTCCTAAACAAAGTGGCATACCCCTCATCAGTTTTAATTCAGAAGTTGAGCCGATCAGTTTTCATGCCCTGGAGGTGAGCAACACTCACTACCACCCTATTGGGGCGCCACCTTTCACACCCAAAATTTCTGTCGAAGTAATGTCGGCTACTCAAGAAATGATATCTTTGGGTCATCAGCCAGGGCAAGGGCTGGGTAAAAGTCATCAGGGTATCAAGTACCCGATTCAGGTGATCAGTCAAACTGGGACAGCTGGACTGGGCTATTCTGCCAGTTCCAGTCATAGGAATCCTCATAAACATCATCAGATTCCTCCAGCTTCAGTTACACGATGATTGTCTCCACCTACAAATCTTGAGTCCGTACAACCTCCTGTAAAGGTGCCAGCCAGCATAATAGCTATGTTATTTCCCAAGCTGATACCGGTAAAGGAGAAAGAAGTCTTTGTTCTAGACCCTAGAGTGGAAGAAGAGGAACGAAGGATTAAGCAAGACATCATTAGAATGATGTCAGGCATACGCATCATTGTCCATGATGAACATACAAACAGATACACCCCAGACGATGATTGCCCAGATGTAATGGTCATCATTCGGGAAAAGGAGGACGATGATAGCCCCTCCATCACTGCAGTCCACCAGGACTTTGCCCTTAACAATTGGAGCAGCACTCCTTGCATTGGTCGACGAGGGTAAAATGGGCAGGAACTCTTTCTGCCCTGTAGATATCATAACTGCTTACTTTTTTGTATAGTATTAGCAGTTGTTTTGTCAGTACATGCTAACATTGTGTATGATTAATCCATTTCATATATACTAAGTGAAAGTATATTTTATTTCATGACCCTGAATTTAGATGTGTCTGTACTTATTGATAAGATGCCTCTTCTCCACAAGGATTATACCTTTGATATAAAGTTCGATTCAGCCTTGATTAAAATACATGAAGACATTGAGGTGCCTCCGGAGATTAAAGAATGAGTCAAAGATAAACCTAAACCCAACCTTGATCAAACCACTTCCTTCAATCTCAGAACCTTAGAAAGCCATAAGTTAATCCAGATTCGTTCAGACCTTACCCCAAACCAGAGGAATGACATGGTTACGCTACTAACCCAATTCCAGGATGTGTTTGCATGGTCTCACGAAGACATGGTGGGTTTTTCCACTGACATTGTTCTTCATCGCCTTCCATTAAAGAGGGATTCAAGCCAGTCAAACAAAAGCTCAGGCGATTGAAGCCTGAGTGGAGTTTAAAGGTGAAAGAAGAAATTGTGAAACAATTTCAAGCTGGTATTATCATGGTGTCTACATACCCTGAATGGATATCAAACATAGTTTCCGTACCTAAACCTGGAGGAAAGGTGCGAGTTTGTGTGGATTACCAGAATCTGAACAAAGCTTGCCTTAAAGATAGCTTTCACGTGCCATTTATCCATATTCTCATTGATAATACTGCTCAATACGGCATGTACTCCTTTGCGGATTACTTCGCAGGATACAACCAGATTATGGTTGCTGAGGAAGATAGTGAGAAAACTGCTTTCATCTCGCCTTGGGGAATCTTTTGCTATAGACGGTTGTCGTTCGGCCTCATCAATGTCGGAGCCACTTATCAACGAGCTATGATGGCTCTTTTCCACGATTTAATGCACAAAGAGATAGAGATCTATGTGGATGACATCATTGTCAAGTCCCGAAGGGAAGAAGACCACTTATACCATCTCAAAAATCTCTTCAATAGGTTGCGTAAGTAAAACTTGAAGTTGAATCCAGCCAAGTACGCCTTTGGTGTTAAATCAGGCAAGTTGTTAAGATTCTTAGTCAGCCACAAAAGGATTGAGCTGGATCCCACCAAAATCTAGGCCATCACAGAAATGCCCATTCCTCGGACAGAGAAGGAAATACGGGGATATTTTGGAAGAATCAACTTCATTAGCAGGTTTATTTCTCAACTTACAGCAACCTGTGAGCCTATCTTCAAGTTGTTAAGGAAGAACTTCTCCATGAAATGGAATGATGAGTGCCAAAAGGCCTTCCTTACGATCAAAGAGCAGCTAGTCAAAGCTCCTATTTTGGTACCACCCAAGGATGATATTCCCATGTTCATGTACCTATCCATAAGTGACAATGCCATGGGTTGTATGCTGGGACAGAAAGATGATAGAGGCCAAGAACGAGCTATTTATTACCTCAGCAAAAGATTTAGCAGCAGTGAACACAAGTACACTCTGATCGTTAAGACTTTTTGTGCTTTAGCATGGGCTTCCATGAGGTTACAGCATTACCTCCATGGTCACACGACCCATCTTATATATCTCGTGGATCCTCTCAAGTATGTGTTCAATAAACCCATGTTAAATTGTAGGCTATCCAGATGGTAGTTGATCCTACAACAATTTGACATCGTCTACATAACTCAAAAATCTATCAAAGGTCAAGGAATTGCGGATTAACTGGCCGCTGCACCTGCAGGGGACTTCAAACCCTTGGAAACCTACTTCCCCGATGAGGGGGTAATGACAGTTCAGCAACTCCATCAGTACGATACATGCCATACATGGAAAATGTATTTCGATGGAGCTGTTAATATGGAAGGTTCTGGAGCTGGAGCAGTTCTAGTGTCCAGTACGGGGGAGAAGTATCCCGTCGCCATCAAATTGCAGTTTGTCAGCACCAACAATACAGCAGAGTATGAAGGTTGTCTCATGGGGCTAAAACTTGCCCGTTCAATAGGCATCAGGCGTTAACTGTCTTTGGGGATTCGGAGTTGGTAATCAGACAATCCATGAGAATCTATCAAACTAAAGAGCTACATTTGTTGCCTTACCATCAGCAAGTTTTATAGATGGCTTCGAAGTTCGAAGAGATCTCCTCTCTACACATTCCTCGTAATAGGAATGACTTTACATACGCGTTAGCAACTCTGCCCTCCTTGATTCACATGCCTGACAAAGAACACATGCCAAGCGTCACATTTGCCCTACACAAGGCACCAGCCTATGGGAACTATGTTGGAGAAGTATCGGATGAGCTACCTCCCATCCAGTATCCTTGGTATCAACATATCAAGGAGTACCTACGAGATAGATCTACACCCGCTGAGGCGAACCCGACTGAGAAAAAGCGGATCCATAGACTTGCTATGAAATTCTACCTGAGCGGAGATGTACTCTACAAAAGAGATACAGGACTAGGTCTCCTCAGTTGTCTGGATAAGGACCAAGCTTAGAGGCTCATGGATGAGGTCCATGGTGGAGTATGTGGCCCACACATGAGCGGCCACCTGCTTGTTAAGAAGATCCTCAGAACAGGACATTACTGGCTTACCCTCAAAGCTGACTGTGATGATCACGTCAAGAGGTGTTATCAATACCAAATTCATGGAAATGCCATCCATGCCCCTCCGAGGGAGCTCCATAATATGAGTTTACCTTAGCCCTTCTCAATGTGGGGAATGGACGTGATCGGGCCCATTGATCCCAACGCCAGTAATGGGCATCGCTTTGTGTTCACCATGATCGACTACTTCACCAAGTGGGTAGAAGCAGCCTCCTTCCCCAGGGTTACCAAAGAAGTCATCATTACTTTCATCAGAAATAATGTCATTTGTTGATATGGACAACCAGAGGTAATTGTGTCAGACAATGCTAAGAACCTCAACAACAAAATGTTGAAGGAATTATACAGTAAATTCTACATCAAACATCTTAACTCCGTCATCTACCGTCCAAAGATGAATAGTGCTATTGAAGCGGCTAACAAAAACATCAAGAAGATCATGCAAAAGATGTCTGCCAACCAAAAAGAATGGCCTGACTTATTGCCTCTTACTATGTTAGCCTACAGAACATCAATGCGCACTTCTACTAGGGCAACCCCCTACGCATTAACCTATGGGATGGAAGCAGTCCTCCCCATAGAAGTGGAAATGTAATCCCTCATAGTGTTGATAGACGCTCAGCTGGATGAAGACCAATGGGTACAAGACAGGTATAACCAATTGTCTCTAATAGACAAAAGGCGAACCGCGACTATCTTCCATGGTCAGCTATATCAACAAAGGATCGCCAGATCCTACAACAGAAAAGTCCGACTACGGCAGTTTAAGCAACATGACTTGGTTTTAAAGAAGATCCTTGACAACCAAGATTAGTCCAAAGTAAAATTCGCCCCTAACTAGGAAGGCTCATTTATTTTCAAGGAGGTATTGACAGAAGGTGCTCTCAGATTCCAGGAAATAGACGGCGATGAATTTCCACAACTCATCAACTCGGACACCGTGAAACGGTACTATGTCTGAAGTTACCATCAAGCAAACATCCTGGTATTGGATCATCAGTTCACCAGTCATTCCGATTCTTTAACCCTTCACTACATACAACTCTTCTTCACACTTTGCCCCTCAGGGAAACATACTCTGTAAGCCAGCAGCCTGGCTTCATTTCATTCATATAACTTCTGTTATCCCCCCAGGGATTGAACCTTTCACACCTGCAGTTTATCCTAAAGACGGGATTAAACTTTTCTACTCTTGCAGTTTGTCCTGAAGACGGGATCAAACTTTTTCACACCTGCAATTTGTCCCAATCATGGGATCAACTTTCTTCTCCCCGCAGTATAACCTGCACATGGGATTCATACCTCTTTTCGGCTGTGAATCGTCCTGAGGGGCAAACTACGTCGACCTGATCTCCTTTTCAATAGGAGTACGTAGGCAACCATTTTACATGGCCCGGTCGTAATAAAACAAAAACATTTCTTACTCCCTTCTCCTTACAAAAACATTCCTACACCATTTCTGCTACATACAGCGTTGAACCTCTTACACTAGGTTCGAACTACTCAGACCTGATCTCCTCTTCAATAGGAGTACTTAGGCAACCATTTATGGTTCGGTCTCACCCCCTACCAAAACACAAACACTTGTCAACGGTACTGAGATCATCCTTCAATCCATCACATTTTATCGGCTTCAGACCAAAGGGATGGAATTACCTGAACTCCTCCTAAATAAGAGATTTGGCGACCATCTAAGCTGCGTTTGTACCTCAAAGAGCAATACCAATCCATAAGAGATGGAATTAACTAGGCTTCTCCTAAATAGGAGTACTAACGACCATCTGTGGTACGGTCAATCTCAAAGAGGAAAGCCACACCCCTCTCCACATTTTCATACAGAAACCAGTCCTAAGACACCAAAGATGGTAGGGATACACACAGATCAATGATCCATTCTGAACTGTCCAGAGGAAATTCAATGTCCATCCATTAAGGAGGAATTCAGAATACATCCAGATCACAAGCCCTGAAGAAGCAAGCAAAATATCAAGCAAGTATCCAGACATATCTAAAAGGGAAGTGATCAAAAATTTATTTCCCTGCTATATATATAATGTTGTTTGATATATAAGGTATAACTGGACAAGACAAAATGGCTAAGCTAGTCTGTGCAGGAAAATACGACCCCATCTACAAATCGGTGTATATGCGAGCTATCAAGCCTAACATGGCATCCCTCTCCGCAGAAGGAGATAACGCTGTGGTCTCCTGTACAAGGATATCCACACAAGCTAACAGATCTACAGCCATCTGCATGGTAACTCTATGCTCATCAATGTACTTGCTCATCTCTGTAATCATACCAGTGGTAAAGGATCTCACTGTAGTACTATCTATGACGGCTATATCTCTGGTAGATATGGCCATATCCCTCTCAACTATCACGGCATCTCTAGCTGATCTGGCCTCGTCCTGCTCAACAACAGCGGTGTCTCTATAAGCTAATTCCTCATCTCTCTCTAACAGAGATGCGTCTCTCTCATCAAGGGCTATCAACATCAAGGCTCTAGCCTGATCTCTCTCGAAGGTCATCAAATGAAGACTCTGCTCAAAGTGATGTGCCGAGTGCTGGATCACAACAGTACTATTACTGGGAGAATCCAGAGGAGATGCTGGCAACCCAGTGAATGGCTCCTCATCGATGTGAGAATCAATATCCTCCATGGGCTCTTCATTGTCTGAATCACTACTCGGCACTGTGGAAACTGATTACTGCCACAGCCGATGAAGTCTCTGTATCCATTCACGCAGAATACTCTGGCGAACTGCCCGGATGACTAATAGAAAAAGCAGCTATCTCACGCTGATCCCAACATGCATACACCCGGGATCGGTCCTTTGCTGACAGATGGTGAGAAGCTAAACGCTGACCTAGCACCCCCTCAAAAGGATGGAAGTCTTGGAACTGGTCAAACTGCGACATCACGGCCAGTGGGTGATAGGTAGTCATGTCCCTCAAACCAGCCAGAGGGAGATAGTCCATGCCTGGAGCATGAGTAATAAAGTTGTAGGGTGAGCTAAGCCCTGTACACTGCAGGATGTCAAACGGATCACTGATCTCCGTTAAAAATACCGACCAAAACATAGCATCTATACACTCCGATGGCTGAAAGGAGTAAGACATAGCTATATCATGGGTAAAGTAGTACCTGTGTCGGCGGAATGTCCCAATCGGTCCCAAGTGTGACATAAACCACACGTACAACATGACCGAACTGCCTGTAAATACCCCTGCAGGGTAAGTGCTGTAAAACGTGGCCGACCTCAGCGTCTCCGCCATAATCATCAGAATGATGGTATGACCCTTCCTGAGATCTCTCACTGCCATGATAACACCGATATCTAGCTCATCCATATATCGTGGAATGTACACATACGCCACTATGCACATCAATAATGCATCCGCTCTGGCCAAATGCCACTGGTCCTCTGGTATGGTGAAATCTTCAGAATGTCGAGCATAGCTGTCCTCAGAGCCAAATCTATCAAACAGAAAAAGCTGGGATATCACGTGGCCGGATATGATCTCATCCTGCACAACTCTACGCCTCAATCCAGAGAGGGTCATGAACTGTCGACTCATGTTCCCAATAGCCATATGCACGCAAGGTCTGTCAAGTGGCAGCATCGTCAAACATGCATACTCCTCCAGAGTCAGAGTCAGAGTCAACTCCTGGGTCCCAAATCGAAAAACTTGCCTCTCCAGTACCCAGTGATCCAGCATGCCCTCCATAAAACTTTTGGGAACCTGAAATATCAAGAGGGTCATAGTATACTGCAACAGCTGATCTACAGTCACTCTGTCTTATGGTGACATACTATTATACCATGATCTAAGACGTGATGCCACCAATAGTGGTGGGGTATGATATATGCAGCTGATTGTCGAAGAAGACATCTGTGTAGGCCGTATCATAAGACCATCCAGGGGTCAATACTGAATATCTCTGGACATACATACATATACATAACATGATACATGCATTACAGATAATAGATGGCAATATGATATAGGGAATGGAAAACTGTACATACATTCCTAAGTATATTCTAAATATATCATCTCTGTAGAGCTAAAAATTCAGAGAAATAGTGCACAGACGCCCTACTACTAACAGAGGCCTATCAAAAGATATAGTGAGAATGGGGCACAGCCACCCAATATCTAACAAAGGCCTATCAAAAGAGATAACAAGAATATACATCAGAAGAAGACAATGGTGTCAATATCTATATCATCAATCCTGTCCACCTGATATAACTCCTCCTGAGTCACTGGATCTCTATCAACAGGGATGTCAGACCTATACAAAGGAGGATCTGTGCCGATAAAGCCAAATGGGTCATCTGAGGGGCCAGCGCCTGAGCTGGAAGGATCAAATGAATCTACCTCTGCCGGCAATCATCCCCAATATGTTGGATAACAACCCAACACACATGCATCATACATTTACATCATATTGTTGCACTTTGCATCATATTTATCTTGTTGCATTTCAAGTGTCTAGGATTCTTTATCCTATCCATGCATTGCACTGCATGAATATGATAAAGAGGGGCATCTGTAAACACTCGAAATTTTCTGCACACCTGTCACTGACATTACAGGAGGGCAGATTCGTCTTTCAGAGATAACCCTGGAAGATAACTCATATCTAGTCTGGATACTACCGAAAGTTCAGTCTCAACCCAGAACACACACCGGGAGTATCAGTTCCAACCTCGGAGATAACCCCGAGGCATGCAGTTCCAATACCAAAAATTTCATCGGAGAAGGCCGATTCATCTCGGAGATAAACCCAGGATATTCAGTCTCAGTCCCAACACTGGGAGTAGCAAGTACCAACCTTGGAGATAACCCCAAGGAGTGCAGTTCTGGAGATAACCCCAGAAAAGCTTGTTTCAAATGCATATAATCAGCTTCAACCTCGGCACTCACACCGAGGCACTCAGTATAAGATCCGAAGATAACACCGAAAAGACAGGCACACCTCAGAGATGACACTGAGGACCTTCAACACTTACAGCAATCCAATCTCAGAGATAACCCTAAGCAACGTCTGCTCTATCAGCCCAAATCGGAGATAACCCCGGTGAGGGGCAAAGTCATCATCTTGCCACCTTGACGCCACAACGCACCATCTTAACATTTCATATATACATTTCTACATAGCAATGTCCCACAAGAGCCAAGAAGGTCCAATCCCGAGCGACTATTACGCAGGACAACGGATAGAATTTGAAGCTTGAAGACCGGAGGGCATGGTCCCATCTTCCTGACTTTGTATAACCTATAATCCCATGTTATTGCGTAACTCTCAACAACAGCGGTCCGAAACAGGTCTTACATACCTCAGTCGGATGCCTGAATTTTAATTTTGAAAGTTCGAGCGGACATTACAGTGCATGCGTGCACATACTTCGAGATGGCGAGACCCACGAATCCCGAGACAACCCGGGCAGCAGCAGGTACATCTGCGGCTAGCCTCGGGTACAACAGCGGCTCCCTCCTCTATAAATAAAGGGCTTGGGGTGGCCATTTTGTAAGAGAAAAGGCGAGGAAGTCATGTCCAATTTGCTCTGTACTCACCCTATATTGAGTGCTTTCTCATTTTAAACACTTGTGAGCTCACATATAGCTATTTTTTGTACCGGCGGGAGCCAAGTGTTCATCCCTTTAAAGATATAGAAGTCTTCTTTGGCAGCCCACTGTAAGCCTTCTCACACACATTAAAGCCTTTCTCTTCATCTGTGCACACACTATTATTCACGTTGAGAGTCGTGTTGCGTGTGTTTGCCCGGACTTCGGTCCGTGATTTCATTTCAGTTTGTATTTGTATATATATATATATATATATATATATATATATATATATATATACGGTCCGTCTCTTAAGCGAACCTTAAAGAGCGAACCAAAGACGAACCGTCGTCTTTGGTGTCTATGGCGACGGTTCGATCCGTCACCATAGCCATGTAGTCTTTGGCGACGGGTCGAATCGTAGCCATAGACACCAAAGACGACGGTTCTTCTTTGGTTCGCTCTTTAAGGTTCGCTTTAAAGACTCTCCGTATATATATATATATATATATATATATATATATATATATATATATATATATATATATATATATATATATAGTCTAGGCTCAATCGAGGCATAACTCAATAATGTTAGTCCATATAATATATATATATATATATATATATATGAACTGTGTGTCGAACTTTGTTTGATGAGCCTGGATTTTACATCCGGAGCGTTTACTGCTTTAATATATCAACTGTTGTCGGACTTTGTCTGATGAGCCTGGATTTTACATCCGGTGCGTTTACCACTTTTATATATATATATATATATATATATATATATATATATATATATATATATATATATATATATATATACACACACGTTTAATCCTGCCTGGAGTTTACTTCGTGGCGGTTGATTGTCGTTACAGCTTTCTTTACTTTTTCGTCCCGCCTGGAGTTTACTCTGTAGTGGTTGATTGCTTTTACAGCTTTATTTATATTTCTGATCCCCATGGAGGTGCTTCGTGGTGGCTAATCATGTCTGTATATATATATTTATAGCTTTTATATATATACCTGCTTACTGCTTTATTATCAATTGCGGCATCATGTGAGCCTAGGAATCATATGATCACAGATTCAGTTTACTGGATCTAGATTCGGTTCCTGTGATGGATATTTCCAGCTGTAAGCAGCTTGTAAATTTATTCACGGTGTTTGTATTTTCTCAGATGGTTTTCATACCCACGAGGAGTTTGGCACCATTTTGTACATTATTTTCTCGAAGATGCTTCGCATCTCGAAAATTAAAAACAATCAAGCCGAACACTTAATAAAAATGGGAGTGTAAAAGGTCTCAATTACTATTGAGCACAAGAGTTTGAAAAACCTCTTCTATAAAACATCATTGCCATATTTTGCAAAAACATCACTGCCATAATAATATGAATAACTATATCGTCTCAATTATTGATTTAATAATATATAAAATATTGACAATAATTGAATCAAATAATGTGAGATACTATACAGCAATTACTATAGCAATAATTAAATATAACTAAGTGACTTCTCACATAAATATTAATAATCAATGTCGTGTGCTACTATGCAACCACGCGTATTACTATACTTTTAACACCAGGTATTTCAACAGTTAACGGTAAAACTTTCGCCGTTATTTTTATAAAAAGATATTTTTGTCGTTTTCTCACTCTGATAATAATTCTGTTGTGGGGTCCACCAATGATTATGTCGTCGTACGAATATTCCCTGTTAAAATGAATATTCCCCGACCAATCGAATATTTTATGACAACTTGCATACTTTGCAAAATTTGAAAATATTACCCACAACTATAACATTATATTAAATCCAAACCATAATATTCAAAAAAATATTTTGAGAAAATTAATCTTTATTCACAAAATTTGGGGTCTTACACATAAGTTTGCGGAAAACATCATAAAAGAGAACAAGTCTTATAACATAATGCATTTAAACAAATTCTAATAATTCTTCAACACTTGAACATCTTGCACTTTCCTTTGCTAGTAGATGGCTCATCGACTCTTTCAACTTTAGCTGCAGTGTTAATTGCAAGAGTGAGCAAACAATTGCTCACTGATATAAACAGTAGTAATAATAACAACATGAGAATGAACAACAAATGCTGAACAATACTGAACTTGTTCTACAAATCAAAAATAGAAAACAAGTTCTAACTTTAATATCTGAGGGTCTTAAGACCACGAACTATGTTTACGGTGATTAGGTATTACTACCCCAACCTTAACAGTCAATTAGACTATACAGACCTCTTAACGTACTTAGGGGGATCAGCACTTTGTACCACGTATTGTGCACAAACATCTAAACATTAACACGTACAAAATCCCCTATGTTAGGGTTGTTCGTCTTAGTTTGAATTTAGAATTTCCGCACTAAAGAGAGTTTAGCTCGGAACTAACTTATTAGTGGTTCTAGAATTTTAGAACACTTGTTCATAATAGACTAGTTTGATCAATACTAATTTGCTTACTACTTGAAGGTTTAACATAACAATATAGAATTGAACAAGATTATCAAAGTCAAAGACCGAATAACAACAATGTATAATTGGATAACCATGATATACATGCAAAGTGCTATATCCAAAAGAGTTAAAACAATCTCATTTGAATCGATGTCTTAGAACAATTTATGCTTTGAATAATAATATCAAGATTTAGAAAAGTAAAACTCACTTGAGGTAATGAATTAGGTTACAAGAGCTTGTACAAACATACACAAGATAGATTATGTTTGCTCAATTTCAACATAAAAATTAGGAACTTATACAACGATAAATTAAGAATAGAAAACTTGCATAAGTATAACATAACAACGATAAATAAACCTTGTTGAATAATTAAGTATCATAGGTTTGGAATACTTGCTCAATAAAAGTTTAGGATAAGAAACTTGCCTTGTATGGAAGCTACACAAGTATAATAATGTTCTCCAATTACCCTACACATATTATTAGAATCGCAATAACAATTAGTTGTATTAATATTAGCTTTATGGGTTTAACTCATCATTTAGGTCATAACCTTAACTTAACATTTAACCACCTTTAACGAATCTGAAATTACATTATAAACTAACATAAACCTCATCATTTACTTTTAACTTTCATAACATCACTTTTTGATTCATTACCTAACTTAATTAACAAACACTTACAAATCTTCACACTTTGTATTATAACACATTAAAATCTATTGTTGTAGTCTATGTTATGTCTTAACATCATTAACATGCTTTCTAAACTAGATTAAGTCCATTAATCACGACCTACAAATAGGCAGCAGTCATTGCCTAGGCTCAGGGCACGGCGCAGCTGCGCTGTCCACCGGCGCAGCTGCGCTGCTGCAGATTTGCAGAAGGCCTACGGCGCAGCTGCGCCGTTTCTGCCTGTGGTAATGGCGCAGCTGCGCCACGCACAGACAGAAACTCGCAGCAGCAACTCTGCTACATAGTGGACACCCAATTCAACCCAAAACCACAGAAATTCACAAACCAAAATATCTAAAACTCTGTAATAACATAGTTAAACATGTTATACACCATTTTAACCACATAAACACGAATTTGAAGAATCAAAACCCCAATTTTCCAAATTTCTCCAATTTTTACACTTTTAACGAAAACGATCGTCACGACTTCGTTTCTTAACTAATTGACACGATTCGAACTATATCGCTTTCGTTTCTTAGCATACTAACATAATCCAACATCAATTTACAGATTATCATACCTATTAAAAATGAAATTTTATACTTTATTAAGCCATTTTTCATAAACATACACTGTTATTTACTTTTCTCCATACAAACCCAAATTTCATGTATTTAATCATCAAATAACACTCACCAATGATGATTAACAGATTATAACAACATACAAACATGTATCTATAACAATCCAACATAACTACCAATAGAAATTTCAACAATACAAGTTAAGATTAGAGTATGTTATACCTTGATTTAGCAAACCCTTCTCTCAAAATCACTGTGTTTACTTTCTTTTCCAAAACCTCTGCAATTCTTCTTACCAAGCTCTCTCTCTAATCTCTGTATTTCTCTCTTGTAGTTCTATTATCTAGCCTTAGAGAAATATAATACGTAGAATAACTGAAGCTCCCCATGATCATCAGTTAAAACAAATAATATGTCTATCAGTTATGTTAGGCCAAAAGCCACAAGGCTACGTTTGGCTACACACAAATCCTATACTAGTTTATTTTTATAATATTATACTAAATAGTTACTTTTGTCACACTTGATTTTAGTTCATTTAAATAACTTAAAATAGTAATTATAATAATTTTCATTATAATTATATTTATGAATAATAAATAATTATATATCTAATTTAATTAATAAATTAGACTAAAACCTTATTTTATTTAATTTACTTATTTCTTAAATATTAAACACTTCATTTAATTTAATTATTTTCATTAAATCAAATCCTCAAATAATAAAATTACTATTCATTAATTTAGTTAACATACATACTCAACTAAATTATTACATCACAATTTATCAAATATTTATTTTTCCCAATAAATAAATTATTTAAAATATTTATTTAATCAATAAATATTTAAATTAAACTACAAATTTCTCGATCGTTACAAGCCACCTAAGTGTTTGGCCTCTAGAGGTGATCCACTAAGGAAGAAGAAAGATTAAAGAAGATGGGTGTTTGGAAAAAATCTAGTTTTTCTATCTCTCATAGAAAAAGGTGTACTTTCCCAACTCTTGGAATTACGTATTCACGTGTGTTGTGAAAGCATCAACCCTCACCCATAATAAGACTCCTCTTATTTATAGATGTAGGCAACCCTCTTTAACAATTAATGAATTGGGTTTTATTTTAATTAATTAAACTCCTTTAATTAATTAGGCTCCCAATCTTATTAGGAATAATTAATTAAACTCTTTTAATTAATTAGCCTCCTAATCCTATAAGGAATATATGAGAGTACTTTTATTAATTAATTCTCAAACTCCTTTAGGTATTAACTAATAATAATAGTAATAATAATAATAAGACTCCTCTTATTAATTTATATTTAATATTTTCAAAATGTTAAATAATAAATATTAAGCTATTTAATTTATTCTATCAACAACAATATGTACAAATGTTCTACAATTTAATGGATAACATGAATACAACGTAATCTACTTATACAAACGCAACTAGACTACAATATGTACAAATGTTCTACAAATGAATAACATGAATACTAATGAACAATAAACTAATAAAAGTATCATCATCGGGCGGAGGTGGACGCTGGTGTATGAAAATCTCGGTCGTCCTTCTACTCGTCATCGCTAGTCCGCTCGTCATCGCCACCCTGTTAAAAGAACTATAAATAAAAACCATTAGTCCGTATATATGTGAGAATTAACAAGATAGCCTTAATTGAAAATAACATAAACATGCAGAATACCTGAGTAGGCGGGAGCTGACGAAAAGCCTCCTCTAGGAGGGTAATCACCAGCCGGAGCATCTCGCCGCTGAAAGCGTTGAACTGCTCTTGCGATAATCTCGTACTCTCTGCGGAGGCCCCTGCTATAACATCCTGAGAAATCTGGTGAAGACGAGAACTGCTAAGCAATTGCTAACGGTGAAAGACCGGATCGATATGGAACCTATCCGACACGGCCGCTATCAGCATCTAGAATAACTCATTATCCAAGCCAGCGCCCGTATAAGATGGTTCGACATGTGCTCTCGGACGTTGGCTCTGGCTAGAGCCTACAAAAATATACTGTTCCATTACTAATAATAATTTATATAATGTGATCAATTATGATAATTTCGTGAAACATAAAAAATATTATTACCTCCAGGTATGGTATATACAGGTATCCTCGGCAGACTCAACACTCGATACTTGTCGGTACTGCTAGTAAGGGGATCCTGATACGCGACCCATAGTCTCAGCTTCACATCCCGATCTAATACAATATCGGGAAGGGGGTGGTGGAATCTAACGGCTCAGAACCCCTCCTAATAGCCTCCAACTCAGCTATACGCTGGTCCCGAAGCTTCTAAAATCGGTCCAATAATTTATTTTGTATACGCGAATTAATTATATCATTTTATTAATGATTGAATATTAATAAAAGCTAAATAGTAAGATGAATTTTACCCGTATAGCTAATGCTGCCTGAGATAAAGCACACTCGTCCTTAGGCGTTTGGGCTCTATCCCAGAACTCTAAAATAGTCAGATCTCGGCCCAAGGTCCTTCTCTAGGCCTAATAAAGATATTCATAAAATAGGTATTAAGTATTTATGTGAGAACTTGATAACTAAACAACTAAATACAGCGCACTTACCGTCTTCGCCTCCTCAAACGACTGAGAACCAGTGGTGTGTACTATGCAAAGCTGGCCACGGTTCTTCTTCGCCTACTAAAACTTCTTCTTGAAGTCATCAGCATCCCAGTGCGCACACATAGCCTACCAAGCTAAATCGGAGACTATGCGGGGCTGGTGATCTCTGATGGTGGTCCCGAGCTGCCCTCTATCGCATCTCATACAACCAGCCGGAGTAATTTGTCGCAACATATGAAATAATTACATCATCGCCATATGTCTGAGAGATACTCGGGTCATATCTATAATAAACCTATAAAAAAAGTTTAAAAGTTAGAAACAATTGATTTCCTCAAACTTAGCGACTATGTACTAATATAATATGATTAACTTACGTGAAAATCCCGCAAGACAATCTGCATAAAGGTAGCATCATACCGCGCGTACTGGCTGTAGCGCATGCACCCGGTCGGGAGGTGCGTCAAACAGATAGCGTGTAGGGTGTGCTTAGCTACCGAGTTTAGTATACTATAGTAAAAATAGAACAATATGTGTTACTTTAATTGTGTTTTGCAATAACTGACAAAAATATTAAATTATTATTGCAACAATAGATTAAAACTTACTGTCCAGAATCGACATCCACCGGTACTGTAAGTGGAGTTGCCGGTGGATGACCAAAGATACCGAGGTTCGTCCCTCAGTGTCGTCGACGAGGTGCATTTGTAATAATTAAAAAAACTGAGTCAATAAACATAAACTAATGCAGCTTGAGATATATTTAAATCCTAGTTCAGACAACTTACTAACTCTTGAAGATGAGCCTTCATCATAGCTACTGTCTCTAGATCCTGATCTCCCACCACCGCGGCGACCTCCACCGCTATGTCTAGCCATGAATATGCTACTGCAATAACCAAATTGGTAGATTATGAATATGTATATATTAAAATTGTGGTATTTACTAATATGAAATAATTTTAGATTACGTACGTCATCAAAGCCGTCAGATTCAACGTGTATATCATTCTCAAATTCGGTATCTTCCTCATCCTCAGTTTCGAGATCAGTTTCGTCATTGTTATCATCCTCAATGACTACGTAATCAGTCACGACGACGTTTTCCTCGACATCTTCATCGCCAGGTACGTCAATGACATCAGTTGTCATTATATCTTTAGCATTTAACACTAATTGCATGGGGTTGCTAACATCTTCTTGCAGCACCTCATCCATCCCAAACATGTTCTCAACATCAAATGCATGTGTTTTAGTTGTGACTATTGTGTACTAGGGGCTTCAATTATTTACGACATTAGGAGCATAATACACTTGAGTCGCTTGACTGGCTAACACAAACACATCATCAGATTTTAATACCAACTTGATATCTACGGTTGTGATTCTATTACGATCAAATTTATCACCCTTTTCAGTATCAAACCAGCTACACTTAAATGTAACTACCTTTTTACCCCCGTGATAATTGAGCACAATCACATCCTGTAAATGGCCATAATAATTGGACTCAGAATCTTGGTAGCAGCTTCCCAACACCACAACCCCATAATTGACTAATGTGAGGTCATTCAAGTTATCGACCCTAAATCTGTACCCATTCACGATGAAAACGAAAAAAGAACTAACAACTTTGTAAGGTCCTCGGATAACATCTATACAATGCTCAAAAATGTTTTCTTCTTCAACCCTTTTCTTAAACCACTGTTGGATATTAGTATTAGTGAATACTTCTAACTCTGCTGCAGTAAAAGCTGGGTTAGAAGCATACGCTTCCTCTTCGAATGAACTACAAAAATAGTAAAATGACTTTAACATATAGATAACTACAGTTATAAATTGCACTAAATGCGACAAATAATTATTCATACCTGATGTATGATGATACTTCAGGCATATTTAGAAGCACGTATGTAGATACAATCTTCAAATCTTTATTACTTAAGTAAGTCATCGTCCAAAGAAACTACATTTTTGCCCATGTTGTAATTGATTGCCTTGCACATCCCCCATACACGCTGAACATGACAGCTTCCCGTGAGTTGACCAACCACTAACCATCCCAAGAGCCGAAAAGTCAGTGATAGTCCATAACAAGGCTGCCTTCATCACAAAATTCTCGCAGATTGATTTATCATACGTCTGGACTCCTGTCTCCCACAACATCTTTAGTTCATCTACTAACGTTTGAAGGTACACGTTAATATCTTTTGTAGGACTTTTATCCTCCGGTATGAGTAAAGTCAAGAACAAATATGGATCCCTCATGCACATTGACGGTGAAAGATTATAAGCGACCATAATGACTAACCAAACTAAGTACGACTGGCTAAAATTATTAAAAGGGCAAAAGCCATCCGTAGCCATGTCAAGCCTAACATTCCTGACTTCCTCCGTAAACTGTGGATAATTTTTATCAAATCTCTTCCATTCTTCTCCATCTGCTAGGTGAGTCAGCTGACCAGGCATGACATCCCTTGTTCTATGCCAACTCATATGTTGAGCCGTATGGGACGACAAGAATAGCTGCTGAAGCCTCGGCGCAAGAGGAAAGTACCATAAGATCTTTTTGGGCACATATTACTCCTTCCCCCCATGTTTTGACACCTTGTAGCGAGGCAAGCTGCATATATCATAATATCCCTTATCTCTGTCTGCCCCATAGTATAACATGTAATTTTGCTCACAAGAATCGATTTTTTGATACCCCGTATTTAACCCCTTGACCATCTTTTTAATTTCGTAATAATTTGTAGGAAGAGTATGATCCTTGGGTAAGAACTGTCCAAATAAAGCAAACAAATCGTTGAAACCTCTCTCACTACAGTCGTGCTCATTCTTGAAGTGTAAGATTTGAGTCACTACAGAAAGCTTGGTGTGCTTAACATTTCCCGAATACAACGAGACCCTAGATTCAGATAGCAACTTGTAAAAGGCAGCAGTTGTATCATTTGGCACTTGCTTAGCACTGCTTGAAGAATGCTCATTTTTAGCCCAGTCAATATTAGTAGGGCCATAAACATCGACCAACATCTCCACGGGATCATAGTTTTTAGCGTATGAATCCCGTTGAATTGGTTGTTCTACAGTACTGTCGATCACTTCTCTCAAATCAGTTGATTCCTCGTGATTAGTCCATACGAAGTACCCATCCACAAAGCCATGGGAAAATAAGTCATATTTAATCTCGTCAGCTTTCTTCCAGATCAGGTTTTTACACTTGACACATGGGCATCACATCTTCCCGTTCGGATCATCAGCATATTTTATTGCTTTGTTCAAGAAATTAGACACCCCATCACGATAAGCTGAGACTAATCCCCTCCCATCACTGGGTATCCTACGGTACATCCAACTCTGGTCGGTTGACATCTTTAACTGCACAGCAGACGCATTCAGTAAAAGGATTTTCATGTATGTGATCCATGCATGAATTATATTTTCCTAGTGTCTCCATTCTACATGACAGATGTAATTTAGGCTTCTATCACATTCCAAGATGTGTCTCCTCATTAGTACAAACACGTTGAGCACGTTTTATATGTTTCAAGAAAATTTTTGCAGCACCTCCCCATGGTCTTCAAGTATACGAAATAGACTGAGATAACTTAATCTAAGTATGCACTCGAAGAACATGTAGAGATACTAGCTAAAAAATCCTCAAAACAACACAAACAAACCATTTCGCATTGGCACCGGCCTAAGTGAGAGACAAAACATCTAGTAACAGTCCCAAATTGGAGACTATTAGACATTCACTCCTAATGAGAGGACTGAATGTCAAATGGATTTCTAAGTTCCAAAGTATAGTTCATAAATAATCCTTCCATTAACCTACAAACATGTTAATCGCCTTATTTGAGCTGGCAAAGAGTTAAGTTAGACAAATAGTTGTAAAGTGCAGAAACAACTTAAGTTGGCATCTGTATGGTATCATGCAACTTATCACCCAAGTCAATGTGAAGAAAGCATTAGCTGTGTTGGCTTTCTTCACAATTCGTCCCCGTAACCGCTTGTTGGGACATTTATAACTTCTCTTTATCCCCTTAATCTTTCGACTATTACAACTGTTATCCTTTTAAAACAAAAAATGTATAAATTGCAATAAACTATATACGAATTAGCAAAGTTGAGCAACTAACTAAACGGTCAATTAAAGAACATGAGATTAGGATTGTTATGCATTTTCTGTTTTAAAAGGAAAAAAGATGTAATACTATTAATTAGTAGGAAGCTTAAGTGGGGAAGGAAAACTTATAAATGTCCCAAAATGCAGTTGCGGGTATATATTATGACGAAAGACAACATAGTTATTGCTAACTTCATATTCACTTGGGTGATAACTTGCATGATACCATGTTGATGCTAACCTAATTTGTTCCTACACCTTGCAACAACTATTGTCATCAACATACCCCTAGCCAGCTCAATTAAGACGGTCTACATATTTGCAGGTTAATGGAATGATATATGTACTATAAAATATATAGTTGTAATTGAGTGTATTAAAGATCGAAGAGAGAGTATTATTGAGTTTATTGAATATTGCGGCAAACTAAACAAATGCTACTTAGTTTATTTTACCAATGCAAAACTAAGTAAATACTACTTAGTTTATGAGAACTGTTATTTGGAATATATATGGGGACTATTGTTCGACATTCACTCCTACTTGTCAAACGAGTTTCTAAGCTTCATATTATAGTACATATATGTATATATATACCTATAGTACTTATTGAGTTTATTGAATATTGCAGCAAACTAAGCAAATGCTACTTCGTTTATTTTGTCAATGAAAAACAAAGTAAGTGCTACTTAGTTTGAGAACTGTTATTTGGAATATATATGGGGACTACTATTATTTAATAAACTAAGTAAGTGCTACTTAGTTTATTATTTTATTTTCTTTTATTTGTTTAATTTTTTTATTAAATTAAATTTAAGTTACTAAGTTATTAAATTAAATTTATTTATTTTATTTTATTATATTTAATTTTTTTAATTATTATGTTATATTGTATTTTATTTTATTTTGTATTTAATTATATTATTTTATTAAATAAAATTAAATTCATTTTATTTTATTGATTTTATTAAATTAAATTAAATTAACTTTATTATTATGTTTTATTAAATTCAATTTAATTTTGTATTATATTATCTAATTTTTTAAGTTTTTTTATGAAAATAAATTAAATTAAATTTATTCTATTTAAATTAAATTTCCGTTATTTAATTTATTAAATTTATTTTATTTTACTATTATATTTTATTGAATTTTATTTTATTTTTGTATTATATTATATAATTTTTTAATTATTTTTTATATTTTTTAAATTTAATTTAATTTATTTTGTATGATATTATATTATATTTTTAAATATTTTTATTAAATTTAAATTTATTTATTAAATTAAATTAAATTTGATTTATTTTATTCAATTTATTTTAATTTATTTTATTATTATTTTATATTATATTTTATTTTATTTTATATTACATTAAATAATTTTTTACATTTATTTTGTTTAATAAACTAAATTAAATTAAATTTATTTAATTTTATTTTAGAAGCAAGAAACTAAGTAAATGCTACTTAGTTTATTTTAATATTGGAAAACTAATTAAATAATACATAAATATACTTTCAGGACCCACAAATTTTGCAAATGAATAATTCTGACAGAAATTCCATCGTAAATTTTGTCAGAAATACCAGATATACACATACCTAAACCTAAGTCAAACAAAATTGATACATTCCTTTCTGTTCATAGATTACATATCAAACCCAAATTTGCACAAATTAAACCCTAATTGTAGAATATGTATTTGCACAAATCAAACATAAATCGATACATTCCTTCCTATTCATACATTACATATCAAACCCAAAATTGCACAAATTAAACCCCAATTGCAAAATATGTATTTGCACAAATCAAACCCTAATTGCAGCATACATTACAGTAAATATCAAACCCAAACTTTCAACATATCAAACCCAAATTGAACATTATTCAGCCTCAATTAATAACAAATTAAACCTTAAATTAAATATCAAAACCCAAATTGAACACTAATTCAGCCAACATTCATCATTTTCATAACAAAACATATTAAACCCTAAATTAAACACAAATTTTAGCATATTAAACCAAATATAAAAAATCAAGTTTAAGACTAAAATGAACCTCTGAAGGAGAAGGAGGGAGAAGGAGACGACAGGTGGTGGAGGAAGGGGCGGCGCGGCAGGTGGTGGAGGCGCAAGGCAAAAGATGGAGGAAAGGGAGGCGGCAGGAAGTTGAGGCGGCGACAAAAGGTGGAATGGAGAGAGAGAGAGAATATCACTAGTACAAAGTAGTAAATAAACAACACTTAAAACGTTTTTTAACAAAACGTTGTATATGCATATGAAAAAATGTTATATATTTAAAAGGGCATTTTTAAAATTTTGAATAGATAACGTTTTTTTTAAAAAAACGTTGTGTATGTCAAAAACACGGAGTTTACAATAATTTAGGCGGAAGTGAAAACTTAAAATTAAAAATCCTAAATAGTTCTTGCTCTCTCAAAAGTTTTCGTATTTCATCTCACACTTCTCTCTTTCTCTACTCCTAAACATTCACGAAAATTAGGGTTCAAATGGCCAAAACTAGAGGGGATTTAGTATCGATCGTCAACCAGATCAAAGGGAAGAAGGATCGATAGTGGCTCCCAAACCTAACAGTCGTTTGAATCGGCTTTGCCAGAGATTGGGTATCGATTTTGGGGTTTCTTCTCAGAGCATGAAACATAGAGGGAAAACATCAAAGGGTAAAACCGATTTTGTGTGCAGGATATTGAACCTAGCAGAACTGATGCCACCGTGGTGGTGTCGGACTTCGTTGACGGCATCGTGAAGGAACAGAAGCAACAGAAAGCGGGTGAAGTGAATGATGACGTGGAGATGGATCCGGATGAGGTGGAGATGATGAAGATGAAGGGGATTCCGGTAGGGTTTGATTCGACCAAGGGGAAGCCTGTGGCTGGTAATGATGTTAGTGGAGTGAGAGCGGTGACGAAGAGGATGCCTAGACAGTATATGAATCGTTGATTTTGATTTCTCAGAGGTTAGGGTTTCTTCATTCTTATATTTTCATGTTTTCCCCCTTATTGGCAACTTAATTATATTATACTATTTTTCCCCTTAATAGAAAATTAATTGTTAGTGATGGATATATTGAGGAGGCAACATTAGGAATTTCATTTATTTACTCTGCTATTGGAATTGCAAATTTGGACTATTACTATTTTGGAGCAAGTGTTGATGTTTGGTTCAATTAGAAAACTGATTAAATGGGCAGTTTTAAGCTGTGTAAAACGAGTCTAAAAAGTTTGTTTTGGATGGTTATCATTTTTTTAAAATATTGGTCCGACTCTGAGTATCCCAGTTTGGTGAACAAGCTATAACTTCCCCTTGAATTTGGAGTGTTCCAATTTTAATTTTAAGTGACTTGCCTGGTTTTTCAGTTCTTGGAATAATGCCAAGTTGTGGCATAATAGTTATATTTCTGCTTGTTTTACTTTGATAAATGCCTTTGATTATTTATGTGTTGTATTTGCTTTGTTATTTTCCCTATTGTCTACAGAAAGCCACCAAATGTAAGAAGATACAAGCATTCAAGTCAAAGATGCAGATGGAGCAACTTGAGGTACACGGGCCCACAAATGGTTGCGCCGTCGTACGAATATTTCCCGACAGAAAGAATATTCCACGACCAAATGAATATTCCCCGACAACAATAAATATTTTATAACCACTTGTGTATTTTGAAAAAAAAATTCATATATCATCTTTAACTTTAACATTTATCAATTTAACCATTTACTGAATAGTAATTATAAGAAAAATTGAATACTTTTATTTCATAAAATTCTGGGTCTTACAATCTCCCCTCCTTATGAAATTTTGTCCCCGAAATTTACGTACCTGGTATTTCAAAAAGTTGAGAATACCTTGCTTTCATTTCAGATTCTATCTCCCGGGTCATCATGATTTCTCCATTGCTCATCTCCCGTGATAACTTCATTTGGGTTCCTCACTTGTTGGGAAGTCATGACAACCGCTCTCCCTTGAACTACCTGGCTTTGACTTGTCTGCGGCAGCATTTGGCGTCATCACTACCGTTGGAATATACTTTTCTATAGGGCATATTCCTCCCTCAACTGCCTCGTCGTACTCCTGATTCATGATCTGAATCATCAATCTTCGATCCATATCGAATTCAGGTTGACCGCTCTGTAAAGGGTAATTCAAAACTCGATGTTGGGTTCTCTCAATTGCTTTCCAAAAAGAGAAATTCATATCATCTATTTTAGCCTTCTTAGATCGGACATCTCTTTCCACAATATCCACGTGTCGTGCGACTTTTGCCCATGCATCACTTATTCTCACTCGTTCAGTTTTTTCTTCTTTCAGCTCAGATTCCATCTTTATCATCTTATACTCTGCCAAAGAATGCTTCTGTTCAAGCATCACATATCGGGTAACACAAGCTTGAATTGTTGCATCCTTTTGCTCCACGACCGCCTGTCGTTCTTCGGCCTGCTCTTCTAACTCATGAATACGATTTTGTAATTCTACATTTTGATCATATAATACCTCTAATAAATTCTCCTCAGGTGCTTCTTCTTCCTCACTCTCAGCTGCTACCTCTGCGACTAGCTCGGGTGCAACTATCAATTCTTCACTCACCGCATGGATTTCTCTAATTCCTTCTTCGCCTGACATCACATTATCCTGGTTGATGATTAGAGGTATCCCCACGGTCTCATTCACTCCATTGTTAACGTTCTCAGCAGCCATTCTCAAATACTGCCATAAAACAAGGGTTAATTAAACAAATTAACATATCACATAATATCCCGATATTATGACTGACCAACAAATAAGCTTAGGTAGGACACACTAGCGAAGGATTTACTCATCTCTCCCCTCCTAGTTATATTTCCCGATCTCCTCCAGAGACCATATCCCTAAGCTCTGACACCAAATGTGACAACCCCAAAACAAGTCCATTCCATCCAACCTATTCTGAGTCGCCAAATACATGGTACAGAAAATAACTACAACTTTATTACAACAATTGTCGTGCAAAATACAACAACACATATACTGTGAGTTTGGATACAAATATATATCAACTGTGACTCATGTCCCAACCATGGACAGCACCTCACAATGACACCTTACATAAAGGTATAGTCAAAAACTGTTTTAGAAATTAGAATCTTTGGGAAGTGCTCAAGGAAACCTTCGTACATGGGAGGCCATGCGTCTAGGTTATGATAGATATCATATGGTCACAGAATTATCCTTGGTTGACCCAATAGACCTCAAAGAAAAATGAGAAGATTACTATCATATTCTTCCCAATGGTGAGTCTTCTCTTGACTTATCATTATCTCCACTGTCTTTAATCGTGAATTATACTTCAAACAAATACCAAGATTATATAGGTAGTGCTCGTAGATATACTCAGCAAGTGGATGTGCACAACCGTGTCTTATGATGACACGATATTGTATGTCATTAAACATCTTGTATGATAGTGACAAAACACCCTTCCAACGTTGGGTTCGCTTTACCCTAGATGATTCACCAAATATAACTACTAAATGATGACCACCGTTCTATTCCTCTGTTACCCCCGCTCGACTCAGCTACACTCTTATTACCTGAAAGGAATTGTGAAACAGAAGGGTGAGCACAACTAGCCTAGTAAAGAATATCATGACTAAAGATAAATAAGTTATCAATAGCCTTCAACAGAATTAAATCAGAGATTTAGAACATATGGTAGATGATAAAAATTTCAACCATAGTTGCAGCGGAACGAGCAATCCATTAGAAGAGTCAAATAGACTACAAAGTCTATTATCTTCTCCATGTTAAAAATTCACCAACAATGTTTTATCCCTGTAACATCAATCAACAATTCTGGTCCACAATCGTATGAATAACTCATAATCATAATTGTAGTTCTAAATTCCTCTTCTCATCCAGGACGAAGATAATTTTCATCACCTATCTTTACCTGAAACATCAAAGATCATGGTTACACCAAATCACATTTCCTGTTCATAATCATACTAATAACTTCATCTTTGCACTACGGCCAAAGATATTCAACAACATGTCATCTTTGCACTACGGGCCAAAGATATTCATCAACAATTCATCTTTGCACTACTGGCCAAAGATATTTAACCACAGGTAATCTTTGCACTATGGGCCAAAGATATTCATCACCAGTTCATCTTTGCACTACAGGCCAAAGATATTCAACAACAGTTCATATTTGCACTACATGCCAAATATATTCATCAACAGTTCATATTTGCACTACAGGCCAAATATATTAATCTCTCAAAGAAATATATAATCATTTCAGAATTTATATAAACAATAATTATAGCCATGTTGATCAATTTACCTTTGCACTTAAGCTAAAGATATTCAATTATAAATTCAATGGTCATGATCATACCAGTCAACAATTTAACTTTGCACTACTGGCCAAAGGAAACCCATAGTCATGATCATACCAAAAATCTACCCATCTTTACACTCAAGTCAAAGAGAAATATCATCATTAGGGTTATAAAAATGTTATATATGATAATAAAATCAATATAATCAACATATAGATTTAATCTCAAGAGTAATATTCATAAATCAACTATAATTTGGTAAGAAAAAGAAACCAAGTTTGTCGTGAATAGTAACTCATGAATAGTAACTCATGAATAGTAACTCGTGAATAGTAACTCCTGAATAGTAACTCATGAATAGTAACTCGACATGAAAAAGGTAAAAATTTCACAATAAAATTCATACCAATATTTCGGTATAATGATATTGAAAGAATCATATTTCTTAAGCTTATAAATAATTTATTTTAATTGTTTACACTTTACTAAATAATACATTTAATCATTCTAAAATGTCAAACGCATAATATTTCATCACCAATAACCAAAAATCCTCATCAAAAATCTGCATATACCTCATATAGGATTCTCAAGCCATAAAATCCTATTTTTCAATTTTCTTATTTCACATAACATATTTAATTCATTTACTCATAACTAGTCTATTTTTATGAAAAATACCAAATCAGTTCTAAAAATATTTCTTTTCTGGAATTTAGCAGAATATAGTCCCATATTGAACATATATTTTTCTCAGAATTTTTAAAACTCATTTACTATTTTTCATATGGCCAAAACAGCCGAATATTTAGATATTTATCAAAAATTGTACTTTTATCCAAAAATTTCGAAATTTATAGAGTATACTTCTATCATATACATGTACTCTCAATAAAAATTTCACCAATTTTGGAGTTAACCACAAGGAGTTATAAGCGGTTACTTTTAAAATAGTATTTTCTCATAAAATTCATAACTCTTAATCTATACATCCAAAAATCACCATTTTTGGACACAATCAATAAAACTCATCAAAATATCATTTCAAAATTTTCTAGAATTTTTTGAAGGTCAGAAGAAGTACGAACAGAAAAACATAATAACCCTTAAAATCCCTTACTATCCCTTACCTCAAAAGAGCAGCACTTCTGACTGGATATCGGATATGACGCTGAAGAAAACTTGCACTGATGAATAGCAACTCACCAAGTATCTAAATACTCATAAAATACACTCGATAATCTAGAGAGAAAAAGAGAGAAACCTTATGAATTCTGGTGTGATTTTCAATTCTAACTTAGCCCTCTATTTATAGGAAAATGTTAGCACGCCGAAGCAGACTTAACCTGCAACCTGATGGCTTTACCTGCTACTATTCCCACCCACCACATTTGAATAAAAATCTCAGCACATTTCTTTACCAACCAATAGTGGGGCCCATCAATTCTAGAATTTTCCACCAAAATGATTAACTCCGAAAATTCAACAATTTCTGAACCAGTCATCTCGTAAAATTCATAACAAATCATACGTTCATTTTTAACGGTTCAAAATTTGTGGACATATACTTAATTTATATATGTATAACATATCTAAATATTACCACGATCCAACGGTCGGATTAAAAATTATAACCATCGCAAAATATCTCAAAAACCCTAATTTGATTTTTAATACCTCCGTTCCGACAAAAATACAGATAAAACTCCTCAACATTAACTCCTTTATTTTTAACCACAAAAATATATCCCTCATTTATATCCACATAAAATAAATATTTCCTTATCATATGAATCAATAATTAATTATTCACAAATAATATTACAGAATCACATTTATGACAACCAGACCGTTTCCAGGAAAGAGGGGGCTTTCCAATAAGAATTTCTTCTTACTGGCGCGCAATTAGGTGACCAAACCTCTCCTTAGACAGAACTTTCTAGACATTGTCAATAATATTATCTAATAATATTATTCAAATAATATGAATTATTGATCTGATAATGAGAAATACTGTGCAGTGACAATTATTGAACAACAATAATATAAAATTTCAACGTAGAAATTATTGAATCAATAAAATAAAATATTAAACAGTAATTACTGTAACAATTATTGAGTAGTGCCGTCTTACGTAAGAATCAATAATTTCAAAAATACTGTGCAATACCGTGTGCTACTGTGCAATAACGCGTATTACTGTATTTTAACCACCGGGTATTCCAACAGTGTTAACGGTAACAACTACGCCGTTTTTTGTAAAAACTCAAATTTATCATTTTCTTCATCCGACAGTTATTCTGTTATGGGACCCACAAATGGCTGCGCCGTCGTACGAATATTCCCCGACAGAAAGAATATTCCACGACCAAATGAATATTTCCCGTCAACAATGAATATTTTATAACCACTTGTGTATTTTGAAAAAAAATTCATATATCATCCTTAACTTTAACATTTATCAATTTAACTATTTACTGAATAGTAATTATAAGAAAAATTGAATACTTTTATTTCATAAAATTCGGGGTCTTACATCACTGGTGGGAATCTGTAAAACGTACCCAGCCTGACGCACTCAAGATGTCTTGGGAGAAATTCCAGGAGCTGTTCAACGACAAGTACTTTCCCAAAAGCATTCGTCACATGAAGGAGGTGGAATTTATCAAGTTGGAGCAAAACAACATGACCGTGTCGCAGTACGAAGCCAAGTTTGCCGAGTTGTCCCGATTTGCGTCCCACTTGGTTGATAATGAAAAAAGAATGACGCGGATGTTTTTAAGAGGTTTGAAGTCGGAGATACGTCAATATCTGATTTCTCATAAACTGTGTTTGTATTCAGATATTGTAAATAGGGCTCAGTTAGTAGAGCGCGATAACGAGTCAACGCAACCAAATGAGAGCAATCGACAAAATGATAATACTGGTGATAACAGTCATCAAAGCGGTGACAATAAGCATGGAGGGAATCAACATGCCAGAAATGGTAACCACTTCGGTGGTAATCATGGTCAAAACAATAAGAATGGACATTTTAAGAAGAGAAGGTTCAACAATGACGTGAAGACGTCGGTACCAGTACCCGTTTCAAAGGAAGAAGAACGACCATCGGTCGTATGTTTCAAATGCGGACAGGAGGGACACATCCGTCCAAACTGTACGCAGCAATCCAAAGCGTGTTTTAATTACGGAAGAGAAGGTCACCTAGCTCGATTTTGTCGTATGGTGAAGTCAAGTCCAGCTGGGATAGTGATGCAAAAGGATGTCCCAGACAAGCCAAAGCCGGAAGTTTAAGAGAGAGCATTTTTTTTTCGTGACGAGGAACCTGAATAAAATTATCACGGGTATGTTAGTCATAAACTCTTGCGAAGTCTATACCGTGTTAGATACCGATTCTACTAACTCTTTTATTTCACCTAGTTGTGTTCAATGTTTGAACTTAACTCCGGAGAAGTTAGACTTTGATATATCTGCTTAAACTCAGTTGGGAGAAACCTTCGTTACCTCCACTATTTATAAATCTTGTTCAAATCAACACTTTCATGTTACCTGTCGATCTTATCTCTTTGAAAATACTTGTATTGATGTGATTTTTGGAAACGATTGGTTAACTGCTCATCATGCTTTTCGTAAGGTTGTTAGCTTTCATATTCCTAACCAACCTATTATGCGAATTCAAGTAACCAAACCACTAAAGTCAATCATTGTCATATCAAGCCATAAGTAAAGAGCCACGAGCCTTTCGCTGATGACTTCCTTATATGGAATGCACCGAAGCCAGACTTTTCGTAGGAGACGTTGTGAATGACGATGGCAAGTTGATAGGTATCAATGTGACGTGTTATCCAAGTCTTGGATGAGGGTCACAGTTTTGAATGATATTTCTATTGTTAATAAATTTCCTGACGTATTTTTGAAGACTTCGTAGCCTACCCCAGAGCATGAAATCGAATTTTGTATTGACCCCAGTACAAAACTCATTTCTTAAACCCTCAAATATTTTTTTTCAACTAAAACGAACGTATTATGCGCCAAAGACGTTGGCTCGAGCTGTTGAAGATTACGATCGTACCATTCAATATCATCGTGGAAGTGCGAACATGGTAGCTGATGCGTTGAGTAGAAGATCGTATGCGAGTGATATGTTGTTAACACAAAGACCTATTTCGTATAACCTACAAATGATGAAGATAGAGTTAACGACTCTAGGGACCCACGTGAAAATAACGAATATACGATTAGAATCGACTTTAATCGATAAAGTTAAAGCCGTGCAAGCTACGGACCCAAAGCTGATGAATACTAAGAAGAAGGTTCAAGATGGCGTTATTCTAGAAGCAAGAATCGATGAAGAGAGGAAATCTCTACCCTCGATTTAATTGGCTCATTTGAAATCCTCGATCAAGTAGGAACTGTGGCTTATAGACTCGTTTTACCGCCAAGTATGTCGCGTGTTCATAACATTTTTTAACGTATTGATGTTACGTAAATATGTGGACGACCCGAACCACATTGTTGATTTAGAACCGGACGAGATAGCGGATAATTTAACGTATGAAGATGTACTTGTTAAAATCCTGGAATATATTCAACACTCAAAGGTTATACCTCAAGAGTTAGAATCTGACGAAGTGTCCTCATTTGTTCGGTATACCAGGTACGTACGAAAATTTCGAGGGCAAAATTTCGTAAGGATGGAAGATTGTGAAACCCCAGATTTTATGAATAAAAATTTAATTTTTTCGAAATATTTTTTTTAAATATTATGGTGTGAATTTGAGATAATGTTATAGTTGTGGGTAGTATTTATAAATTTTGCAAAGTATACAAGTTGTTGTATTATATTCGATTGGTCGGGGAACATTATTTTTGTCGAAAAATATTCGTACGATGGCACAATTATTGGTGGACCCCACAACGAAATTATTATCGGATTGAGAAAAAGACAAAAATATTTTATTAAAAATAACGACGGAAATTTTACCGTTGATATTGTTGAACTACTCGGTAGTAAAATTACAGTAATACGTGTGGTTGCATAGTAGCACGCGGTATTGATTATTAATGCTTATGTGAGAAGTCACTCAGTTTGATTCAATTATTGTCAATTAATAATATGAATTATTTAGCGATAATGAAGTTTTGTTTTATTCGTATTATTAACGTAATAAAACAGAAACATCTTTTTATATAAAACAGAATACTTTATTAAAGTTATTCTATAAATAGAATATATTATATTTTATTTAAAAGATTTTTCTTTAAATATGGACCGTCAAATTAAAGTAAATTAATATGGATCATTTATGGATTAGTTACTATGCATTCCATTTTCCTATAAATAGAAGCTCATTCCTTCATTATTTTCTTACGAATTTACTAAAACTCTAGAGAGAGAAACTATAGAGAGAAAGAAGAAAAGTATTCTGCTACTTCACTACTCCTATATCCAGTACTTTTCTTTCTAAGGTAAGGGATATTATTTGTTGTACTCGTAAGGGGTATTATTTCTTTTGTATTCATGAAGAGAACTTCTGTTATTCAATTATTTATTATTCTGATGGAATAACCTGTATACGTGGTCTACCCTATACTTGGTGATATTCTTCTATTATTCTGTTGGAACATCCTGTCTGTGTGTTTTACACCGGACCTGGTTCCGTCTTTATTATTATTCTGTTGGAACATCCTATCTGTGTGTTTTACACCGGACCTGGTTCCGTCTTTATTATTATTCTGTTAGAACATCTTGTCTGTGTGTTTTACACCGGACCTGGTTCCGTCTTTATTATTATTTTGTTGGAATATCTTGTCTGTGCGTTTTACACCGGACCTGGTTCTATTATTTATTATTCTGTTGGAATACTCTGTCTGTGCGATCTATCGCATGCATGGTGATTTCTTTTGTTATTCCATTCTTTATTATACTCAGTTGGTTAAAACTTTGACTTCTATACTCCATGAAATTATTGGAATATCTTTGAAATTTGCGCTTCATCTAGTATCTTTTCATGGAAATATTCTTCTAAGAATTCTTGAATTTTACTCCACAAAGTAGTATCATATTGACAATTTGGACGTTGTTAATTCCTGGATAAATTAATTTTTGAACTTGTTTTATTGAATTCTTATATCATTGTCATAATCCTCATGTTTATATTTTGTTGAAAGTCATCTATAGCTTGTAGTGCATAGATGGACTTGGTATGATTATGACCAGGGATTAATCGGTGTAATCATGACCGTAATATTATAAATAATGTGAAAAAAGTCCTCATTGGCCCGTAGTGCATTGATGGACAGTTTTTGGTATGATTTTGGCTATGGATTCTCTTTGGTCGTAGTGCAGAGATAAATTATTTTATGGCATGATCAAGACCGTTGATGAAAACATAATTATCTTTAGCCGTAGTGCATGGATAATTCGTGGTCATGATACTAAAAAATATCCTTGGCCGTAGTGCAGGGGTGATTCGATGATATATGTGGATTATTTATTAAGCTGAGTCCCATCGATAAAATTCATGAAAAACCTTTTAAATCATAAAAGATAGTAGATTTTATTCTCTACTTGACTCTTTTAATGGATTGCTTGATCCGCTGCAGTTAAACTTGATGTCTATTGTATTTTATCAGTTTAACATTGTTGAAGACTAATGATGATTTATTCTGCATTATCTTAGTCATAATATTTCTTACTAGGCTAGTTGAGCTCACCCTTTCTTTCACTGTTCTCTTCAGGAAATGAGAACGTAGCTAGGACTAGTCGGGGAACAGAGTGATGGTCCTAGATGATAGCATTAGTAGTCCTCACTATTCTATGTAATAGTGTGATAATAATTGTAATGATGACTCCTTTTGAGTATGAATAGTCTCTAGAAGACAATATTTGTATTCAAACTCACAGTTTATGTTCTGTCGTATGGTACACGACAGTTGTATTATTAAGTTGTATTTGAATTCTGTACCATGTATCTGGCGACTCAAGATGGGTGATGTATACCTAATTTTGGGGGAGTCACAAAAAGAGTTACGTTTGAGTTTTTTCTTTAATAATAATTTTTAAGTAATTTACAATATTAATTGTATTACTTAAAATATTAAGTTATAATAATTTAAATTTTAAAATATTATAAATTGACAATAAACAAAATTCTAATAATTATGACTCTTTTGTGGAACAGATTACAAATGTTAAAATATTACTTTTTTGTTTTATAAAAAAGTTATATTTCAGTTTGTTATAATTAATTTATGATATCCTAAAAATTAAATTTAAATTTATCTTTAAGTTTTTGAAATAATAATTTTACATATAATATTACTTCTATTTTTTTTTTAAAAATGCTATCAAAATCTTTTTTTAGAACAGAGTCTCTAAGTGAGTTGTGTGTGTGGTCTGTAAAAGCATGAAACAAGATCAATTTGATTCACTTCTCTTCCTTGGCCTATAAAAAAATTTAACTTACAAGCTAAAATAGTAACGCTACATGACTCCTCGACAATAATTACCAAATACCCAAATCAGTCTCCGACTCTGTCACTTTATCTCTGGCCTCACCCAAAACCCCAAATCTCAAATAGTGACTCGGCCTCCGCCCTCTCCAAGTTGCCTTGTAGATCTATCTCTTATCAGTTTTTGTCCCTTCAAAAAAGACTGTACGGATCTCTCCCGAAGAAATTAGACCTGGCAAACGGGCCCAAAGCCTGCGGGCCGGGCCGGGCTGGGCCGGCCCGCCCGTCAAAAAGCGGGTTTTGGGCCGCATTTTTTTGGCCCATAAAAACCCGGGCCTTTTTGACTCGGCCCGTTCAAGGCCCGGCCCGGCCCGCCCGCAGGCTTCGCAGGCTCAAAAAAGCGCAAAAAATAGTCATAAACCACTTTCGCCCCGCTGGCCGGCCGGCCCGGCCCGGCCCGCCCGCGGGCCCGCGGGCTATAGGCTTATTTTTTTAGCCCGTAAAAATTCGGGCCTTTTATACCCGACCCGTTTTAACCCGGCCCGTCCATGGCCCGGCCCGATCCGCACCAGCCCGCCCGTTTGCCACCTGTACGAAGAATAGCTCTTCTTTCCCATTTACCGGAAGATTTTAGGGACTTCAAGGGAGATTTGAGGCCTTTGGATGAATTTGCGTCTTCTTCATCTTCTTCCTCTTGCCTGTCCGATCTCACGATGGTTGATCAAGGTACAACAAGACTGCTTTTTGTCGCCGGCAGTTTTGATCCCAAGATCTCCTCTGTAAGTTTTGTTCCGTTTGTATATATATGTATAATTGAATTTGTAAATGGGTAATTTTTATCTTATCTCTAGACTTTAAGTATAATAATTAGTTTATTGCTCTTATATTGCGATCTTAATCCATAGTATATTGAATATTCATTATACATGTGTAGAATTTGTAAGCAGAAGGGATTTGAATGTTTGGGGTTGATTGATCTGATTAAAAGATTCTAAATTTAGTGCAATGTGCTCGATTGTATGATTTTTATGCATGATCTTATTAGCACTGAACTAATTTTACTTTTTTAGTTTGTTTTGGCTTTTACACCTCAATTATGTTTCATTGGAGAAATTATGCTTTTTTAGCCTATATTGGTAAATGCCATATATCTTGTCTTGACTGTATGCATTTAGTGAATGTTTCTGATGAAATTGACCAGTTTCAATGAAAATCTTCCAACACTTAGTTGTTGGGAAGTATACTGAATAAAAGTCATTATAACCAATTTTTACAAAAAGAAGTAATCTTCAACAATTTGTTTACATTTATATGTACAAATTCAAGGACTATATGTAGTTGTATTTTCTTCGAGTCTTCAACAGAGGCAAGTGTTGTTTTTCCCTGTTGGGTGTATACCATCCTTTCTAATAAAAGAATCGCCACTCGTAGCAGTTGGTCTTTACTGGGAACAAATAACTCATAATATATTTGAAGACCAAATTCTACAGTTCTGTTTTAGTAGAGGGGCAAACTCAATAGGATTAATAAACTCAATAGAAATTAGGGATGTAGCGAAGGAAACTTGCCATTGTTAGAAGAATGTATGAAATGTTTGTATCCTGTACTATATGAATTTCTAAAATATACCATTATTCTTTTGTTGTTCTTGTTGTTGTTTGACATGCCCAAGTTTTAATTCATTTTGGGTTTTAGCATTTTAGACATTGACTTGCAAGTGTTTACTTAGGTTATTGGATCCAATTCCAGGAATATTGTATCTTTCCTCTTGAAACTAGGATGCTAGGGAGAGAAAAAGGCACATAACAGAGACAATGCAGCCACCTTTAGAAGGTTTGTCTCCATTGCTCTTCCTTTCCATGGTTTCTTATTTTTGGGATTTCTTTAATTGGACTAAACCATGCAGAGGAACTGGTGACTGAACTTTATTTGCAACTTTGCCATTTACTTTCCACTTCTTTGTTTTGTTTTGTTTTTTAAAATTACCATTTCTGTTCTTTGCTATTCTGGGTTCGGTTCTTTTCATTCCGGGGTTCTACTATACGCGGATTGCCTATTACGCCTAAGAGGGCTACAAAGGCTTCTCCTTCTCCAATATCCCCCCTTTTTAACTGTAATTTGTAATCCTCCCAGTCCCAGGAACTACAAAACATTACCCAATGAGAACTTTCTTATATATATATATATATATATATATATATATATATATCTATACGACTTTGTTTAGTAACCCAGTGTTATTATCTTGATCTTGCTTCAGTTTGTAGTTGCTGTTTTTTTTATTCTGCTAGGATTTGTTGTTTAATATTAAATTCCTTGGTTTTTACTACTTCATGGAGCTGCTGCTACTATTTGCTATTTGCTATTAATCTTTAATGATTGAGTTTCAAATATTGCGCATGCCTTTTAATTTTAATACATGTGTCGACGTCGGGATTTTTATTGTCCCTTTTCTGTTCTTGTCTTTTGGTATTCTCATGTTAGGTGAGATTTGTTTGAAAAAAGTTGTGAAAATGTCCGACATTTATATGTCGACGATTAGATTGTAAGAGTCGCCAGTTGGTTTTTTAAATGGTTGTATCAACATAACTGAAAAAAGGTTTGCACATTGACCACGTGATGTAACACTGTGTAACTGGTCTGTGAAACCGAGATTCGTTAGGGTCCGGGGGCTTGATTATGCGGAGGGAAGGTGTTAGGCACCCCCCGACATCCGTGTTACCACGGTGACCGCCACATTTCAATTAAACTGTTATATGAATATATGTGTGTGTATGGGTCAATGTGCAATTATCTAAAAGTAGTGATATGCCTCGTTTGCACCTATATACAAAGAGTTTGAATTTATAAAAATTCAGTTTTAACAATATATAGCATTGATGTTTTGTAAAAGAGGTTTTCAAACCCTTATGCTCAATAGTAATTGAGGTCTTTGATACTTACATTTTATTAAATGTTTGGCTTGATTGCTTTTATTTTTGAGATGTGAGGCATCTTCGAGAAAATAATGTACAAAGCAGTGCCGAACTCCTTGTGGGCATAAGAGTTATCTAAAGAAATTCAAATACCCTGAAAAATTTACAAACTGATTACATCCGAAAATGTTTATTACGGGAATCGAATCTAGATTCAGGAGACTGAATCTGTGATCACATGATTCCTAGGCACACATGATGTAGCAATTTATATGAAAGTTATAAGCAGTTATATATATAAAAGCTGTAAATATATATATATATATATGTGTGTGTGTGTGTGTGTGTGTGCGTGTGCGCGCGCGATCAACCACCACGAAGCGAACATCATGGGGGACTGAAAAAGTAAATATATAAAAGCGGTAAATATATATATATATAGACGATCAACCACCACGAAGCACATCCATGGGGGATCGAAAATGTAAAAAAAACAGTAAAAACGATCAACCGCTTTGAAGTAAACTCCAGGCGGGACGAAAAGCAAATAAAGCAGTAAAAGGCCACGGAGTAAACTTCAGGTCTGACAGAAATGTAAATATATATATATATATATATATATATATATATATATATAAAAGCAGTAAACGCGCTGGATATAAAATTCAGGCTCAATCGAGGCATAACTCGATAATGTTAGTCTTGATATATATATACAAAAAGAAATAAAAAGCCACGGACCGAAATCCGAACATACACACAACATGACTCTCAACGTGAAGAATTGTGTGTGCACAGTAGTGGAGAAAGGTTTTAAGAAAAGTAAGAAGGCTTACGGTGAACTGCTAAAGAAGACTTTAATAGCTTTAAATGGATTAACCACTCGGCTCCCGATGGTAAAAATAGAGCGAAGTATAAGCTCACAAGTGTTTAAAATGAGAAAGCACTTAGTTTATAGTGTGTACAAAGCAAATTAGGCAGGGCTTCTTCGCCATTTCTCTTATGCAAAATGGCCACCCCAAGCCCTCTATTTATAGAGGGGGGAGCCGCAGGTCCACCTGCGGCTGCCGGGGGTGCTCCGCGGGTCCCGTCGTCTCGAAGTACGTGCACTCGTGCAATGTAATGTTCGCTCGAACTTTCAAAACTTCAATCCGGGCATCTGATAGAGGTGTATAAGACCTTTTTCGGAGTGTTGTCGAGAGCTACACAATGACATGGGATTAGAGGTACGAAGTCAGGATGATGAGACCATGCCCTTGGTCTTCAAGCTTCAAATTCTATCCGGTGTGCTGTCTTGCGTAGTAGTCACTCGGGATTGGAGCCATTGGTTCTTGTAGGACATTGCTGTGTAGAATGTATGTTGAACTGTTGTTGAGACGGTGCAATGTGGGATCGGGGTGGCAAAATGACAATTTTGCCCCTCACCGGGGTTATCTCCTGTTTGAGCTGATTTAGCAATCGTTGCTCAGGGTTATCTCTGAGATTGGACTACTGCAAGTACTGGATGTCCTCATGGTTGTCTCTGAAGTGTGCCTGACCTCTCGAGGTTGTTTTCAGGTTTAGGACTGAGTGCCTCGGGGTTATCTCTGAGGTTAAAGTTGATTGTTGTGGGTTGAAACAAGCATTTCCGGGGTTATCTCCGGAACTACAACTGTATTCCTCGGGGTTATCTCCGAGGTTGAACAGTCATATCTGGTGTTGTTTCCGGAACTTGAACTGCATCTCTCGGGATTATCTCCGAGGTTGGACATGAAGTTCCTGGTGTTGTTTCCGGGATTGGAACTGAGGATCTCGGGATTGTCTTCGAGACTAGAACTGCTTTCCCCGGTGTTATTTCTAAGGTAGAAATGAAACTCCCGGTGTTGTTTCCGGGATTGGACTGAGCTGTCCTCCAGAGTTATCTCTGCAAGACGATTCTGCCCTCGTGCAATGTTAGTAACAAGAATACAAAAATTTCGAGTGTCTACAACATGTTCATTGAATGATCCAATCCTTCGTCCAGATCTCTAGTCCTTTAATTTATTTTTGTTCTTTCCCCCTTTAGCTGTACTTAGAATTAGGAACAATTGGGATGTTGTCATTGTTGTTGAAGATTACCTTATTGAGTTTACAACAAAGTTCTTGTATCATTACTAAAACCTATACTCTTTAACGTACTTACATCCATATTAATCAAAGCTGGTAAATTGTTCAATATGAAAACTACATTGACTTGATTGTAAATTTCCTTCTTCTTTGTGTGTGTGTGGTTACTATTAGCATTACACTTTGAGTGAGTGAGTGAGGGAGGGAGGGAGGGAGGGAGGGAGGGAGGGGAAAGAAGGTGGTGTAGACTCGGATGTTTGCCTGTCAACTGCAATGTGCAGGATACAAGTCATTGATACAAGTCATTGTCTCGCGTGTCCTGGGAAAAAGTAGATGTCAGCTTTCACAGTAGCAAACTGAGGTTTGTTGCTCATAGTGTTATTCAGGTATACATCTCTCCCCCTCTGTATCATGTGTTTGTATTCATTCTCTGAACATGGCACTTTAACCTTTAGATCATGCTCATATAATGACTCCAATTGAATGTCTTTGTTAGAGGGAAGAAAGTAACTGAAGCTCTCTCTCTCTCTCTTTCTCTCTCTCTCTTGTTGTATCAGTTATACACAATTGTGCCTGAACATGAACATCTACGCATTGTTCTTAAAAAGTATACATGTTTATTAAATCAGTTTGTTGAGCGGGAATAATTTTGCACAATACCAAAACAATGCTTTAACTTGTGTTATAATTAACATAGACAGACAATTATTCCTTTCCAACAAACTGAATAAAATAGAGGTCCCAAATACTAAGGTGAAGTTGCTAACTATTTTTCGTGTTAAGGTCAAATTTTTTTTAATTTTTTTATAGTTGTTTCTTATCAGAACATGGTAATGATTATAAAAATGTTATCCACTATTTTTGACACCTGATTTGCTATTGCTAAAAGTGGTTTAGGTTAACAACCAACTGTCTAACTTATGATCTCTAACTAGATCCGATATACCAATAATAAGCACAACTAGAAATTCAACCTTACATCAGCATATTACAATAGTATTCGAAGGTAATGAATTAGTATGTGGTGACTCTCCTATGTGGTTCTCTTTCTGAGCTTGTGTTCTTCAAGCTTGTTCTTTGTCACTTATTCTTCATCTGATATCTGAAGTGTCTTATTTATACTTTCAGATTTTAGAATACATTTGTTTAAGAGAATATGTGAGATTTTGGTGAACATTGGGACGTGTTCAATGGCTAGGATCAAACTTATTTCAATCTTTATTGTGAATATTTGAGAAGCCTAGGTATTGGTTTTCATCTATTTGGAATAACTTTGACCATTGCCTTTGTTTCCTTTCATTCTGCCTGATGGCTCTTCCATTTTGAGTTAGATAGATTCCGTTACTCTCGTTGGGTGATGGTGACATTTTGTCTGTTTAGTGTTTGTCTTCCTTGTCTTTCTCCAGTCAACTCGATTCCTCCTAGGTTCTTTTTGAAAAATTCCATCATCTAACTTTCAATGTGGCAAGTTTTGATTGGCTTTCACACTCCAATTACCGTTGGGTACACTTGGTGTTACTTCAATTATACTTGAGTAACTTGACTCAGTATCATGACTCTGAATAGTTGTGCGACTCCTCTAGAACTTGTCAGACATGTAACAAGTTTACTTAGTGTGCAGATTAAATGAAAGTCATTAATTAATTATCAAAATTAAGGTGAATACAACACAGAATACCTTAAGTGCAACATGAGATTCTTATGTGAATCCTAATGACTCAGTTTATTATCATGTCTAGCGCATTTGATCAAATTGAACGACTACCCTCTTATTGTTTTCTCAATGGATCTTGTTAATTTAATATTGTTATGGGAATTATGGGTCAGGTTGGGGTTCTCATTGGCAAGGCTGGGGATACTATTAGGTACCTCCAATTTAATTCAGGTGCAAGGATTCAAATCACAAGGGATGTTGAGGCTGATCCTCACGCTGGCACCAGGCATGTTGAATTGATAGGAACGTTAGAGAATATAAACAAGGCTGAGAAACTGATCAAAGATGTAATAGCTGAGGTATTTTTTGGGTCTTTGTATCTTTCCCTTGCTCTACCAATCTCCTGTACTCATAACCCTACTTTTCTGTTTTGTCAAGTTATATGTCTATTTGCCTCTTCTGAGGCTCTGGAATTGCAGCTAGGCTAAATTTTATTTTGTGCAGGCTGATGCCGGGGGTTCCCCTTCTCTTGTGGCTAGGGGCTTCAGTACAGTTCAAGCTGCTGGAGCTGGAGAACAAATTCAGATACAAGTTCCAAACGAGAAGGCGATATTTTTCTCTTTCTATGTTTGCTATTGTCTCTCCCTCTCCTCTGCTCCATCCATGTCCTTTCCCCTACAGTTATTAATTTTTTTTACTATTGTAGGTTGGCTTAATCCTTGGCAAAGGTGGAGAGACAATTAAAAATCTTTAGACGACATCAGGGGCATGCATTCAGGTAGTTGATGTTGTATGGCTCTCTACTCAAATATAGGTGAAGAGAGCATATTAAAGCTAACAGAATTTAAGTAGGGAGATAGGTATTGCTATAAGTATTGACATTTGCTTGTTATTAGTTGATACCCCAACATCTTCCTGAAGGAGACCAGTCAAAAGAAAGGACAGTGCGAGTGACTGGCAATAAGAAACAGATTGAGATGGCAAGAGAAATGATAAAGGAAGTCATGGATCAGGTTCACTTTTACCTTTCACCTCTTAGTTTGGATTAGCAGTAATAGGTGTCAATTGGTACTGCAATTATTTTGATCTTTTAACTTGTCATTAATTGATTGTGAAGGCATCCGAGTTATCTTTTTATGTATCAAGTGTGTAGCTTTTATGCTTGATCTGCTGAATTTCTGTAGAAAGATGTTTTTAATCTGTTTTCTCTATTATGCTTTCTCAAAATTACTCTATACTCTATACTGCTTTATATGCACTTATTTGATAATTTTTTAGTGCCCTGAGATTCTATTTATAATAATTGAGGATCTTTGATTGGATGACAGATGACAGCTGACAGATGCTATGTATATATTTATTTTTAAACAAAGGAAACCGTGGATAGTTTTATGCCTTTTTACGACCACTTGTTCTTATTATTAGGTTCTTTATCATTATTCTCCAGAACTAGTCATTTGTAATAAGTTTATGTTATATATACCATCATTGCATGTCACATTGTCTAACCTGCTAAGTGATTGGTTTCATCCATTTAACTGACTTCTTAAACTAATTTTCTAGTATGCATGGTCTTGTATGTTAGGGCGTAAGTATCAAGTTAGTGATTTGGGAAGGAATGTTGCAACTAGTATAATACTAGTCATAATAATTAATTGTCCCCATGTAACTAGGTCAAATAGCGTTTTGGCTCTTTCTTACATAGATTAGGTACACATCGCGCACATATACTGTATGCGTGTAACTAACATCTGTTGACGGATTTGTCTGTCACCATTTTATTGAATGCAGTTACCTAGTTGCAGATATTATGCCCTAAATTTAAGTGGATTTGTCTCTGTTAGGCTGCATTGTCTCTGTTATGCTGCTGTATCGCTGTTGTCTGTGTTGTTTGACTGTGCAGGCTGTCTGGCTGCTTTGTTGATTTTTTTTGCTGGACTGGATTGCTGGCTTTGCGGCTCTGTTGCAGTCACCGTCAAGCGTCCTCTTGGTTTTGGGCTGCTGGTCTCGTTTTATATTTGCTATTGGGTCTGTGATGCATAGTCTTGCCTTGTGCTTCTTTGTATCATGCTTGATGTTTAGCCTTGTGCTTCTGGTATACTTTTCCCATCATAGGGCTTATCCTATGATGGTTATGGTATATTTGGTCTGGGGCATGGCCCTTGAAATTTTTACATTCTCTTTTTTTAATACAGTTTAAATTTAGCAAAAAAAAAGTATGGCATTTATATGAACTTGAAATACTAAATTTAATACTCCCTCCGTCCCGAGATAAGTCTTTATTACTATTTTAGGTAGTCACAAGTTAAATGTCTACTTATCTTAATCTATTTTTTACAATAATTTACCTATAATACCCTCATTATTAATTGTTGTATTTCTGTTCTCTATGCATATTAATAGAGTATCACTAGTAATGTGCAAAAAACTATGCAATTAAATGAGAATTTAAATGTGGATAATTTTGTCATTTTATCATCTTTCTTAATATACGCAAAAAGTCAACCATGACTTTTATCTTGGGACAGAGAGAGTATATATTATAGTAATTAATAATAATAATAACAATAATAATAATAATAATAATAATAATAATAATAATAAATATGAAATCACTAATTTAAAAATTAATTATAATTTGCAATGAATTTTGGTTATTTATCAATTAATTTTTTATTTACAAATTTATAATTTGTGAAGGATTTTACTTGAGAAATGGACATTAATGAAGGATTGCTTTCCTCACTAATTTTTTTTTTAGTTAATTAGTTAGTCATCAATGAAGGATTATTTTCCTTACTAATTTGAAGGTGCATTCTCAATTTATAATTAGTGAAGGACAATTTTCTCTCGTTAAATAAATTTGTTCTTCATAATATATTATTTGTGAGGGAATAAAGTTATTCACTAATTTCAAATAGTCCTATTTGTGAAGGAAACTAATCTTTCATTAAACAACAATATTCCATTACCAAATATAATTTGTGAATAAAAAAGTTATTCACAATATATCCTTCACAAAAAATATTTAGTTATTACTTAGCAAAGGATACTCAATTTCGAGGAGGTCTAATGCGAGCAATCATATGAAGGAAACATTTATTCGCAATAAATCACTTGTGAGTGATATAGTATGTCTTGTGAAAGATTTGTCCTTCACTAGAGGCCATTTTTGGTGTAGTGGGTCTAATTGTTGGATGTCTCCATACCTAGACTATTTGGCAGATGGCGTACTACCTTCGGATCGAATGCTAGCAAAGAAAGTTAAGTACAGAAGCTCGAACTTCATGCATATTGATGGGAATCTTTATCGTCGGGCTTATTCCTCTCCTTTACTGAAGTGTTTGGTACCATCTGAAGTTGAGTACGTTCTTCGAGAGATTCATGAAGGGATTTATGGTGATCATATGGCGGCGAAGTCATTAGCGTATAGGGTGTTTCGCCAAGGGTATTACTGGCCGACCATTTTCAAAGAAGCAACTGTTATGTAAAGAAGTGTCTGAAGTGCCAACTGAACATTTCGATCCCACATCAGCCGCCGGAGGAATTGTATTCGGTTTTATCTCCCATACCTTTTGCTGTTTGGGGGGTAGATATACTAGGTCCGT